>LPNX010544557.1:86677-344965 GCA_001517045.1 Pseudotsuga menziesii
GTATTAACGAAGCCATTGGCTAGGCTGAAGTTTGAGTACTTCAGAGAGAGACTTGGTGTTCTCTAGATCGAGGCTTCCTCCCAGAGACAGTGTTGAGACCCAGAGCCATTCTAACATGGTGAGAGGATTGGTTCCTTCCATGGTCAGATGTAAGGGCTGAGACATTCCGTCATGGTGAGAGGATTGGTTCCTTCCATGACTGATATGAGTATTGAGATCTATAGCCATTCTGTCGAGGAGGATAGATGTAAGAGCTGATCCATTCTGTCGAGGAGGACAGATGTAAGGGCTGTGCCATTCTGTCGAGTAGGATAGATGTAAGGGCAATTTCCATTCTAGGAATGGAGGCACCTGGTCAGTTACCAGGATCATTCAGTGCAGGACTGTATAGCCATTCTGATATGACAGAGGGATGTGTTCCCACTTGATCACATGTAAGGGCTGAACCATTCTATTCATGGCTAAAGGATTTAGTTCCTTCCATGTCATATGTGAGTGTTGGCCATTCCGACGAGTAGGTCGGATGTAAGGGCAATTGCCACTCTCCGGGAGAGTGGAGGCGCATGGTCAGTTACCATGTAGCTCAGTCGAGGAGGACTGGGGGCCATTCTGATGTGACTACGGAGATGTGTTCTCATAGGATCAGATGTGAGTGCAAGCCTTTCCATCACTGTGATAGGATGTGTTCTTGTCTGGATGGATGTAAGTGCAGGAAATCTTCCACCACTGTGATAGGATTGGTTCTTGTCTGGGTGGGAGTCTTCCATTACTGTGATAGGACGTGTTCTTGTCTGGATGGATGGGCCTTTCTGACAAGTAGGTCAGATGTAAGTGCTGAAATCTTCCACCACTGTGATAGGATTGGTTCTTGTCTGGGTGGGAGTCTTTCATCACTGTGATAGGATTGGTTCTTGTCTGGATGAAAGTGGAGAAATCTTCCACCACTGTGATAGGATTGGTTCTTGTCTGGGTGGGAGTCTTTCATCACTGTGATAGGATTGGTTCTTGTCTGGATGAAAGTGGAGAAATATTCCACCACTCTGATAGGATTGGTTCTTTTCTGGGTGTGAGTCTTCCATCACTATGATAGGATGTGTTCTTGTCTGGATGGAACGGCCTTTCTGACGAGTAGGTCAGATGTAAGTGCTGAGCCATTTCACAGATGGTAGTTGATTGTGCCTACCATGCTGGTGAATGTGAGTGCTGGGCCTTTCTGATGGGATTGTAGTTTACTACATGATAAGATGTGAGTGCTGGGCATGCCTTTCTGATGAGCAGGTCAGATGTAAGTGCTGGGCGAAGACCTACATGAGATTAGGCCTACATCCAGCATGAAAAAGGGCTGGCTCTGTAGAACTTCCTATGACGAGCTAGTACACACATGATGATGACTAGAGGAGATCCAGATCGAGCTATGATCCAAATCCAATTATGATGACTTCGAGAGATCTAGATCGAGTGATGATCCAAATCCAGCAGTGATGATCTAGATTGAGTGATGATCCAGATCGAGTCCAAAGAGATGATCCAGATCGAGTGATGATCCAGATCCAGTCTAGTGATGTTGATCCAGATCAAGTGATGATCTAGATCCAGTGATGCCATTTTTGATGATCCAGATCGAGAGATGATCCAGATCTAGATGACTTGAAGATGAAGATGAATAAGATGATCCAGTTGATGCAGAGAAGAATACCAGTGCTGAAAAATTGTGTCGAAAGAATACCTTCCTAGTTAAGAGGGAGTGTTGATGTATATGTAACTTCAGAATGTATTCTTCTATGTATCTTATGTATTGTAACTCGATGTTTATTCTGGGATGTTTCTATTATGTATTTGAGTCATGTGGTCATGCCCCGATGTTCTGATCGGGAGGATTAATAATGTAATCAAGTCATGTCAAGTCTTTAGGT
This sequence comes from Pseudotsuga menziesii, assembly GCA_001517045.1. NCBI lineage: Eukaryota > Viridiplantae > Streptophyta > Pinopsida > Pinales > Pinaceae > Pseudotsuga > Pseudotsuga menziesii. The sequence continues at coordinate 88,591 of LPNX010544557.1, forward strand.
AAGTCCCCACAGTGTCGGGGCACTTGAGTTATTATACACTAATTAAGGTGTAGGCTCGAGTAGTAATTATTAGGGTTGAGCCTACGTGTGAAATGGCAACTTAAGTGAACAGACTAATATAAATAGAGAGTGTGTGTCTCTCTATTTATCACTTGTAACTTACATCACTTGCTCTCTCAAGTGTGGCGCACCTTTGGAGAAGGAAATTCTTTGGCTTGACAGAAGACAGAAGGCTGCTGTTGTGTTGGGAGGTCATCTTACTGTTTTGGGATCACATCTTGTGGTGATACTATCTTAGAGGAAGTTGAGGGGTTTTCTCCATTTATGGTTTCCCCTCGTAAAAGATTTGTGTCTCTTGTCTCTTGTGATGTGCTTGTGTGATTGCTGTGCTTGTTATTCTCTCAGTGAAAAGATCTTAACATAATGCTAGCTTAAATGTTGAAAAACTAACACCTTCAGGAAAGAAGGGTATATTTGTGGGATACTCTGAAAGCTCGAAGGCTTACAGAATATACTTCCCATGATTCAAGAATATTGACATCAGCAGGGATTTAACATTTGACGAATACTCAACTTACAACAAATCCAGAAAGAGACCTGCTGAAGAACCTGAAGAAACAGAAGCACCCAGAATTCATGACACAACCATGAATGAAGAATATAACAAGATTGAGAATTTGAAGAACCTCAAGAACCTGTAGATCCACCTCAGGAGAAGAATCCTCATAAGAGAAAACCTGCTTGGGTATGAGAAGCTATCTAAGGTGCAGAAAGATATGGGGCTTTAGAAGAGAATCACAGAGAAAGAAAGAGGACTAGGTCCTGCTCCAGATATGTAGCATTATTATGTGATTTCATCAATAAAGAACCTTCCAATTATGAAGAAGCGACAGAACGAAAAGAATGTAAGGATGCTATGGTCGAAGAGTATCAATCGATCATGAAGAATGATGTTTGGGATGTTGTCCCAAGACCAGAAGGGAAGTCAATTGTAACTTTCAAATGGATCTACAAGATCAAGCATGTTGCAGATGGTAGCATAGAAAAATATAAAGAAAGATTTGTTGCTCGTGGTTTCTCCTAGAAAGAAGGAATAGACTATGAAGAAACTTTTGCACCTGTAGCCAGATACACTTCCATCAGATCAATACTTGCTTTGGCTGCAGTGATGAAATGGAAGATACACCAGATGGATGTTAAGACTGCTTTCTTGAATCATGTAGTGGAAGAGGAAGTGTATGTGGAACAGCCACTCGAATTTGAGACACATGACAGGGAGTATCATGTGTGTAGATTGAAGAAATCCCTGTACGATTTGAAACAGGCACCTAGGACATGGTACGGAAGAATTGACAGCTTTCTATCTAGTTTGGGATTTACCAAAAGTAAAGCAGATTCCAACCTTTACTACAAGGTTGAAGATGGCAACCCAGTGATGCTCCTACTATATGTAGATGATCTGTTTGTAACAGGTATGGATGGGTCGATTGCTGATACGAAGAGGAATATTCCTGTCAAGTTCAAAATGAAGGACTTGGGTATGATGCATGATTTTCTAGGCATGGAGGTGTGGCAGAATGCAAATGGAATTTCCCCAGGACAAGGGAAATATACAGTAGAGATCCTAAAGAGGTTCGGGATGATGGAATGCAAGGCCATGACCACACCTATGGCATCGAACTTCAAGCTATTGAGTGATGATTCATCAGAAGCGGTTGACGCCACAATGTATCGTCAAATGATTGGGTCCTTGATGTACCTGATGAACATGAGACTAGATATCTACTTTGCTATGAACACCTTGACCTAGTTCCTGACATATCCAAGATATGTTCACTTGATTGTTGCAAAGCATATTCTGAGGTACCTGAGGGGTACAATTGATTATGGGCTCAAGTATGAGGCGAATCAAAAGGTTAACCTGGAGGGTTATGTTGATTTAGATTGGGAAGGTAGTGCCATCGATAGGAAGAGCACTTCAGGGTGTTGCTTTAGTATGGGATTAGGTGTGATCTCTTGGTTTAGCAGGAAGTAATCCTATGTGGCACTGAGTATAGTTGAAGTAGAGTATGTCGTAGCTTATTCAGCTAGTTGTGAGCTAGTATGGATGAGGAAGCTACTGTCTAATTTATTTGATCTCCAATTAGATGCTACTTGTATATATTGCGACAACCAGAGTTGTGTGAAGTTTTTAAAGAACTCGGTGTCCCATGACAAGTCGAAGCATATCTAGATCAAGTATCACTATATCAGGGATATGGTGCAGAGAGGAGCAGTGAAGCTCCAGTATGCTGCGACGGACGAACAGATAGCTAATGTGTTGATGAAGCCATTAGCCAGAGTGAAGTTTGAATACTTCAAGGAGAAGCTTGGTGTTCTCCAAATCGAGGTTCCTTCCAAGGGGAAGTGATGAGTCCATGAGCCATTCTGACATGGTGAGAGGATTGGTTCCTTCCATGGTCAGATGTAAGGGATGAGCCATTCTGTCATGGTGAGAGGATTGGTTCATTCCATGTCAGATATGAGTGCTGAGCCATTTTGATGTGACCGTAGCATTGGTTCCTACATGATCATATATAAGGGCTATTGCCATTCTTGGAATGGAGGTGCCTAGTCAGTTACCAGGAATACTCGGTCTAGTATTGAGGGCCATTCTGATATGACTATGGGATGTGTTCCCACATGATCAGATATGAGTGCATGGCCATTCTGATGTGATTGAGGAATGTGTTCCCACTTGATCAGATATAAGGGATGATGCCATTCTCTGGTAGAATGGAGGCACCTAGTTAGTTACCAGGAACCCTCAACCTAGGGTTGAGAGCCTTTCTAGCAAGGTTGTAGGATGTGTTCCCGCATGGCAGGATGTAAGTGTAGAGCCTTTCTAGCAAGGTTGCAGGATGTGTTCCCCCATGGCTAGATGTAAGTGCAGAGCCTTTCTAGCAAGGTTGCAGGATGTTTTCCTGCATGGCTGGATGTACTTGCAGAGCCTTTCTAGCAAGGTTGCAAAATGTGTTCCCACATGGCTGGATGTAAGTGCAGAGCCTTTCTAGCAAGGTTGTAGGATGTGTTCCCACATGGCTGGATGTAAGTGCAGAGCCTTTCTAGAAAGGTTGCAGGATGTGTTCCCCCATGGCTGGATGTAAGTGCAGATCCCTTCTATCAAGGTTACAGGATGTGTTCTCGCATGGCTAGATATAAGTACTGATCCTTTTTGATAGGGTTGTGGGATGTGTTCCCGCATGATCAGATGTGAGTGCCGAGACTTTTTGACAGGGTTGTGGGATGTGTTCCCACATGGTCATATGTGAGTGTTGGGCATGCCTTTCTAACTTAGTGTCAGATATAAGCACTAAAGAATACATACATGGAGGCTAGGCCTACAACCAGCATAAAAAAGGGTTGGCTCTGTAGAACTTCCTGTGACGAGAAGAATCATGAGATAGCACCTGTGATGATGATCCAGCAGTGATTATCCAGATCGAGTGATGATACAGATCTAATGATGATGCCCCAGTGATGATCCAGATCTAGTGATGATCCAGATCCAGTGATGATATTCCAGTGATGATCTAGATCGAGTGATGATCCAGATCCAAAGATGAAGATTACTTGAAGATGACAAGGACTTAATGATGATCCAGATCATACAAAGAAGAATACTTGTGCTAATAAATTGTGTCGAGAGAATACCTTCCTAGTTAAGAGGAGTGTTAATGTATTTGTAACTTCGGAATGTATTCATGTGTATATCTTATGTATTGTACCCCGATGTTTATTCCACAATGTGTCTCTAATGTACTCGATACATGTCATGCCCTGATGTTCCTATCGAGAGGTTCTGTAATGTAAACAATTCATATCAAGTATTTGTGGGTAACCCTCCTATTGATCAAGGGTTAAAGTCCCCGCAGTTCCGAGGCACTAGGGTTATTAGAGTCTCCTAGAGAAGTCGGCCCTAGTAGATTATTTTCAAGTCGGGAATTAGTATAAATAGAGAGTGAGCCTCTCTATTTATCACACACTCACTCACACTCAGTTGTAGCGCATAGCTGAGGAAGAAGAAGACACTGGGGCTAGGAAGAAAGAGGCTACTGCTATCGGGAGATCATCTTACTATTTTGGGGTTTTACTTTTGGTGTTGATTCTATCTCTGAGGAAGTTGTGGGGTTTTCTCCATTTATGGTTTCCCTGAGGAAAAACACTGTGTTCATTGTCTCTTGTGTTTGATTGTTGTGCTTGTTATTCTCTCAGTTAAAGATCCTAATATAATGCTAGCTTAATGTTAAAAATCTAACATAAATAAACTAAATGCTAGCTAGGATAAACTTCTTGTTCAATAAATAGGTTTGTAAGACTGAGTAGGGTTTAGAAGGATAGTTATTATATTAGTAATAATATTAAGTTTATACTGTAGATTTACAGTTTTTGTTTATTAAGTACTTAAGGTACTATATTACAATAAATATTATAAATTTTACAGTTTTCAGTCTGTTAGTCGTTCATTATGAACTTACTGTGTTGATGTTTAAAGGGAATAGCTTGGGTTTTTTTTTCTGGGCATTACTTTTTATAAAACATAATACTTGTTTTTTTTAATTAGGTATTAATGTATTTAAATAAATAATTAGTTTTATTTGCTAAGTGTAATTACTTTAGTTAAATTACTACACTATTTATATATTATAATAGACACAATTTACTATCTGTATATTAACAGTTTTATCATAATAGACTCTATATAGTATCTTTAGGGGTTCTTATGTATGCAAATTAAGACCTATAAATGGAATTAATATGATAAATTTGTTGGTAAAACATCAGTAAAATATTTTAAATTTCAAACAGCTACTTGAAGATAAAGCTGGTAATCTTATCAGAGGAATATTATTGCTTAACTTCAATGGAAACTCTACAACTAGATAGTAGATCAAATTTATTTTTACTCAAGTAATCATTCCTATCTACAACTAGGAAATCCTTCTGTACTAGAGTACTTCATTGCAAGATGAGTGGAAAAATACAAAAAGGAAATTTTACTCATCAATACATCATTTCTAATTCTAGGTTTGTTTATTCTTTTAAACATATACAAGTATTTCCTGAATAAAATGCAAACCTAATCAGTCTATTTGCAGCTGCAAGTGTCTAAGAAATATTAGTAAAACCAGTCATGAATACTTTCATTTAATTACTTTACTTGCATAAGATAAATAAGATAACACAATGAAACATGTTAACTTATAGAGGAGACAAACAGCCCAAGGATCATGTTCCGCCCAACCTTTTCCCGAAGATAGCCTAGGCCTGCCCACTGATCCACCAGGATGAAAGCGTTGTGTGTAGAAATGGGTTTAAATACCCCTGCAACTCCATAAAAGTACTTAACAGCAGTACTTATGTTCTCAGCAGTAAGAACTCAGCTAATAAGCTGCACTAGTTCTAAAGACAGTCTTAGTCACTTAAATCACTTCTTCTTTTCCCCTCATTGAATCTCTTGTACACCATTCTCAACTTCAAAATTTTGATGAGGTAATGATTGAAAAACCTCCTGCTGACTTCGATGGATAGATATATGCATGCCTAGGTCTTTTGGTCATTTTTTCACTTAATAAGCCACCCACTCTGTTACACTTTCTTAGGGAACATGACCACAAAATTAGGGAAGTTTCCCCCTGCAACAGCTAGAAGTGGTTGAGAATGTTGCCATGTGTCAGTTTGCTCTCACCCCAGTCTATTCCTCCTAGTGGGACAATGGACACTCATTCAACATCCTCCTTAGGCTATTTGTCTCATCTTTTAATTATTAATAATAAAATATTCAGCATAATTAATTACAGTCATCCTTGACCCCACATGGTCAACAGTCTCAAACTTTACAAAAAAATAAAATATAATGTCTTCTTAAACATACAATGTTATTGAAATTGGGGTGCGTGACACTTCCACACTTCCATTCTGAGGAAATAATGCATCAATCCAAGATCTTTCATCTCGAATTCTTCATCTAGCCTCTACTTGCAATCTGTGATCTGTTTCTCATTTCCATTCAGAAATAGATCATCCACATAAAACAATAGTATGTCAGGTTCATAACCTTTAGGTAAAGGTTAGGATTAACTTTACTTTTAGTAAAGTCCATGCTTGTCAAGAAGCTATCTATTATGTCATACCAAGCTCTAGGAGCTTGCTTCAGTCCATAGAGAGCCTTTTTCAACTTGTATACATGAGCCGCTCTGTCTTCGACTTCAAATCCTTGTGGTTGTTCGATGTAAACCTCTTCCTCAATCATACCATTTAGGAAGGTTGTCTTTACATCCATCAAGTGTAGGTCCCACTTCATCATGGAAGAAAGTTCCATGATAGTTCTAATGGAAGTGTACCTTGCTCCTGGAGAAAATGTCTCTTCATAATCTATTCCCTCTCTCTGAGAGAATCCTCTAGCCAAAAAAATTTCCTTACTTCCATCAGCAGCATATTTTATCTTTTCAAATCCATTTGGAAGATACCACACTCTTGCTTTATAGTTTGGGTACTATATCCCAAACATCATTCTAGTATTCTTCCATCATTGCATCTATCATGATTTCATTATGTTTTGTCACTGACATATCCTAGTATTATGCATTCAACCTTGAAGGTTGGAACCCACTTTACTCTTGGTAAAGTCTCGGTCCATCAGGAAGTTGTCCATCATGTCATACCATGTCAAACTCATAGATCTTCTGTAGTCACCCCCCATGAAGTGGAGCATCATCTTCCCTCTGCAATATGTACTAGAGTGACAGGTAGCATCTTCTGATACTATGCATCCATCTCAGGTTACTGGATACCAAGATCCCTTTATCTTGAACTTTGTCGAAAAGTTCCTCTTGCACCCATCTATGAGCTTGTTGTCTTCTATAGGTTTTCATCTTCGACCTTGTAGAAAATGTTAAGATATTCATCACTCTAGGTGATTTGTCAAGCTCCTAGATGTGCTTTTCTATGGGTGCCTTCTGAGCTCATACAAAGCATATTCTATACAGGTGGTTCTTTGGTCGATATATACTTCTACTAGAGAAGTGTGTCTGGTCAATATAGTATGTCATGCCATAGTCTATTCTTTCTGAGACAAACCACAATCCTTGATTTTTATACTTGTTCTTGTAGATCCATATGGAAGATACTACGGACTTCCCTTCAAGTCTCGGAACCATATTGTAGACATCATTCCCTATGATCAACTGTTACTCTTTGATCATAGCTTCTTCCATAACCAGAATGGTTAGCATTAATGATGTCACCCAACTGTGTTACACAACTAGAGTGTCTCATCTACAGTTATCCCTCATACCCAAGGTGGTCTTCATCTCTTGAGGTGGATCTACCGCTCTTTTAAGCTCTTTCTTCCGTCATAGTGTCTTTGACCTTGAGAGCTTCAAGTTCATGTTTATTGGAATGAATATTGAATTGTCATCACTGTTCTTTGGAACAAGTCTCATCTTCATTTTCTTATAGGCGGTTGTACATCACCTTTCCTACAATTCAAATGCACCAGTTGCATGGTTAGAACCATTTCATAGAACATATGCATAATGACAAATTCGTATGCATCATGCAACTGTTTAGCCAATAAAACATTCATCCATATCTCACGGAAAATTTCTATATTCCTTCCATCTATACCATGACATCATTGATATTTTGCACTAATCCAATATGTCACCAAAGAGGTTTCATTCTAGATAAGTAGCAATGGAGAGTTGTATAGCACCATGGGCTACTTACCCATCACATGCATATTAGTAGTATACTATTATTAATGCAAACATTCTATCATGCATAATACACAGAATATATAGGAAAGGAAATTCAAATACTTATCTTTGTTTTCTTTGTCTTCATTTCCTTCTGGATCTGCAGCTTCTTCTTTGACCAGTGAGATTACTTTAATCTCATGCTTGCTTGAAAGGTTTTCTGGAATGTTGCTTCTGGTGAACCTAGGGTTTGACAGAGAAACATTAATTTTTCAATTGAGGTATCTTTTAGATCTAATTGGATATAAATATGCACCTCCTCAAGGCGATCTGAGCAGTATACTTATTTTCCCAAAATTGTGATCAGAACTACAAAATATCTGATGCCCTAGTTTTCTTCAATTTCTTCTGCAAAAATGTCTGATATTTTTTCTACAGTATCTTTGAAAGTAATGCTCTTCTGTGTCTAAAAATTCTCACTGAGGTATCCTTGTATTTCCTCTTTCCAACACTACAGGTTAGAGCAGAATTGGTTTCACAATTGGGACTTATGCACGTTTTCCCAATGTGACTTATTTCAGGACTATTCAGAATATCGAACTTGTACGGACTTCCACATGTCACTATTTCACCTTCAAGGTATGAAACTTTTACCGCATAACGTACATTCCATTCCCTATCTAGAACATCTTTCTAAATTTCATTTGGACCTTCATATCCTGAGATATAGAAATTCTCCCTAGGTCACTTGTTTAAGGTTGAATCTTGGGAGAGGATGGAACCCTAACTTGGAGGAATCATATCACCCATAATATAGCAAATCTAAGGCTGAAATATTTAAACAGGGTACATCATGATTTTATATTCTTCCTGTAAAATTTTTGGCTCCTGAGACTTCTCCAATCTCTAGATATAGATAAAGTACCAAAACTACTAGTTTTAGCATTTTAGGGTTTTCAAGCATGAAACCCTAATCTTCAATAACTGTAGTTGTAGCACTATTTCGACTGCACAAAGAATTCTTTCAAGGTGGCTTTGATACCATGTTAATTTTTTATGGTTATATCAAAAAACTGTTCAATGTCACTTAGAGTATTTCATACCCAACATGACACAAGATATGGAAGGTATTTGTTAACTCTGACAATATTTGGTCCCTCTCCTGATGCAATGTGGTCCATATCAAATTATACTAGTCGTAATAGTTTCCAATAGCGTAATATTGTTCCTTGATGACATCCATAAAAGAGGCCCAAGTGGGATTGCCCCAAACATTCTAGAATCCTCTGTGGAGTTTTTCTCACGGTAAGCTTCCCATCAAGTTGACATGGGAGACAACATTAAGGAGCACAAATGTAATATTTTCCATATAGGTAAAATTGTGTACAAATAAATACCCTTCTATAAAATTTAACCAATTTTCCAAAGCATCTGCATTTATCGAACCTTCAAAGTATCAAAATTAACTTGTGCCTTCAAGGGAGAAGCACCTCCAAAGTGGTTGCTTGACGCAGACAAGTATGTTGTTTCTGGAAGTTGCCAAAGGATTTGGTAAAATTTATCTATCATCTTGTCCCTTTGTCACATGAGGGATTTCTCGAGCAACAACTTAATAAAATATCCTGCTTTCTCATCTCTCTTTTCTTCCATAATGTGCGGTCGTTAGTGTCAACAATGGTAGTATTTTAGAGGCCCAAGTAGCTCGAGTCCCAACTCCTTATACCATGAACTCATTGGGGACATGCATAGAGACACAAATAGAGAGAAAACCATTATACCACTATTCCATATTTATGAGGGAACAAAATAAAACAAAAAAATATGACAGACACACATATATACAATCATAGTAAATTTATATTAAGGAATGAAATATTAAAGGACTGTAAAAATGCAGAGTGAAATGAACTTTCCAGAATGGTGTCATCTTATCTCTAAGAAGAGATGTGATGACTACTCACATTCATAATAGGTATTTTTACAATGAGGCCTAAAGTGCCTTTTAACATAAATCATCCCGATGAGGTAGGTGTGGGTGGGATCATCTTTGACCCCGGAAGAAATATAGTGGAATCTTATGCCTGGGCACTTGGTCGAAAAACCAATGATGAAGCTGAATGGATTGCACTCTTCTTTAGAGTGAATCTAGCGAGGAAACTCAATATCTCCAAAATAACTATTCTAGGAGACTCTAAGAAAGTAATCTACAAAATAAGTAATGGCTACAACAAAGGAGTGGTAAAAATAAAAACAATATACGAGCACATTCATCAAGTCACTACAAACACTCAAGTATCCTATCTCCACATCCTCTAAGGTAACAATTCAGAGGCTGACAAGATGGAAAACCAAGGTTCCATGCTAAAAATTGGATCTACCAAGGTGAAGGGAAACTTAAACAATATTTTTTATTTCCCCTAAGAGTATTTGTTTGATTCAAAGGTCCCAAGGGTGGTCTAAACCCAAAGAAATAACTACACTTATGTGTTATGTGTCAAGCATGGGTGAAGCGATCATTCTCGAACAGAGAAGCTCCTCCTCTTTCCGATCATTTTCCAGCTGGCAAGAAGCATGGTTGTTGGCACCCATTTGTCCCCTTACATCCCATGTGAAGGAATTAAATGCAATCCCTGCCCTATGCAAGTGGATTGGAATGCTCGCATGAGCCCAAGATGACCTCCAAATGAATCCTCCTTTAGTTCCCAATGCTCATTATGCTCCATATACATCGAGAGATGAACTCGTTCCAGTTAGCACGGATAAGGATCCCTTCGATGTTGAAAGAATTTTCCCCGGTATTGAAGCTACTAGAGTTGAGAGAGGTATCGGTAAAACAAAAGAAGGGTATTATTGTAGCGTGAAATATTTTTCCTTTGGTTATGTTAACTGTGCGTCTCAAGAATCTTCTGAAAATCTTGGCTCAATGGATGGTCCTTCTGGCATAGAGAATTGGTTGACTGGTGAAGAAAAATCTCCCTTCGAGGAGTCTTTCTCTCTCTCCTTGGAGCCCTTAACCATTTCAGGCATAGATCGCTTACCCAATCCTCAAGCAAAAGACCTTGAAGCGCTCTCAGTTTTGATTTCATTCCAAATAGAAATGACAGAAAAGGAAGTTACTTTGGAAGACCTCCAAAATTCTCTCAAGGATATCAAGAAACATCTAAGATGGCTATGACATAGTGAACAGAAATGTAACTGAAGGAAGCAAAACGACGAATTGGATGGCCCATCAAATTGAAAATCAAGATACCTAAATCGAAGACAATCATCGAGATCTATATGATTTAATGGGAACTATAGGTTATATGAAGGATGACTTGATGAAGTTGGTCAATATGAACCAAAGCAGCCACATCTATGACTCCCCTACCAGAGATCAGGCAATGGAGGAAGCCTTTGTGGTTCAGTCAGCTAAAGAACCAAAAGGAAAGCAGCGGGAGTAAATATAGCTCAATGGGTATTTTATATTTTTTCATTTTTGTTTTAGGTGTCTATGTTCGAATCTACCCTTCGAAGCGTTACAAAAGTTTACTTTGGCTTAGTGGAAAGTTTAAGACTCTATTTTTCAGCTCAAACATTTCTGGAATTTTGGGTTTTTACAGTACTTTATGCAAGTCCCAGACCTCCTAGCTTGTATGCTTGGCTGGCTACAGCTTTTTTAATTTAATATCATATATTCAAGGTTTCTGTTTAAAAAAAAACATAAAGCATCAATGAAAAAAACCTTAAAAATACAAAATCCTAACCCCAAAAGATGAAACGTCAAAAGGTTTTTGGGACCTAATGTGGTTAGTTGATACATCAACTTTTTGAGGGTGTAACTATTGAATACAGTCTCCATTTGGTGTGCTTGGTAACTTGTTAGAAAGGTTTAGTCGAGAAGTACATGTTCAAAATATACCATTGTATTCCTTTAGCTATCAATAGGGCAATGCCATGCCAAAAAAATGTCATTTAGGGCCTTAAAATGGCCCTTGAAGTCTAGGCCCCCAAAAAATGATAACAAAATGCAAAGATGTAAAATTATGTTTTGAGCTAGTCGACTAGGTGAGTGGCCATCGATGTCCACCTGGATATACAAAAAAATTATTACTAAAGATGTCGTAAAAGAAAGGCCAAGTTATACATCTTGAAATTCATTTTGATTGAACAATGTGAAAACTATCAAATTAAAAGTTGGAGGTATGTAGGGAGCTAAATCACTCTTCAATAAAAGCACTAGTTTTTCCACCAAGAGTACCATCTTACAATGATTGTTACCGTATACTAATGCCAGACAACACATGGCATATTCAAACTTGTAAAATAGGAAGAATTAGGCACACACATAATACACACAAAAACATAACTCTTATTACCATCACACTTAAATAAGTGTTGTGAGATCCAACTTATTCTATTCTGGGAGAGAGCGGTTGAGAGAATATCTCAACATCCTCCAACAACCCAAACCAATCCCTAAACTCTAGTATGTAGCATTAATTAGGCATTATCTCTAATATCCAACGCATGCAATGAACAAATATAAAATGAGAGATGGACATAAAAATGCACTCAAAAATAAGCGTAGCCTATTTGTTGAAGGTGTTCAAATTAAAGATATTCCAAGCCATACGTAAGGGATCATATATGCAATCTAAAAACAATGAAAAAATAATAAAAAAATCTAAGTCTTAAATAAGACATGGGTTGATCTAATAAATTCATTCAATACTCTTAGTTTAGATTCATAATTTCTTTTTATGATTACTACTCCTTGAAAATTATTTAGTCAATATTGCAAAATTAGTTTGGAGGTTCACAATGTTCGAACGTTTAATTTCATAAAACCCATTCTAAAGTAATGTTTAGATTGAGAATGTCCATTCTAGAGTAATGTGTATAAGTTGAACTTAAGTTTCACTAAGAAAAAATGAAATCAAAGGGCATTAGGAAACTTGAGTTTCCTAATCAATTTGAAAACAAATGATTTAGGAAAAATATAAAGGTGTTGCCGCCGCTTCCAGAATTAGTGTCTTACATAGACAATTTTGTAGTGAAAGTTAAAATAGTGAATAGATGCCACGGAAAACAAAGTTACGATGAAGCGTGACTATATTTTGAGTGCAAGGATTAATAATGAAATTGCACTTTGGATATCTTACATTTTTTGTTGAAAAAAATTACACATATTTTTTTATATTTTTTTATGTTGATAGGATTTTTAGATTTTTAATAATAATAAAAATAACATAAAAATAACGTAACGGCTTTTAAACATTCCTACAATTTTGTTGTTAAAATTTCCAAATATATTTATAAATCTATTTATGCTTTTCAAACATATAACAAAATATATCCTAACCTATTTATTAATTTTATAATATAAACAACCTGAATCATAACAAATCATTTAACGATCAAATTTCATCTTCTAAGACATATTTAAATAAAAATAATTACAATCAAATTCCATCTTCTCATATATTAAGCTGTCTTGAAAGCAAAACAAGCCCCTACAAGCCATCAAACCTACGTATAAACGTACACAAAACCATTAAACCTTAAACAACATGAATACCTATAAAAGTGCAATTACAGATAGAAGTTAAGATTCAATGACAAATGAATGGCTTTAATTGTTTGGACTGTATTCTATTGAAGGTATTCTAGAATAAAGCACCTAGCAATTTAATTAGCTTTAAGTAATTTTTAAAGATATACATTTGATTAAGTAGTGTTTGTGAGGGAATTTACTGTAAGACCGCATTTTTTTTATATTAAATTAGCACAGTCACAAGTAAAGTGAAGGCTGAATGTCCATAAGCACAACTAATCACTTAGTTTTGTGAAGATAGCTGGTTGTTAAATAAAGGGTCAAATATATAATTTTATATTTATTAAATAAAGGCTAAAATATATAATTTTATATTTATTATTCATACTAGATATAGTTAATATAAGCATAAAACAAATACTATTTAATAATAATAAATAAATAAAAACTGATATGAAAAAACAAAAACATATTGTTACCCATTTCTTTAACCACTCTTTAACTTAAGCTTATTCAAATCTTAATCAAGATGCATTTATGCATAAAAAAATAAGAAGACTATGAAATGAATCTATGTTGTACATTTGGATTAATCTTGTTAATCAACTCGAGCAAGTCCAAAATCTGAGATAACATCTAAATACATATAGACATAACAAATTAATATACATATAACCAACTCTTAATTAAATAAAAGTAATTTTAAATTTTATATATATATATATATATATATATATATATATNAAAATTAATAATAAATATTTATAAATTTCTAATATTATTTAATAAAATAATATCAATTTAATTTATATTATAAATATATAAAAAACATTAAAAAAATACAGATTATTTACCTTAGATAAAAATACTATTTTTTAATGCAGATATTAACCGAAAGATAGAATAAGGAATACCATTTAACATCTAATTAAAAGGCATATGTAATAACTTTTAAAATATATATTATAAAGAAAAATACACATTCAACATTCAACATATATTTAGATTTGTCTTAAATACAAACTTATTAACATTGACCTATCCTTTGTTTGAACCTTTCAATTTTACATAAATATGGTTAACCACGTGATGGTTAACCACGTTATGTAACTTAGTAGGGAAAAATATGTATTTAAAAAATATTAACATTTATTTAGTCACTATAATTAAATATTATACATTTATTTAATCAAAGTTATTATGGAATTAAAAAAATATACTTACCATTTTGTAAATAATTTTTTAAGGTATGCTTGCATGCTCTTAGTTTCTCAAATTATTGTTTGCCACCCATGTTTTTTGCCAACAATTTTATTCAAATTGAGTGATTTGTTCATTCTTAATGGAAATATTTTCAAAAATGGGCATTCAACTATTTTTAATATACAAAATCTTTGTAGCTTTGTTTCACTTCACACAACAGGATTTAATGGTCTGGAAATGCTTTTTAATTTGGATAGGTCCATCAAAACTAACTTCTTAACATTAAAAATCTGCTTGTGTTGGAGAAATTAATTACCAACTGATGTCTATCAAATCTCAACCACCTCAATGAAAGTCCATAAAAGTACAAAAGTTGTTGGGTGGATTTACAACCATGAATTAATTTACAGTCTTTAATGTTAGTCGTTGGCTTCCAAGAGAAGTAAAAATCTAGACTTGGTATATGTAGAAGAAGAATGAATGAAAGACAATGAAAAAACAAAGGCCTAGGGAGAAGAACAAAGTAAAACAAAAAGGAGAAGGAGAAGAAAAAAAGTCAGATAAGAGTTAGAAAGCTCAAGCTAGTGGAATTAGAAAGTATTGAGAGTCCAAGCACTGTAAAAGGTGAAAAATCCAAGTAAATTTA
The DNA here is from genome assembly GCA_001517045.1 of Pseudotsuga menziesii. Classification (NCBI taxonomy): domain Eukaryota; kingdom Viridiplantae; phylum Streptophyta; class Pinopsida; order Pinales; family Pinaceae; genus Pseudotsuga; species Pseudotsuga menziesii. Next base: position 103,715 of record LPNX010544557.1, read on the forward strand.
GAAGTCCGTATATGTGGTTGTAGTTTTCCTATTTTGTTGTGGTGACATATAAACTTATAGTTTTTATATGTTTATTCTCAGTAATATTTATGTTGCACATTTGTTCTGCAAGTCAAGTTGTTAGGTGGATTTACATCCATGAATTAATTTACATTCTTTAATGTTAGTATGTAACTTCCAAGAGAAGAAAAAATCTAGACTTCGTATATGTAGAAGAAAAATGAATGAAAAATAGTGAAAAACAGAACCTACGGGAGAAAAATAAAGTTAAAGAAAAATGAGAAGAAAAAAGTATAAGAAGAGTTGGAGAGATCAAGCTCGTGGTGTTAGAAAGTATTGAGAGCCCAAGCTCTGTAAAAGGTGAAATATCCAAGCAAATTTTCAAGTCTGTGTATATGGTCCTAGTTTTGCTATTTTGTGGTGGTAATATATAAACCTATAGTTCTTATGTGTTTATTCTCAATAATATGTATGTTGCACATATTCTCTAGAATCATTTGTGTGGATGTTGTTAACATTTACGGTTTGTAAAAGAAAGGTTGTTAAGCCTCAAGTGATTATTCATACCCATTACCCTTCTTCACTTGTGGCTTAGACTAGTTGTCCTGAGGTTGTCCATCCATGCGTTTTCCTTTGTTCTTTGGACTAAGTTTTCCTTTTCCCTTCTTCTACTATGTTGCATTCATAGATCCAATATCTTGCTTATTCCTCTGCTTAAATTTTTGCTCAATTTTAGTAGGATAACAATAAGCGGCTCTGAGTGACGAGATGTCCAGAAACTCCATTTCTGCTTGGATGTATCTATGTAGACACCAATGGCATTTAGATCCAAATGTAGCTCAGAGTCTCTAATACCCAGCTTGGTATGCAAGGTATGGAAGGTATTTGTGAAGTATGACATTGTTTGGTCCCTCTTCTAATGTTGTGTTTTCCATCTCATGTATCAGTCAACATAGTTTCCAATAGGGTAATATTTTTCCTTGATGACATCCATAAAAGAGCCCAAAGTGGAATCAACTGCAAACATCTGAAACTCCTCTGTGGGGTTTTTCTCACACTACAATTTCCCCGCCAATTTTAAGTTCACATGGGGGATAGCCTTAAGGAGCACAAGGGTGATGTTTTCCCTATAGGAAAAGTTGTGGACAAAGAGATACCCTTCTAGTATATTTAGCCACTTTGCATATATCTGATCTTCAAAAACAGGAATATCAAAAGTAACTTTTACCTTGAAGGGAGTGGTTCCTCCAAAGTGGCCACTTAACAAAGACATGTATGTTGTTGTTAGCAGCAATCAAAGGATTTGGGAAAAATTATCTATCATCTCTTCCCTTTTTCCCACGAAGGCTTCCTTGAGCAACAACTTAGTAGGATCTCATGCTCCCTCGTTTTTCTTTTATTTATCCATGGGTGGTCGCCTATGTCAATGAGGACAGTCTTTCAAAGGCTCAAGTATCGTGAGTCCCAACTCCTTATACCTTGACCTCATCGCTCTAATACAACATAATTGAATTTCTAAGGGAATGAAATCAAACATAGAGATACAGTAAGACTCAATTTCTATTAATGAATGAAATATGTAGGAACTATAAAAATACAGGGTGAAATGAACTCATTAGAATGGTGGTCACTTATCTCTAAGAAGAGATGTGATGAATACTCACATTTCTAAGAATTATTTTTACAATGAAGACAAAAGTTCCTTTTAACATAAAGGATCAATGACAAAACCCGTTTAACATCCAAAACCCTACCCCAAAAGATGAAATGCTAAAAGGTTTGTGGACCCCAATGTGGTTAGTTGATGCGTCAACTTCCTAGGGGTGTAAATTTTGCATACTTTATCTATTTGATGCACTTGGTATCCCATCATAAAGGTTAATTTGAGAAGTACACATTCTTGAAGTACTGGTACATGCCTTTAGCTATCTACAAGACATAATGGTGCTAAAAAAAACATTGTTTAGGGCCTCAAAATAGCCCTGGAATTCTAGGACTCCAGAAAATCATAAAAACCTACCAAGATGAGAAACTATGTTTTGAGTTAGTGTACTAGATGGGTGGCCACTATTGTCTACCTACATCAACAAAAGATCTAATACTAAAGATGTTGTAAAAGAAAGGTTGAGCTATACATTTATGAAATTCATTTTGATTTTAAATTATTTGAAAACTATGATATTAAATGTTAAAGGTATGTAGGAAACTAAATCACTCGAGCACTAGTTTCACCAACAAGAATACCATCTTGCAATGTAGTTACCATAAAATAATGAAAAAACACAACATATTCAAAGCATGCAATGATTTCCCAAGAACAAGAAACAACTATAAAATTAGAAATAAACATTAAAATGCAATGACAAATGGATATCAACATCTACTAAAGGTTTTTTATTGAAAATGATCGAAGCCATACATAAAGGATCATATATACATAAAAGATGCTCTTAGATTGGATTCTTAATCTTTTTTTATGATTACAACATACATTAGGGAGCATACATAAGGGATCATATATTCAATCTAATAACAATGCAAAAAAGTAATATATACTATTCAAAATTATCAAGCTTTACATTAGGCATGCATTGATCCATTCCATACTCTTAGTTTGGATTCTTAATTTCTTTTTATGATTACAACGGCTTGAAAATGATTTAGTGAGTGTTGTAAAAATTAGGTTGGAGGCTCACGATGTTCCCACATCACATCAAATTTAAAGATGTCCATTCTAGAGTATTGCTTAATTTCAGAGTGTCCATTCTAAATTAATGTGTTGTTTTCACTAACAAAAATCGAAAGTTAAGTTAAGGGCATAGGAAACTTGAGTTTTCCTAGTAAAAGTTAAAAACACGCGACTTAGAAAAGATATAAAAGTGTTGCTGCCAATTCGACAAAAGCAGAGGTATGAAGAAGGCTCTTTGTTGGAACGTGGTGGCTTACCAAAAAAAAATTGGAGTGAAAGTTAAAAAAAAGAATCCTTTACACTTTTTTATAAAGTAAGACGGATCCTTTACACTTTTTTATTAAACAAATATATAAGAGTAATGCATTCACTTATTTTTTATAATGGTGGTGGATCCCTTTTATATATATATATATATATATATATAATTAATTAATTAATGCAATCACTTATTTTGCATAATGATACCACAGTAATCTAATATCTTTTAGACACTCCTACAATAAGGTTGACATTTTTTTAGAAGGTTATTTGATTATAACATTTAATTAAATATATTTTAATCCATATTTTAATTATATTGATAAGTGTTTTTATTTAAGAATTTGGGGTGGATAAATATCTATGTTTTTTCTAGATTGCACGAGTATGAGATAAGTGTACTGTCTAGATTGATTTTATGGCATCATTCCAAATCCAAAATAAACTAGCACATCCACTTAACTTGTGGCTGATGAGCACCAATAGGTCACAAGTTGATCCCGGTCGTGCTCAGGTGCACCCTGGGGACAACAGTCGACTGAATGAGTCGAGCACTGCTATGGTGGAAGCATATAAGAAGTCAAGCAAAGAAGGAAATACACTTAGGTCGACAGAACGTATGCGCACAGACAATATGCAATAATTTGAACCAAATTATTACTTCCTCTCCATGAAAGATGGAGGAATCAAAATACTGTATATTACATTAGTGTACATGCTTATATAGGATGTTGAGACACTTGGGTGACTACCCGTTACGTTTAGTTACAAAAGAATTTATAACGGCTCAAAAGTTCACCCATTGCAGACAAGGCATGTTGGTATGTTGTATGTCGAGGCGAACCTGTCGAAGCAATCAAAGTAGTCGAAGTGGTCGAAGTGCTAGACTTTGTCGAAGCTTGACAACCTACCAACTGCCGGTTGGATAATTCCTCCTTCCTTAAGAAAAAAATGGTCTCTATTGTGTATTCGTTCAGGTGAGGAAACTTGTTGGCTACTTCAGTAGCAGAGTACCATTTTCCTTGTGCGGGGAGTTGTCCAACTTCAGCCACTTGAAACAAGGGAATGGATTTTATCCTTGTATGGCGAATGCGTCGCCCCACAATGGTGTCACAAAGAATAGGTTCTTGAACATTTCAATGAATGTCTTCGGGTTCTGTTGGCTGCAAGTCGCTCTATTCCAACAATGGTGCATGGTATGGTTGAAGTAGATCTACATTGAAAATTGGATGTAGGCCAAGGCAGGCGGGAATGTCAAGCTGAAAAGTGTTTTCTCCAATCTATTTAAGGATACTATATGGATCATATCGCAAAGGTTTCATCTTTCTATATGGACCAGTGAAGCACTCCTTCTTTAGATGTAACCAGACCTAATCCCCAATTTGGAATGAATGAGGAATACGATGCTTATTGTGTCAAGCCTTAGCTTTTGCATTAGCTCGTTGCAACATCTCTTATGCTTGCTTCTGAATGTTGTAGATTTGATCTCTGAATTTTAATGTTTTCTCCACTTCTCGTCCTTTGAAATCAGTATCGTTCGACTGTGTCGAGGAACTAATTAAGTCGATAGGCGCTGAGGGTTGAAATCCGTAACAGATCTCAAAGGGACTCTTGCCCATAGAGCTATGTTGAGCACGATCGTAGCTGTGCTATATGTATGGAAGGTTGTCATCCCATGTTAGACGATGTTGTGGTTGTACATGCAAAGTAGTTGTATGACTAAGCGATTTACAACTTCTGTCTATTAGTTTGTCTGCAGATGGAAGGTTTTCGACAAAGAAAGTCTCGTGTCGAGCTGATGCCAGATATTTTTCCAAAAGGTGCTGACAAATATATCATCTCTGTCAAAAATAATGGTCATTGGGAGGCCATAATGTTTCCACACATGTTCAAAGAAGAGTTGAGAAGTATACTGTGTTGTTGTATTCTTCTTGCATGGTATGAGTATAGCAATCTTGGAAAATCTGTCAACTACTACTAATATGGCGTCATGCTGATGTTTGGTAGTAGGATATCCCGTCAAGTAGTCCATAGAAATACATTCCCATGCTTGACTAGGAACTGGAATGGGTGTGTACAGTCCTTGTCATCGATTCGGTGGTTTAGCAATGGCACAAACCATGCACGATCGAATGTACTTGTTGACGTCATATTTAAGTGAAGTCCAATAAAAATACTTTTGGAGGATAAAAAGTGTTTTTGCAACTCCAAAATGTCCTACAGTCTTGTTGTAGTGCGCATCCCAAATGAGCTTCTGTCGGTGCTCACCGATCGGTACAAAAAGTTGTCCAATATTATATAGCAAGGTGTCCTTCGAGAAGTAGTCAATAGTAGACAGCGTGTCAGTCTGAAGCTATCAATAAATTGCAAAGAATTAGTAGTCTATCGAATACAATTGTGTCCAAGTAGTGGTGTCATAACCCTACATACTCATCATTGTAGACAGTAGAGTAATGGGTGGCCTGCTGAGACAATCGGTTGCGGAATTGGATTTGCCTTTCTAATACTTAATTACCAATTGAAATTTTTGCAAGTAATTAATCCATTTGAGTTGTCAAGTTGTCAGAAGTTTTGACTCAGACGGAGTGAAATGCAAAGGTTTATGGTTAGTGAGGATGATATTTTCCTTTCCAAGAATGTAGTGTCTCCATTGCTTAAGATCTTGCACAATGTCATACAGTTCCTTTTCATGTGTCGAGTACCTTCTAATAGTGTTGTTGAAAGTCTCGGAATGAAACGCGACTGGGTAACCTGACTGAGAGATCACTACGCCGAGGGCATAGTCCAATGCGTCTATATCAATCTCAAAGGGATGATGCAAATCAGGTAACACAAGTACTGGTGCAGTACAAAGCTTTTTTTGAGTTGTTCAAAAGCTTACTGTTGTGTCAATGTCCATTTGAAGACAATTTTCCCATTTCCTTTCGTCAACTGATTCAAAGGGCATGCGATGTGGCTGAAGCCAAGTATGAATCGTCGATAGAAATTCTCCAAACCAAGAAAACTTCTTAGTTCATGAATGTTTTGAGGATCTGTACTTTTTCTAGGTCGATATGAATGCCTGCAGACTCAATTACATACCCCAATATTTGATGCTAGTCATCGCAAATGAACATGTGTCCATGTTCAAATATAGTTGATGTTGTTGGAGAGTGTCGAATACTTGTCGAATCTGTTTAACATGTTCTTCCCATGATCGACTAAAAATCAAGATATCGTCGAGATAGACAATGACACACTTACCGATGAAAGGTCATAGAAGGTAATCCATATATCTCACGAAGGTTGCAGGTGCATTGGTTAAGTCGAAAGGCATGACTAATCATTCAAATAATCCTTCCTTGGCCTTGAAATTTGTTTTCCATACATCGGTGGACTCAATTGGAATCTGGTGGTAACAATAGGTATAGACAAGAAAAGGGAATGATAGAGATCTGTTATCACAATACCAATGAGATTTCCTTTGTTATAGCAAGATGCGTAATAAGACAATAGATCCAGCCATAGAGCTATCAGTTCCAGTTGTTCTAGTTTCCGGCGGTTGTTTAAGCAAGCCGTTGAGGAATCTCGACTTGAGTTCGAGCTTTGTAAAGAACTTAGCACCTTTCAAACTGTCGATGAGTTCATCAATCCATGGAAGAGGGTATCTATTCTTTACTGAAATTTTGTTGAGATCTCGATAGTCGATGCACATTCGCCAAGTCTCATCCTTCTTTGGAACTAAGACAATTGGACTTCCACAAGGAGAGGAGCTGGGATGGATATGACCCTTGTCGATCAAATCCTAGATTTTCCTGTGAATCTCTTCATTTTCAAGAATGGATCTTCTGTAAATAGATGCATTAAGCAATGAAGAATTAGGAACAAGTTCAATGGAGTGTTTTACCTGACAATGCAAATGTACTATGTTTGGTGCTTGAAATACGTTATGGTATTCTTCAAGAATGTGGTTGATCTGTTCTTGTTGTCGGGAGTTGTGTTGGTCGGTCAGTCGACTCATTACTGTAGTCTTCCTGGTATGTTGAGGCTTTATCATGATTAATACGAACTTTTGAGCATTATTGATAAGCCTCTTTGTTTATTTGGTAGATATCATATAAACCGTTGATGTGGGTTGTCACTCTGGTATGCCATACCATTGATTATAAATTTTGAGAATCACCTTATTAGGTTGTGACTGATATGCACTGTGTCGATCCCATAGGTAAGTTTTTTTGAACAAGGCATTGGCTGCGAAAAGTGGTTCCATGTCACATAGTACTTCATCTTCAAAAGGCTTAATGAAGTAGGTGAGTCGGCATTAGCGTGTGATCCTTAGTTCCTTCCCATCCTTCATCCAACCAATATTGTAAGGCTGAGGATGTGGAGTGGTGACAAGACCTAATTTCTTCACAAGATCTTCAGAAATGAAGTTTTTTTAGCTACCATTATCCACAATCAGATGTAATGGATTTTTTCTGAACCCATATCTGTGTATGGAATAGGCGCTCTCATTCCTCCTCGTCGACGATAGTTGAGGCTTTCGAAGTGGTCGAGGTCGAATCCAAGAGGGTTGATGCATCTGGATCACATCCTACCAAGGTTATGTCGGACAAGTCGGATGTTGACAATTTTTCCAAAAATTTCTTCCAAGTTTTGCATTCTGACGTATCATGCCATGCTAAACTATGATAATCACACCATTTCCCAGTAGTATCATGTTTGTTGTGATCCCTCTTGTCTTTGTGAAAGTTATTATTTTGATGATCGGGCTTTGGTGGAGTTGGCTGTGAAGGGTTCTTGAACTTGTCAAAGTCGGCTGGTGACTTATTGTCAGATGTTCGACATGTTGGCTTGTTCGCAAAACATGATTTTCCTTTCTGTTTAGCTTCAAGCTTGTTGGCATAATGAAATGCATCCGCAAGCGTACTGACAGTCAGAAACTCCATCTCTTGCTGAATATACAGGGATAAACTGTTGACGTACTTCAGGATAAGGAATTTCTCTTCTTCTTGGATCCCAAGTATAGCCATGAGTCGATAGAACTCATCGGTGTAACTCTGTATGGACTGGTATTTCCATTGCCTTAGCTGCTTCCATTTATTATACTGTTGTTCAATGTACTTGGGAGGGTAGAACTCCTTTTGGACATATTCGACAAATTTTACCCATGTGTCTATGGGGTCGTCATCTTTTTCCATCTTTGTCGATAGATTCTCCCACCAGTAGTGTATGGAGGTTGACATCTTTAAGGACGCAATGGTGATCTTTTCTGCTTCATAGAGATGATTCATTGAGTAGTAATATTCTAGTTGTTGTACCCAATTGTCGACGAATTCTATGTCAATTGTTCCTTCAAGGTTCGGTATGTATAGATTCATTTGCTAATTTTATCAGAGTGAGGTCGCATCGAGCATTCCCCGTATTTTGAAGTGACTTGCATGAGAATCCCACTGAACTGGGTGAACATTTTGATTCGCTGGCGAGCCAGTGCTTTTTCTATGAGTTGTTCTATCTCGTGAGTTGCATGTCCATTGTCTGCTTCTTCGGCCATATTTTCTGAAGTCAAAGGAAGTGTATGCTTATGTTGTTGAGTTTCTGAGCGTGTTTGAACATGCATAAGTTAAATAAATTCAATGTAAGTGCTTATGTAACTTAAGAATGAACAAGATCTTGCTTTGATACCAATGATCGAGGTTGTGCCTAGGTGCACGCTGGGGACAATAGTCAACTGAATGATTCAGACACTGTTATGGAGGAAGCATATAAGAAAGCAAAGAAGTAAATACACTTAGGTCGATATAAAGTATGCACAGAGACAATATTCAAGAATTCGAACCAATTTATTACTTCTTCTCCATGAAAGATGGAGGAATCAGAATACTGTATAATACATTAGTGTACATGCTTATACATGATGCTGAGACACTTGGGTGATTACCTGTTAGTTTAGTTACAAAATAAGTTATAGCAGCTCAGAAGTTCAACCATCGCAAACAAGGCATGTTGGTGTGTTGTATGTCAAGGCGAACCTGTCAAAGAGAATGAGGAAGACCTATTGAAGCAAACATATCCAGGAAGACCTGTCGAGGTGAGCCTGTCGAATCAGTTAGAGTAGTTGAAGCAGTCCAACTGCTAGACTTTGTCGAAGCTTACCAACCTGCCAACTGGCTAGATCACAAGTTAAGCACCACTAATATGTTATCAGTTACTTGTTCTCGCCGTCTTCTAATTAAATGAGTTATCTTCCACAAACTTATAGTTATCCACACATTAAGTAAGAGTTATTCATTCATCATCTATCAGTTATGCATGGATCAACCATCCCTTATTTTTGAATTTGGAACAACTGTCATAGAATCAATTTGGATAGTACACATGTCTCATACTCGTACAATCTAGAAAAATTATAGGTGCTTGTCCACCCCCAAATATGAAATAAAAACACATATTGGTGTAACAATTATATATATATAAATGGTAGATGCGTGGATACTCAAGATGGTGGAAGGATAACTCTTAAGTAATTCCTGGATAATAGGAAGTTTGTGATAACTCATTTAACTAGAAGAAAACCAAAACAACTAACTAATTTATGGCACTTAACTTGTGACCTGTCCATATTCACCAACCATAAGTTAAGTGATTATGCTTATTTTTATGATCATTGTATTTTTTAAGATGTAAACATACCTCGTCACAAATAACTTAACCATCAAATTTCATCTTCACAAATATATATTTAAAAGTAACCATCACATTCCATCTTCTCATATATATTAGCTATCATAAAAGCAAAACTTAGTACAACCCCTCTGTTGATGCACATATGTGACTATGCACATAATGGGGAAGACAACCCAGACCGGGATCCTTAGAGCAGGTTCCAAGCTGTTTGGGATGGTTGTTTCCAACAGGTTTAAAGGCTCTGTTAGCTTGAAAGTCTAACTAAACTAAGTCTAAAAGATAAAACTAGAGCTATTGTTTTGGTTAATTAAATCTAATAAATACCTACGAATGTACAAATTAAACTAGTTAATGAATGTACAAATTAAACTAGTTAATCTGCTTACTAATGAATTAGTAATATAATTAAATTAATCCATGAACCAAATCTATTCAATTAACTTAACTTATAAATAATCAAAAATTAATCAAACATGTTAAATGAGTTACAAAATTTGCATTATTAACAAATATACATTAATTACAAAAATCAGAAAATAACCTGAATCTGATATGGATATAAACATCTGATTCAATGGTTGTTTTTCATAAAATAATTTACAAAAAAAAACTATTAATCCGTTCTTGGTCTTATCCTGATCGGGAGTGAAGAAAAACAATAAACTGAAATCGAATCACTAATAATCCTACTGTGTTAACAATCCTGCTAATATTCAAAAGGAATTCGAAAACTTAAACAAGATCACACAGCAGACGAATATCATAGATATAATGATGACAACACCAAATGTATAACATGATATATATATCAGCAAATCGAAAACAGCGTGAATCGACAGAATATATGTGATGTATTTGCAAAATTCATAAAAGGAATGATGACAAAACATTGATATTGCAGAAAAGGGAAACAAGATCGACTGATATCAAGAATACAATTGCAAAGTATTAAAATACTGTAAATGTATAAAGATATCACCAGTTTAAATGATGCTACAGCTACTGGCAGCAAATTGCCTTAAGTCACAGGAACATTCAAATAGTAGTCTTGTCCAGCCCTTTACAAACTATCGACCCCCCAGCTCCAGCTCTTGATCTGCTCTTCAAACAGTGAAAAAGAAATTCTTCAATACTGTTGATCCTTCCCAAAATTATCCCAGGCAGCAGCGATTTAATCTGAAAGAGAAATATCTCCGTTCAACCCCCCTCAAACAAATTCTTCTTCTGCTTAAATAAACCACAATCAGAAGCAATGGGATCCAAATTTAGTTTAGTACTGGCGAATTTTTGGAACAATCAGTTCCCCTGCTGGCCGCAACTGTAAAAATCGGGTTCAGAGGATCCCAAAAATCTCTTGGAATCCCTCACTTTCTAGCGAAATCCGCTCGAGAAAAGATAAATGGGCCCGTTCTGGAGAAAACCCATGTGACGTATTTTTGAGATCTGTCTCCATTCGCTCACAATATGGTCCGGAAAAACACCTGTCAGTTGAAAATGCATTTTCTGTTAACTGGCTGAAAATTTTGGTTCTTTTATTGGTGATGGACCATTAATTATTTCCTGAAATGTTGAGTCAATCCCTACAAATCCTCTTGCTCCTTCATCATGATCTGGATCAAACCGTCTCTTCTCTGGCTTATTAATCGCATTCTCATGAAAGCGATACTCGGTAAATCTCGTGGCGAGTAAATTCCATGTCAACCAATTGATTGTTTTAACCCCCGTCCTGAGCTTGAAACATCCAACCTGCATGTAAAATTATATGTAAATGAGCATCCACTATAAATAAAACGATAGTTAAATAATAAAGAGACTTCCCTTCAAATAGCAGGTTATTCAACAAATTTTCCAAACAAATTAACATTCTTGGAATCTTTGCACTTGAAGCAACTGAAAAATAACAAAACCCGCTTTGCTACTGTAACGGCCTCATGGAATCCGGAAATAAATATCTGCTACTGTGATTAAATCCATAATTATTAACTCAGAAACTTCTCGCCACGGTGTCCACAATTTCGGAATTTAAGCAGTCATTTCTTCACCCTGCCAGAAACCATACTCTAAAAATAGCTGTGATAATAAATCCATCCATGAGCTGGGCAGTCGAATCGCTATTTCACCAACAAATCTCTCCGCAATCTCATACAGCTTAGTAGATTTAGGAAATGATCTCGCACGTAATCGGTATTATTTCTTCCCTTCCGGCAAATCTACCTCATTGATAGATTATCATTATTTCAACAATCGCTCACGAACTATGTGATATCTGATACAAATATTCTTTGAGATCGTCGTGAGGTTGATCATATAACAGAGCAGCGTCACTGTCTATCTAGCTGTGTTGTTGTTTTCAAACTCTCGACAAAAGTCCTTTATAAAGTTTACGTTGATTCCTAGTTTGAGATAATGGTATTTTTGCAACAATGATAGAATTAGAATAAAGTGTCAATTATACCTAGTATTCTAGGTAAATATTAAAAAGATCAAAAGAACTTTATTTATACATTAAATTTATACAAAATAATTACAAGGTTTATTTATTTTGTATAAATAATAAAAATGATAAAGTTTATTAATTGAAAAGATACTCATTTGATCTTTATTTATTCAACACTTTAAATAATGTAGCAGAAATAATAGGATAGGCTTAGTAATATATCTTTCAAACTCTTAACCTGAATGCATGGTTTTATCCTCCAATATCCATTGTTTCATGAATTAACATTACCAAGTTGAATAATTGAATCAAAATTATCCATTTATAAGGTGCCAAAAATACAATAATCAGCCTTCCAATTTCAAAACCTTATCAACATTTACGATAACAAAATCACATAATCAAACGATAAATATTTGGATAAGATTTCAAAATTAGTTTATGACAAATTATTAACACTTATCCCTTGATTTTCAATGCAAATTCACTAAAAATAATAATTTCAAAGTAGTGATTTTGTCAACTAATCCATAGTTTGCAAAGGTTTTCTTTGAAAAACATTTAATTTCATTGTTTCAATAGCTTCTGTAATGTCACCATTTCAGTAGCTATCAATTCTTTAGTTTTGCTATATGAAACTCAAACATTTCATCAAAACAAAATACAATTTTGTTTGATGAAATAATGTTTTTTGAAGGCTGTTGGGTAGGGGCACAACACCCTCTAAGCCATCAAACCTTAAAGAAACATGAATATGTATAAAATACATATAAGAGAGTCCACAAATTCATCAAACCTTAAACAACATGAATACATAAAAAAATATGTATAAGAGTACACAAAGGACAAAGACTCAAAGATTGTTGACCCTGATTTCAATATTTTAATTGAAACTTTTATTTAAAGCCAACGATTCTTCGAATCCATTTCGATGAATTTCTAACCAACATAATTTTTGATCTTATCATCTTTCAATTTCCTCACCCATTTCACTTGTTGAGACATATCACTCCCTGCCTTGAAACAATTGTATTCATAGAAGCTTGTAGTCCCTTCTTTCTCCAACAATCCCAATTATGCCAACCCTCTGGCTTGATGCAAGTATCCATACATGTGTAGGTGAATACAGATTTGGTGAATGGTTTCCATGGGAACCCCAGATCCGCATAATTCTTCTATGCACTACCAGTAATAACATCGAGGAAAACATGTGATAGTAAAGAACTGTGCAGTTAAAACTTTTAACTTCCTTTTTTTTTACTTTGACAAGTTTTCTTACTTGTCTTCTTCGATACGTTTACTTACTTTAACTTGATAGATTAACTTCAAGAAGTTTACCTTAGCAAGTGTAATTCGACAGATTTACTTCGACCGAATTTTATCTCTACAAATTTGTTTCAACCAAATCAACTTTGACCAAATTTGATTCTACCAAATTTAACCTCGACAGGTTTTTACTTCGACATATTTTTTTATCTCGACAAATTTAACTAGACCAAATTAACACAATGTCTTTTACTCCGACACCTTTACCTCGACAAACCTTTTACACACTATTAACCCAACAACTTTTTACTTTGACAGACTTATAATTAAAAAAGGTTATATTTGTATTTAAAGTATATCATTCACTTCGACGTGAAAGACTCCTTCTTACAGTCGATTAAGGTAATTTTGACATGAATCCACTTCGACAACTTGATGTGAATATTCAACACAACTCCACTATGACAAGTCGACTATTATCAAATAACCAAACTATTAAATAATATTTATGTCAAAGTTACTCTACAGTTAGAACTAAACTTTTACACGAAGAAATGTGAGAGAGAGTGTAATAACCCAAAATTTCATAAAAATTAAAAAAAAATTCTTGCGACAATTAATGTTTTAAATTATCGCTCAAGAGAGTCACTTAACTGCTAACCATTACATACTAAGGTCTATCCTAGATACTAAACAAATTCAGTGATTAATTTCAATAATTGCATTCTTCATTATCTGTATTTATAATTAAGTGTTTAAAGATTGATTTAGCAAGTAATAATCTAAAGTAGTAAGAGCTGCAAAACAAGTGTTTGTTTTCTATGCACTAGGGTTTGTTTTCTTGTTTTAAAATGAAGGTACTTCGGTTCATGCCCGAGGCTTACTTAGCTCTTGAAGCTAATGCAGTGAATTAATAATTCTTGTACAAGTCCTTTTTATAGGCATAACGTTTTGTTTTCCAGTTTCAAGATCGAGACCAATTGTCTCAACTTTCAAAAGTAATATGCTAGCATAATTTATTTAACTTAACATTGTGTGTAAGAAGGTACTATCAACCTGTTTCCTTTCCAATTCTTAAATTAGTTTAGCATTTGCACAATATTAAAGTTCTATGTTTCTATCCCATTCTAGGCATAGGGAGATATGTCACCTATATAATTTATCTAGATGCTTAAGTACTTGGTATTATAAGCAAAATAGAAGCTTATCTTCCTAGCCTAACTATGATTAAAACTTTGCAAATCTCATAACTTGTCCCATTTTTTTTAACTAGATCCTACCCACAGGCTACAATATGTTAAGACAATCTATAGAAAAATAATACAAAACCTTATTTACTTTTACCAAGGTATTATATAGGTCATTGTATTAACTTGCACCATGATATTAACATTAACAAGAAATAACCTAAAGTCTAGATACATTTATAAATTTGTGAAAATGATCACAAGTATATGCGATATAATGATACATTCAAGTTTTAAACTTTGATAAAGCACAGGTAAATAACATGTGTAAAGTTGCATCGCAGGTTCTCCCAAGATCAAACGGGACTATGGAGAAGACACTATCCAAACCCATGCGATTTGTATGTTAGTGGAGTCCACATGGCTAAAGTTTGATGGATAGGGTTAAGTTTGGATAACCCTACTACAAAAATGATCAGACCCTAAAACTCGCATTGTTTACCCATCCTTCACTACTGTGTATTGAGTCGCCAGTCTCTTGGCACCTTAGGCCTTTGATGCCATCGTTTGGCTCTGTGGTTGACGGTTTTTGATGCCAATGACTAGCTTTGTAAGTGACTCGACCAGTGTTAGCCAGACTGATTTCCCAAAAAAATCAGTGTGATTATTGGATTTAAAACACCCGGCTTTCTTGTGGAAATCGAATGATAGTAGTGAGATTTTAGTTTAGCGTGACTTTTACTATTTCTTCTTAGTCTCGTCAAGGTTTTTAGCTTCTGGTTTTCTCCTGCCCAGCTGTGAGGGTTTGAAGTTTCTCCTTGGCTAGGATTGTCGTGTAAAGAAACTACTATGTGGCCGAGGATAATCATATCTCCAGGTATAAATTGTTTTTAATACCTTTTTGTATTTGTTACGAAAATCCTTTACTGTAACAATTTGTTTTTTAATAACTTGACAATTCTTTTAAATTCTTGTGCAGACATAACTAGAGGTGTTACTAAGAGTTGGGAGGCATAGGATACTTCATGAGAAAGGTCTCCACGCTTCATGACCAACCAGGTAAGCCTCAGTTTCATGTCTGAGGTTTCCTTCTATGATGATGTGTGGGGGTTTGGATGAGTACTATCTCACCGAGACTTAAGTTCTTTTTTCGTAGCTTAGTTTTGAACCATGTTGCAGTTGTGAAGGTCGTATGGCTATAGAATGTTTTAAAGAAAAACTTATAAAAGCCATTGGTCGTAACTCTATTCTAGTTGGATTTTATTTATGCTTAAGATAGGGTTTGAAATCTTATACGTTCTAATTAAACTCTCAAGGCTCTAATATGTTGGAAGCCAAGTGTTTGGCACTGATCTGTGGTCGAAAGAAGTCGTTGGCAAACTTGGACTATAGGGTTTTTCTGTGTTGGATATTTAAGTTTAAAATAATGAAATTTTGAAATACCCCTCAATTATTTACTTGTATCTCAGAGTAATTTTGATAAAAGATTAAGCCAGGGTTTCACTGATGTAAAAGTCCATAATTTCTTATTTTTGTTAAGAACAGTCAGAAGAGAAAAATTTCTCTTGGTTGTATGGTTCAATCTCGTGACTGGACTAGATTATTATTATCATAAATTAGTTTTAAATTTTATCTTTTCTTTTTCTGGTTATTATTATAGCTCTGTTTATTGTAAAATATAGAAAACAGATTGTTCCCTCTTATATAATTTAAAATAGTTATAGATTAGTTATAACACACATATACATATACATATACATATACATATACATATACATATACATATACATATACATATACATATATATATATATATATAAACAGTAAAGTTTGGATGCGGTTAAACTAGTTACTTGTTTTGGTTTTTGACCCAAAAAAAAATAAGGTTATTATATTTTAAAGCATACTCTGCACTGTTAATTATTTTTACTATTAAATAATATGATACTTTGAAAACTTAGAATTAGTTATTTTAGTTTAATGTGTTTGATATCTGATGTTTACTTACCATGATAAATAAATTACGTAGATGTTATTTTCAAAACCTAAGTGATAACTATAATTTCCTTTTTCTGTTTATGGTTACTCCTATTTATATTATTTTTATGTTTCTTGTAATAGTTAATACGTATAAGTGTTTATAAAAGGTTATGCTAAAAGATAGTGATTAATACTATGTAGTGTCTAATAATCAACATTCTTTTGTAGAAGTTTATATTTATAATTTTTATAGACATATTTTAGTTAACAAAACTTTTGAAAATAGAGGAACTTCCTGCTAACATTCCTATAAAGATTTTAACAGTTGGAAGTAACTTACACTTCCTAATTTGATTTATCCATCATACTTATTTCACCTACTGTACTAGAGTACTACCTTCTTGAAGGCGTGGAAAAATACAGTCACTAAATACGTATTCTAATACATAACAGAAACAGAACTTATGAATCTTAGATCAAAAGAAGATTTAACTAACAAACAAACTAGTCATATAGATGCATCAAATCCTAAATTTATACATTCCAGATTTCTATACTTGCATGGAAAAATTAGAAATAACATGTAGAACCTGGTTGTATAGCAAAGGAGACAACAACTTAAGAAGCCTATTCCTCCCAACTAACTCCTGAAGACAGCTGAACTGCAAATTTTAGGACCCCCGAGCCTATCTACTAGTCCACCTGGTTGAAAGCACTGGGTGAGAGAATAGGTCTAGAAACCTATGTAACTTCACAAAGTAATCAACAGTAATATTTCTTCCTGTAGCAGTAAGAACTCAACTCAAATCAGCTAAACTAGTTCAATAAATCAACACTTTTCACTCAAACACTTCTGCCTATCCCCTCCATCGAATTTCTTGTTCATCAATTTCACTGAGAAATTTCACAAGTAAAGAAATGAGCAGCCTCAGCTAAAATCAATGGGTGGTTTTATCAACATTCCTAGGTATTTTGGGTCATTTTTCACTTAATGAGCCATCTTCTCTTGTTCCACTTTCTTGGGGAACATGACCACACAAATAGGGAAGTTTCCGCCTGCAATAGCTAGAAGTAGTTTGAGGATGTTACGAAGTGTCAATCTGCTCTCAACCTAGTCTATTCCACCAAGTGGCCAGTAAAACACTCATTTAACAGCCTTCTTAAGCTGTTGTCTCATCTTTCATTGATTTAATTAATAAAATATTCATCAATTAAATGCAATTATCCTTGACCCCACTTGGTCATTAATTACAAACTTTATAATAAAATTAAAACACAATGTCTCCTAAAACATAAAATGTTTTTTGCAATTTGGGGTATGTGACAAAGAGTCTTGATTTATTTTACAAGCTGTCAATCTTAAAACCATTCAAAAAATAATTATGGAGAATATGTGCGATGTGCGACATAAATATTCTTGAGAATATACACATAATAAACTATAGGATTATATATTACCTAACAAAATAGGTAAACTACAGCCACATACATAGACTTGAACTTTATTTGTATTTTTGACCTTTTACAAAGCTTGGGATCTCAATACTTTCCAACACAACGAGCTTGTCCTCTTGAACACTTCTCAGACTTTTTATTCGTCTCCTCTTTCTCTTACTCTGTTCTTCCCCCATAGACTGTTTTTCATTCAAATTTCTTCTACATATACAAATACTTGTTTTTTATTCTCTTGGAAGCTACTAACTAACATTAAAGACTGTAATTTAACTCATGACTGTAAATTCACCAAACATCTTGAATTGCATAACAAAAACATGGCTAAGTAAGTACAAGGAAGCATGCACCATATCGTCGATAAAATTTACTGACAACTCTATACTTCTACAAACCCTAATTGAGTCGGTTGAGATTTGATGCTCATCAACTTGTAATTAATTTCTCCAACACTCCCCCTTAATTATGAGTAGATGGGGATCACTAAAACAAAATTTTACATAATTTTTCAGAGCTAGAACTTGCTCTGTGCATGGCAGAATTTACTAAGTGAAGCTTGTCACTCCTAAAAAACTTCACAAATACTGGAATGTGTCCCTTGGAAATAGTTTTGTAAATATGTCGACTAGCTACTATTCATACCTACAAAATTCCAAACAATTTTCTTTGTTATTTACCAATTCTCTTCTGAAATGATACCTGGTGTCAATGTGTTTGGTTCTCTTGTGGAACACATGATTCTTCGACAATGCAATGGATGAATTGTTATCAAAATAAATGGTTGTTGGTTCTTTTTGATTCTGTGATAGGTCTCTTAATATCTTCCACATCCAAATAGCTTTAAATGCAACACTTGTAGTTGTGGCATACACTACTTCTACTGAAGAAAGAGTTACAATGGGTTGTTTCTTTGACTCCTATGAATCAACACCGGTACCAAAATGAATTGTGTACACTGATGTGCTTTTGTTGTCATCTATGCTTCCTCCATTTTCACTGTCATTATATCCAATGAGTTTTAAATTTTCTAAGGTTGAATAAAAAATACCGAAGTCCTTTGTGCCACTTACATACCTTAGAATTCTCTTACCTACTTGCCAATGAGAATATTTGGGTGACTCCATAAACCTTGAGATCAAAATTACTCCATACATTATGTCTCGCCTTTTTGAAGTTAGATACATAAGGTTGTCAACCAAGCTTTTGAATATTGTAGGATCTACATTTGATCCATCATCATCCTTGCTCAATTTTAAACATGTTATCACTAGTGTTGGGGTTTCCTTGCAATTATCCATATTAAATATTTTCAAAACTGCATTTGCATACTTGGATTGTGATATAAATATACCAATTTTAGATTGTTGGACTTCAATGCCCCAAAAATACTTCATAAGCCCCAAATCATTCATTTCAAATTCACTTTCCATAACTAATCTAAAGTCATTTATGCCAAAATCACTAGTAAAAATTAAATTATCTACATACATGAAGACAATTAACATGTTACATTGTTCGTTAACCTTAATGTACAGTGTTGGTTCAGTTTCACTTCTGTGAAATCCATTTTGGATGAGGTAAGAGTCAATACGACTGTACCAAGCTCTAGGAACTTGCTTCAATCCATAGAGTTCCTTTTACAACCTGTATACATTGTTCTCTTGTCCTAGAACTTCATAGCCTTGTGGTTGTTCCACACACACTTCCTCCTCTAGATAACCATTCAAAAATATAGATTTAACATCCATTTGATAAACATGCCATTTGTTTTGTGCAGCAATGGACACAACTTTTCTGACTGAGTCCATTCATGCAATAGGTGCAAAAGTTTCATTGAATTCTGTGCTGGTATATTGTGTGAACCCTCTTGTAACTAATATTGCCTTGTGATTTTGCACATTTCCATTAGCATCTTGCTTGATCTTATAAATCCGTTTGACACTAATTGCATCCTTATATTTTAGAACATCTACCAGCTCCCATGTTTGATTCTTCCCAATGCATTCTATTTCCCCATCCATGGTTAGTGCCCATACTTCATCTTCAAAAGCTTCCTCAAATGTTAGGGGATCATATATTTGAGAAAATAATGCAAAAACTGAGAATGAAATTGGTGTTTGAGCCTCATATATTTCATGTAGACTTCTTGTCTTTATTGCATTTGTTGATGCTGAATTTGTCGAACTGCTTGATGGATTTTGTTGAACTCATGGTGTGGTTGTTAGTGTACCTTGATCTAGGACTTGTGTCGAAGTTCCTTGTGTTAGAAAAAGTCACATTGTCATAGGAGTGGTCGTAGTTGCGACATGTTGGCTCACATGTGGTGTTTGAACCACTTCATGTGCCACATCATCATGTTCAACAATTGCCACAACCTTGACATTCTTCTCGACAGTTCCATCCCATGCTTCATTCTTGACAAATTGAACATATCGACTAATAATTACTTTTCTTGTGACAGGGTTATACAATTTATGTTCTTTTGTATCTTCAAAATAACCAACAAAAAAACATTTATGTCTCTTATTGTTTAATTTCCTTCTCATCTCATCTGGAACATGTGCATATGCAACGCAACCAAAAACTTTTAAATGAGAAACATTGTGTTTCATACCTGTCCAAGATTCTTGAGAGACACTATTCTTCACTCTCTTAATCTAACACCGATTCATGATATATACTGCAGTTGCTACTTCCTTAACCCAATATTCATTTGTAACAACCCTCCAAGGGGTCCGATAAATACAACTAAAGGTCATGCATAATTTTTCATAAACTGATAAAATAAACAAAGTTTAAACATATATTCCAATATCCCATAAAACACTAATTTTAAATTTCATCATTGCACATGTATAAAAACCATAAGATCTCTCTTCATGGTACAACTAGTTTAAATAACTATAATTAATGAAATGAAATAATTTTAACAATAGTAGAATACCTATTGATATCGATAGTCGTCGTCGTTTGAGGACAAGGAAGAAGGTTGTTTTGTCCTTGCTCCGCTGCTTTTGTTGTTATCGTTGGATTGCCAATCTCACCGGATCCATCGGTTTCCTCCCTACCATACCCTGACGAGTACTCTCCTTCCACTAGGACCCCCGAACTCGACGGGGCTGACAACACCTTGCTAGAAATGGAAGTACAATGCCAGACTGCTGCTAGGAGGCTCCCAACCTCACTCACATTGTACTGAACCACGCTCTTCCATAGTCGCCTCAGAGCCACCCAAAGGGCTCCAGCTCCAAACTATGGCAAGACCGAAGAAGAAAAAGATCAAGATCCCCCCTTATTCCATTTCATTAGCTTTTATTAACCATTTCATTAATTCCCATGCATCCCATGCATCTCTTTTAGTTAACTCTTTAGTTACTTTAATTAGTTAATTTATTTATTTTTATTTACTAACCCACTTGTTGGTTATCTTTAGTTGTCTAATTTCTTTCTGATTAGTTAGCACTTCACTTTAGTTCCAGTTCCTTAATTTACTCCTTTTTAACTGATTTCTTATTTTAGCTTGATTTCAGTTTATTTATCCTTATTTATTTATCATTTTTCATTTAATTTATAATTTAATTAATTGATTTATTATTATTATTATTAAGTTCTTTATGATCAATTTATTATTTCCCTTAATTAAAATATATGTTTTTTACTGCCGCATTCTCGTTGGACCAAAATTATCAAGGTACTATGCATTCCGCATGACCTTCTGATAATTCCCATAGGCGGGGAGTTGGTTACAACGACTGAGCCAATGCTACCTCAATTCGCCTACCCTACAAAGAGCCAGGTGGTTCCTTGGGAATAAGGTCAAATCCTTATTGCGCACCCCCCAGTAATAATCTTCGTGAGTGACCGACTCATGGCCTACCCTCATGGCACACGCATCTGATGAACTAGAGTTTTCCTCACTTTATTTAAAGTTCATCGCGTCGTTCAATTTGCTAGCCTTACAGGTATAATATTTTCAACCCCGTCACCTAATGTAGATCAATTGGAAATCATAATCCCATCACCTGCACATAAATCAACCCGTGCATCAAATATCATAAATAAGATTTCAATTATAACAAACCATCGATCGACCTCAACTTTCAAGGTTTCCTGACTCATCTAGAGTCCATGCATGCCAATGGATCAAACATATCATAAATAGACCATGCTATATACAACACCAATATCACCTGCTATAGTCGTTGACTCCCTTAGAGTCTTTGCATACTGATGCTCTCTTTCTGTTTATGTACCTGCCTTTCCTGTCACACTTGACAAACCATCAGAGTACATGCTACACAATAATTTTGTCAATAATTCAACAATATATAATTTATCTCTTGCTTGATAACTTCATATAAATTTCACATTCATTCATAATTAAAATCATCATATAATCCATAAGTCAGACAATTTTGTTTAGTTCATATCTCTTCATTAGCTAATCAGTTTACCCAAGTCTGGGTCATCCATAGCAAGATTCCCTAAAAAACATGTCCAAATAAAGTTTTAAATACCAAATTAATAAATAGCCAGGTCATTCTTCATAGAACTCCCTCAAAGTCTAGTCATAATAATCTCCAAAGTCAAGGTAAAAACAGGGTGTTACATACACCCCCACTTCAGGAAACTTCGTCCTGAAGTTCTAGAATAAGTACGTATATTATTTTTATATTTCCAATGTGTCCTCTTAGGCCACAATGTTGGGACTATATCCATACTTGATATTAGATCCTCATACATGATTCCTACCATGCCAATTTACCCAAGGACACTAAACATTATACTTTTGTATCAAATCATCACATCTATTTATTTTACAAATGATTTTATTCAATCACCTTGCATACCCTTGAGTGGGTCATTACATACTCCCCCTCATTTAGGAAACTTCATCTCAAAGTCAATTCTTATTGTATATTCAATGCTAGTTTCACTTTCTTTTAACATTCACGTCTTTATCGTATTCTGTTATATTCTCATCAATTGATCATTCCTTAAGCACTAGATATGATACATCATTGACTCTATGTTACAAACAATAAGCTCCCATCACCTTTTCTTTAATTCAATATAAATTTTACATAATGTAAATTATGTAATATCTTAAGTAATTTCCAATCTGATCTAGATTCTCAACACCTGCTAATCACTCATGAAGGTTTGTGGTACATCCAAACTACAAGATACATCACATGAATATTCAATCAACATTTTTCACATCCAAAGCTAGGTAAGAATTCAACTCTATTTGGATATCCTCTCTTCCCAGGTGAGAAGGTATAAAATCCTCAGTAGATTGGTAGTTTACAATTTATGAATTTCTAAATCAATAACGTCTATTAAGTAGTCAACAATCGATGCATAATTTAATCATCACTTTCAAGGATTCTCCCAAACCCATAGATATTAATAAATTTGACTCTCAAATTTAGATACGATTCTAGCATGTTTAAAACTTAGCAACTTAGTTGAACCTATTAATTTTAATTTCCTAGTCATCTCTGATAAAAATTTACAAACACTCAATGAAACTTCAGACTAGGTAATTCAAGGAGTTTTGTTGCGAAATTTGTAGGAAGGGGAGAAATATGAGGGGGAAACCAAGGGTAAGTTATAGAATAGTGAATTCATTTCCCCTAACACATTTATATCGGGGACCATTCGGGTTTCAGAGTCCTCTATGCAGAAACCTACTCCCACGCTTATGGGTCACCCAATCGTGAAACTAGGGAAATTTATTCAGTCCCGTCGATCAGGGGCTTGGGGAAAAGAACATAGGTGTTATTGGGCCTTTAGATATCAGAAAAATATGTGCAAAATGTTGATTGATTATTCATGTGATGTATGTTGTAGTTTGGATGTACCAAAAACCCTCATGAGTGATTAGGGGGTGTTGAGAATCTAGATCAGATTGGAAATTACTTAAGATATTACAGAATTTACATTATATAAAATTTCTATTGAATTAAAGAAAAGGTGTTGGAAGCTTATTGTTTGTAACATAAATTCAATTATGTATCATATCTAGTGCTTAGGGAATGATCAATTGATGAGAATATAGCAAAATACGACAAAGACGTTAATGTTAAAAGAAAGTGAAACTAGCATTGAATATACAATAAGAAGTGAAACTTCTTCCTTTCCACGTTGTGTGTATACTTCTTTGATTTATACCTTAAATGCAACTTCTGAATTTTCATTCATCCCTCCATGAACAAATTGAGTTGTATTTTCTTTCATGTTTGGCATTATCTTTAAGGGAAACAAGTGATTTCTTTTCATTGGTACTTTTTCTATCAGCTGGTTTCTTGGACATGTCTTTAATCACACAATGATTATCTTACATGTAAACTGTATAACATTTTTGTAAAATTTGTCCAATGCTCATCAAATTGTGTTTCAGACCTTCAACATAATATACATTAGGCATAGTTTTTTTCTCCCCCTGTTTCGTTAGAATCCCAATAATACCTTGCCAAACAATGTGACTTTGATATTATTTCAAAGTGTGACATCAGTTTGAATAGATTTATCTAGACAGGAAAACAAATTTAAATTACTATTCATATGATTGCTACAACCTGAATCTAAATACCATGTGCCACATCAACTTTCTTGGACAACATTGCAATCAATTGGGGATGCACATGCTAGAAACATTGTGTTGGTCGAAGTGCTAGTGTTGCTCGACTGGTTTTGACCTTGTTTTCCTTAGTCATATTATTTCTTCCTGCATTCATATGAAAAATGTCCAAATTTCTTACAATAATGACATTGTATTTTTTATTTATCAAACCTGTGGCCACTTGGATGACTGGGGTTCTAATTTTGAATTCTACCAACAACATTTGCGGGATTGTTGTTGCGTCCTCCTATGGAAAAAATTCTTCCTCTTCCTCTAGAATTAGATCCCCCATTGCCTCTTCCACAACTTATGGATTATTTTGCTGCTAAGGCACCTTCTAATGATGCATTTGATCTATTGATTCTATGTTCATGATTTATGAGTGAGGCTTGTAACTCATCAATGGTAAACTAGGACATCTCTTTGTTTTATTCCAAGGTCACAACTAGTGATTCAAATTTTGAAGGAAGACTTCTAAGAAATTTTTCAACAACCCTCTTTTCTTCTATATTTTCTCCCTGGGATTTTATTTGATTTATTAGGCCAATAACTCAGTATAAAATGATCCCACTACTATGTATCTTTTATTGACAGAGATTCAAAATGTCTTATAAGAATATACAATTTAACATTCTTTACCTTGTCCAAGCCTTAATAGGAAATTTCCAATGTGTACCATGCCTCCTTATAAGTCTTTGTTTCTACTTTTCTTGGGAGTATGCGTTTATGCATTGCTTGATGTGTATAGAACAAAGCCTTTCCATATTCTTCCTATGTTCACTCAAGGCATCCTTCTCCGCTTGTGAGAGATTATTATATGCTACCAAATATGTTGGTTTCACATAACCATTTTGGACTGTATCCCATATATCTTGACCTATGAACAAATCCTTCATGGTTAGAGATGAATATTCATAATTCTTTCCTGAAAAGATTGGAGTTTGAAGACTTGACATTTATGCACCAAAAGCGGAATCCATTTTTTAAATTTTAATTTACTTTCCCCCCTTTTAAGACAAGGTTTCTATTTTTTCTAAACCTGGACTGATACCATATCAAGGAAAATCTGCAACAGTAAAGAACTGTGCATTTAAAATGTTAACTTCCTTTTTTTTCACTTTGATAGACATACTTTCTTTGACAAGTTTTCTTACTTGTATTCTTTGACAATTTTACTTACTTAAACCAAATTGACTCGACGAATTAACTTCAATAATTTTATCTTATCAAGTCTACTTCGACCAAATATATTTCACAGGTTTACTTAGACCGGATTTTATCTCGACAAGTTTGCTTCGACCAAATTGTTGGATATTATGTCAAAATGATAGGATGAATAGTTGGATTGGGTTGGTGTGTATTTTATGTATTTAGAAGTTATTTGTTTGAGATCCACTCTTCTTGGATCTAGATATTGGCTTGGTAGATGTGTTTGATCATCTATATACTATAATAATTTCTATTAAGTGAATCAAGTGTTTGTTCTACAAACCTTCTCCATGAGCTTGATCCTTTGTGCTATGCTCCTTTGTTATCCTATATGTTAATTTTAGTTCCATCTTGACTGTATAGATTTAGATTCTGATCCAAAGGAATTTTTTTTCCTTGCATTCACTCATATTAAACTTTTTCAGGATTTCCCTTATATATTTACTTTGATTGATCATTTTCGTACCCGACTCCTTCCAAAACTCAAGTCCCAAATAGTAATGCAACTCACCAAGGTCTTTTGTTTCAAATTCCTGTGATAGTTGATTTTTAATTTATGCAATCAACCTACACTCACTACCTGTAATGATGAGATCATCAACATACAAGGATATCAAACAAACATTTCCTTCCTTATCTTTCTTCACATACAAATTAGGATCACTTTTTCTTTTGAATTTTTTTTTATTAAAGAAGGAATCAATCTTTATATACCATGATCTAGGGGCCTGTTTCAAATCATACGTAGATTGCTTCAATTTACAAACAATATGCTCTTGTCCTTTTTGTACAAAACCTTCACGTTGAATCAAATACAGTTCTTTCTTTAAATTGCCATTTAAGAAAACCATTTTAACATCTAATTGATGTATTTTCCATTTATGTTTTATAGCCAATAAACAAGTATTCTAATTGTATTCAACTTACCTAGTAGGGAAAATGTATCTTCAAACTCAACTGCCCCTTTTTGAGCATAACCCTTTTCAACTAGTTTGGCTTTATATTTATTAATGCTAACATCAACTTTAAACTTAGATTTGAACAACCATTTACATCCTATGAGAAATTTATTCTTAGGAAACTCTATTAATTCTCAAGTCTGATTTTTCATTATAGATTTATATTCTTCATTCATATAATTTACCCATTCTTTCTTATCTTTGACTTTCTCATAATTCAATGGCTCAATGGACTTCATTACATTAGCCATTAAAACATAGTCACTATACCTTAGAGGAAGATGATTTTTTCAAGTTGACCTTATTGGTACTACAATACCTGTAGGGGTTCCATCTGTTATTCTTCTACTTTCTATTGTATCTCCATCAGAAGATGTATCATTGTTTCTCATACTATTTGAAGTGCTCATGTTTCTTTCACTATTCCTGTTTTTTTCACTGTGTTCCTGTTCTTGCT
The DNA here is from genome assembly GCA_001517045.1 of Pseudotsuga menziesii. Lineage (NCBI taxonomy): Eukaryota > Viridiplantae > Streptophyta > Pinopsida > Pinales > Pinaceae > Pseudotsuga > Pseudotsuga menziesii. The sequence continues at coordinate 130,906 of LPNX010544557.1, forward strand.
CCTGATGCTACTCTTGTACATGTTCTTGTACCTTTTCATGATCCTACTAAACAATTGCATATATTTTGACATATTTATCACTATCATTATATATATTCCATACATTAGTAGCATTCATTTAATCATTTTTATCTGCATTATCATGGAACACCACATCTCTACTTGCAATTAGTTTATATGAGCTAGGATGAAACAACTTGTATGTTTTTTTATCGATGCATTATCAAACAAATATACATTCAATTGACTTTGCATCAAGTTTTCTTCTCTCATATTTTGGAACGTGTGCAAAATTCTTACAACTAAATACTCTTAAATGATTGACTTCCTGTTTATAGCCATGAAAAAGTTCAAAAGGTGTTTGAAGATCTAATTTCTTTGTTGGACTGCTATTTTTTAAATAAACAACAATATTAATGGCTTCGACCCCAAAACCATTTGAAATATTTTTACCTTGAAGCATGTTGCGTTCACATTCCACAAGTATTTTGTTCTTCCTCTTAGCCACTCTGTTTTGTTGATGATTATAAGGCACTGTAAATTATTGGTGGATTCCATGATTTTTATAGTACCTCTTGAATGCTCCAAAAATGTATTCACCCCCATTATCATATCTAAGGATTTTAATACATTTTCCTAACTATTTTTCAATCATGGTTCTGAACTCCTTAAAATAATAACAAAACATCACTTTTTTTCTCTTTATAAAATAGACCCAAATTTACCTAGATCTACCATCAAAAAAGATGAGAAAATACCATGCACCACCTAGGGATCTGGTTTGCATCCGTACATATACATCAATATGAATTAATTTAAGCAATTCAGTTCATTTCTTGTCTTTATGTATAAGGAATTCATCCCTGTGTTATTTTTCTAGTGCACATGCTCTACATTGAATGTGTTCATATTTTATAACAGGAATACCTTCAACCATAGATTTATTTTGTAGCAACATTATATCATTATGGAAAATGTGCCCATACCTCTGATGCCAAATTTCTTCAGTTGTCATGGAAGTGGATGTTAATGCTTGATGACTTCTCTTGCTCACATCCAACTTATACAAACCTCCAATCATGCAACCTATAGCAACAATCCTATAATGATCTCGAATATTTTTAATGTGAAACTAATATTTACCAAATTCCACTTTCATGTCATTATTAGTAATAGTGGAAACAAATATTAGATTCTTTGTAATGCCTCGACATAAATAGCATTATGGATCTGTTTCATTTGACCACTAGGTAATTTTACCCTTATCACTCAATAACCTTGTACTCTATGTGACATGTTATCACCTAAGTAAATATGAGGGCCATCAATCTTCTCATGATACTCATCAAACCATTCTTTATTACAGGGGGAGGATGCACCAGAATGAATGAACAATGCATTCTTGTCATCTGTATCAGTAGACAGTGCAACTTCAGAAATAAAAAATCTAATATTTTTAAATCCGGGTGTCTTTATAAACAAAATTTCGATTGTGATTTCTATATCATTGTTTGGATTCATGGTTCTTATTTTGAAATCAAACTCTAGAAAGATGTCTTGGTTTGCTGCAATAATTACATTCAACTTTTCTACTGCTATGAGAATCGAATTGTACCATACATTTCTCCTTCATATGAAACTTGCTTATGTTTGTGTTCCATGATTTAACCTCGACGCGTTTTTACTCTGACTACTTTTTACTCCTTACTATCGGTTAAGGTAATTTCAACATGACACCACTTCGACAAATTGATGTGAATCTTCGACACAACTATACTATCACAAGCCAACTATTATCAAATAAGCAAACTATTAAATACTATTTATGTCAAAGTTACTCTGCAATTAGAAATGAACTTTTACACGGTGAAATACAAGAGATTCTTGATTTCTTTTACAAGTCGTAAATGTTAAAACCATTCACAAAAGTAATTTTGGAGAAGTTGTTTTTATTTGAGAATTTGGGGTGGACAAATATCAATGATTTTTCTAGATTGCATGAGTATGAGACAAGTGTATTGTCTAGATTGATTTTATGGTAGTCGTTCCAAATCCAAAATAAACTAGCACATCCACTTAACTTGTGGCCGATGAACATCGTTAGGTCACAAGTTAAGCACCACTAATATGTTATCAGTTCCTTGGTCTCCCCTTCTTCTAATTAAATGAGTTATCTGTCACAACTGCTAGTTATCCACATATTAGTTAAGAGTTATTCATACATCATCTACCAATTATCCATGCATCAACCATCAATTATTTTTTAATTTGGAACAACTACCATAGAATCGATCTGGATAGTACACTTGTCTCATACTTGTGCGATCTAAAAATAGTATAGGTGCTTGTCCACCCCAAAATCTCAAATAAAAACACCTATCGGTGTAACAATGATATATATATATATATATATATATAATAACTGGTAGATGCATGCATAATCAAGCTGATGGAGGGATAACTCTTAAGTGATGCTTGGATAACAAGCAATTTGTGATCGATAACTCATTTAACTAGAAGAAAGGAAAAACACGTAACTGATTTATGGCACTTAACTTGTGACATATCCATATTCACCAACAACAAGTTAAGTGATTATGCTTATTTTAATGATCATCCTCTTTTTTAAGATGTCAAAATACCTCGTCACAAATAACTTAACCATCAAATTTCATCTTCTCAAATATATATTTAAAAAGTAAACATCAAATTCCATCTTCTCATATATATTATCTATCATAAAATAAATACTTAGTACAACCCCTCCAAGCCATCAAACCTTAAAGAAACATGAATACGTATAAAATACGTATAAGAGAGTCACAAATACATGAAACCTTAAACAACATGAATACATAAAAAAATAAGTATAAGAGTACACAAAGGACAAAGAGTCAAATATTGTTGATGCCGGTTTCAGTATTTTGATTGAAACCTTGATTTAAACCTAGCCATTCTTCGAAACCATTTTGATGAATCTCTGCCCAACATACTTTTCGATCTCATCCTCTTTCAGTTGCCCCAACCATTTCACTCGCCAAGACGTATCACTGCCTTCCCCGAAACAATTGTATTCATAGAAGCATGTAGTCCCTTATTTCTCCAACAATCCCAGTTATGACAACCCTCTGTCCTTATGCAAGAATCCATCCATGTGTAGGTGAATACATATTTGGCAAATGGTTTCCATGGGAACCCTAGATCCACATAATTTCTCTATCCACTACCAGTAATAACATCCAGGAAAAACCGTGACAGTAAAGTACTGTGCAATTAAAAAATTTAACTTTCTTTGTTTTTTACTTCGACATACTTGCTTCGACAAATTTTCTTACTTGTCTTCTTCAACAAGCGTTCTTTGACAAGTTTACTTAGTTTTACCAAATTGACTCAACGGATTAACTTCAAGAATTTTACCTTAGAAGGTCTACTTCGACATATTTACTTCAACCAAATTTTATCTCAATAATTTTGCTTCAACCGAATCAACTTTGACCAAATTTATTTCTACCAAATTAAACTTGACCAGTTTTTACCCCGGCATGTTTTTTTATCTCGACAACTTTAACTAGACCAAATTAGCGCGACGGTTTTTACTCCGACGAGTTTACCTCGACAAACGTTTTACACACCATTACCCCCAACAACTTTTTACTTCGACAGAATTATAATATAAAAATATTATATGGGTATATAAAGTATATCATTCACTTCGACGTGAAATAATCCTTCTTAAGGCCCGTTAAGGTAATTTTGACATGACTCCACTTCGACAACTTAATGTGAATCTTTGACACAACTATACTATGATAAGTCAACTATTATCAAATAACCAGACTATTAAATAAGATTTATGTCGAAGTTACTCTCCACTTAGAACTGAACTTTTACATGGTGAAATATGAGAGTTTCTTAATTTCTTTTACAAGACGTAAATGTTAAAACCATTCACAAAATTAATTCTAGAGAAGATGTGCGATGTGTGGCATAAATATTCTTAAGAATAACCACATCACAAACTATAGGATTATATATTACTTGACAAAATAGGCAAAAAACGACCACATACATAGACTTGAACTTTATTCAGATTTTTCACCTTTTACAGAGCTTGGGCTCTCAATACTTTACACTACCACGAGCTTTTGCTCTTGAAGAGTTCTTTGAATTTTTCTTCTTCTCCTCTTTCTCTCTTACTCTCTTCTTCTCCCAAAGACTCTGTTTTTCATTCAAATTTCTTCTACATATACAAAGACTTGTTTTTCCTTATCTTGGAAGCCAATGACTAACCTTAAAGACTGTAATTTAATTCATGACTATAAATTCACCAAACATATTGACTTGCAGAACAAAAACACGGCTAAGTAAATGCAAGGAAGCATGCATCATACCATCAACATATTTACTGACAACTCTATACTTCTACAGACTCTAACTGTTTCGGCCGATATTTGATAGTCCTCAGCTCATAATTCATTTCTCCAACACTCCCCCTTAATTATGAGCAGATGAGGATCATTAAAACAAAATTTTACAAAATTTTTTAGAACTGGCACTTGCTCTATACATGACAGAATTTTCTGAGCAAAACTTGTCACTCCTAAACAACTTCGCAAATATTGGAATGTGTCACTTGGAAATGGTTTTGTAAATATGTTGGCTAGCTGATCTTCATACCTTCAAATTTCTAAACAAGTTTCTTTGTTATTTACCAATCCTCTTATAAAATGATACCTTGTGTCAATGTGTTTGGTTCACTTGTGGAACACATGATTCTTCAACAGTGCAATGGATCAATTGTTGTCGCAGTAAATGGTTGTCGATTCTTGTTGGTTCTATGGTAGGTCTCTTAACATCCTCCACATCCAAACAACTTGACATACAACACATGTAGCTGCGACATGCTCTGATTCTGTTGAATAAAGAGTTACAATGGGATGTTTCTTTAATGCCCATGATACATCACCTGTACCAAAATGAAATGTGTACCCATATGTGCTTTTCCTAGCATTTATGTTTCCTCCATTATCACTATCATTGTATCCAATGAGTTTGAAATTTTCTTAGGTTGAATACAAAATATCAAAGTCCTTTGTGCCACTTACATACCTTATAATTCTCTTACCTGCTTTCCAATGAGAGTCTTTTGGTGACTCCATAAACCTTGAGATCAAAATCACTCCATACATTATGTGTGGCCTTGTCCTAGTTAGATATATAAGGCTTCCAACCAACCTTTTGAATAATGTAGGATCTACATTCGAACCATCATCATCCTTGCTCAATTTTAAACCTATTATCACTTATGTTGGGGTTTCCTTGCAATTAGCCATATTAAATCTTTTCAAAACTGTATTTGTACACTTAGATTGTGATATAAATATACCACTTTAAGATTGTTGTAATTCAATTCCCATAAAATACTTCGTAAGCCCCAAATCAGTCATTTCAAATTCACTTTCCATGATTGATCTAAATTCATTTATGTCAAGATTACCAGTAAAAATTAAATCATCTACATACATGCAGACAATTAACATGTTACCTTTCTCATTAGCCTTAATGATGTACAATGTTGGTTCAGTTTCACTTCTGTGAAATCCATTTTGGATGAGGTAATATTTTATACGATTGTACCAAACTCTAGGAACTTGCTTCAATCAATAGAGTTCCTTTTACAAACTATATACTTTGTGATACTTTCCTATAACTTCATAGCCTTGTGGTTGTTCCACATACAGTTCCTCCTCTTGATGGCCATTCAAAAATGCATATTTAACATCCATATGATAAACATGCCATTTTCTTTTTGCAGCAATGGCCAAACCTGTTCTAACTAAGTCCATTCATGCAACAGGTGCAAAAGTTTCATTGAATTCTATGCTGAGCTATTGTGTGAACCCTCTTGCAACTAATCTTCCCTTATGCTTCTGCGCATTTACATTGGCATTTTGCTTGCTCTTATAAATCCATTTGATACTAATTACATTCTTATCTTTTGGAACATCCACCATCTCCCATGTTTGATTCTTCTCAATGCATTTTAATTACTCATCCATGGTTTGTTCCCATACTTCATCTTCGACATATTCCTCAAATGTTAGGGGATCATCTATTTGACAAAATAATGAAAAACAAAGAATGAACTTGGTCTTTGAGCCTCATATATTTCATGCAAACTTCTTGTCTTTATTGGGATTGTTGATGTCAACTTCATCGAACTGCTTGATGGAGTTTGTTGAACTCTTGGTGTGCTTGTGAGTGTAGCTTGAGCTACGACTTTTGTCTAAGTTCCTTGTGTTGGAACATGTCACGTGTCCTAGGAGTGGTTGAAGTTGCAACATTTTGGCTCACATGTGGTGTTTGAACCACTTCCTCTACCACATCATCATGCTCGACAGTTGCCACAATCTTGACATTCTTCTTGGCAGTTCCATCCCATGCTTCATTCTTGGAAAATTGAACATCTCGACTAATAATTACTTTTCTTGTGGCAGGTTCATGCAATTTATATGCTTTTGTATATTCAGAATAACAAAAAAAAACACATTTATGTCCCTTACTGTCTAATTTCCTTCTCAACTCATCTAGAACATGTGCATATGCAACACAACCAAAAATTTTAAATGAGAAACATTGTGTTTCATACCTGTATAGGCTTCTTGAGGGAATTTTTTCTTCACACTCTTTGTCAGACATCGATTCATGATATATAATGTAGTTTCTACTGCCTCATCCCAATATTCATTTGAAAAATGCTTGGCTGCCATCATATTGGGCGCCATCTCCATAATGGTTCTATTCTTCCTCTCTATGACATCGTTCTACTAAGGTTTGTATCGCACAATCAATTGCTTTTGTATGGCATGGGCTTGTATAAATTTAGGTATTCATTTGAGACTAATTCACCACCTCTATATGCCCTTAAAGATATTAATGGTGTTTCCACTTTGCTTCTGGACAAGTGCCTTAAACTGATGAAAGTATTCAAATGCATCATATTTTTTCTTTAAGAAATAAACTCATGTTTTTCTTGTGAAGTCATCAGTAAATGTATGAAAATAATTGTATCCTCCTATGGACAATGTCTGCATTGTCCCACAGATATCAAAGTGCACAATTTCAAGTGGTCTGCGTGCTCTACATGACTTTCCAATTGGAAAAGTATCTCTATTTTGATTTCAAAAAATGCAACCTTCACATCTCCTGGGGAAAATGTATCTTCAAAATCAACTCCCTCTTTTTGAGCATGTAACCTTTTGCAACTAGTCTTGGTTTATATTTATCAATGCTACCATCAATTTTAAACTTAGATTTCAACAACCATTTACATCCTATGGGAACTTTATTCTTAGGAAACTCTATTAATTTCCAAGTTTGATTTTTCATTATAGAGTTATATTTTTCATTCATAGCATTTACCCATTATTTCTTATCTTTGGTTTGCTCATAATTCAATGGTTCAATGACATTCATTACATTAGCATTAAAACATAGTCATTATACATTGGAGGAAGATGAGTTTGACGATTTGACCTTCTTGGTACTACAGTACTTGTAGGGGTTTCATCCACTATTCTTTTGCCTTCTATTGTCTCTCCTTCATAAGATGTATCACTGTTGCTCATATTGTTCAAAGTGCTCATGTTGCTTTCTTTGTTCCTCCTACTTTCACTGTGTTCCTATTCTTTCTCCTGATCCTACTCTTGTACCTGTTCATGTACATGTTCATGATGCTAAACAATTGCATCTATTTTGACATATTCATCACTACCATTATAGATACGCCATACATTAGTATCATTCATTTAATCAATTTTATCTACATTCTTGCGAAACACCACATCTCTACTTGCAATTAGTTTATGTGATCTAGGATGAAACAACTTGTATGTTTTTTTATTAGTACAATATCAAACAAATATACATTCAATTGACTTTGCATAAAGTTTTCTTCTCTCATATTTTGGAATGTGTGCAAAATCCTTACAACTAAATACTCTTAACCAATTGACTTCTCGTTTATAGCCATGAAAAACTTCAAAAGGTGTTTGAAGATCTAATTTATTTGTTGGACTTCTATTCTTTAAATAAACAGCAGTATTAATGGATTCAAACCAAAAAACAGTTGAAATACTTTTACCTTGAAGTATGTTGAGTTCACATTCCACCAATGTTCTATTCTTCCTCTCACCCGCTTCGTTTTGCTAAGGATTATAAGGCATTGTAAATTGTTGTTGGATTCCATGATCCTTACACTACCTCTTGAATGCTCCAGAATTGTATTCACCCCCATTATAAGATCTGGGGATTTTAATACATTTGCATGATTGTTTCTCAATCAAGGTTCTGAATTAAAATACTCAAAGACATCACTTTTTCTCCTTATGAAATAAACCCAAATGTACCTAGATTTATCATCAACAAAGATGAGAAAATACCATCCATTGTCAAGGGATGTGGTTTGCATAGGTACACATACATAAGTATGAATTAATTCAAGCAATTCAGCTTGTTTCTTGTCTTTATGTATATGGAATTCATCCATGTTATTTTCCAAGTGCACATGCCCTACATTCAATGTGTTCATTTTTTATAACATGGAGACCTTCAATCATAGATTTATTTTGCAACAACATTAGATCATTATGGTTAATGTGCCCATACCTTTCATGCCAAAGTTCTGGGGTTGTCATGGGAGTGAATGTCAATGCTTGATGACCTTTCATGCCAAAGTTCTGGGGTTGTCATGGGAGTGAATGTCAATGCTTGATGACTCCTCTTGCTCACATCCAACTTATACAAACCTCCAATCGTGGAACATGTAGCAACAATCCTGTAATGATCTCGAATATCTTTAATGTGAGACTGATATTTTCCAAATTCCACTTTCAGGTCATTATCAGTAATAATAGAAACATATATTAAATTATTTTTAATGCCTGGAACATACATAACATTATGGATTTGTTTCATTTTACCACTATGTAAGTTTAGACTTATCACTCCATGACCCTGTACTCTATGTGACTTGTTATCTCTTAGGTAAATATGAGTGCCATCAATCCTGTCATGATATTCATCAAAACATTCTTTCTTAGAGGACATACGGTCATGTACACCGGTAATCCATATGAGAAGAGAGTGCATCTTCATAAATAAACAATCTAAGATTTTTAAATCGATCATTATTTGGGTTGTCTTGACTCTTTATGCCAAAATTTTCAATTGTGATTTCTATATGGTTGTTTGTATTCATGGTTCTCTTTTGAAAACAATCTCTAGCAATTGCTATGAGAATCAAATTGTACCATACCTTTATTTCTCCTTTTCATGAAATGTGTTCCATGAATCTTCCACACAACTATACTATGACAAGCCTACTATTAATAAATAACCAAACTATTAAATAAATATGAGAGATTCAAATTCTTGATTTCTTTTACAAGTGGTAAATGTTAAAACCATTCACAAAAGTAATTCTGCAGAAGATGTGAAGATGTGGGGAATAAATATTCTTGAGAATAAACACATAAGAAACTATATGATTATATATTACCACGCAAAATAGGCAAACTAAAGCCCTATACATAGACTTGAATTATACTTGGTTTTTTCATCTTTTACAGAGCTTAGGCTCTCAATAATTTCCAACACCACGAGTTTGTGCTGTGAAACACTTCTCATACATTTTCTTCTTCTCATCTTTCTTTCTTACTCTATTCTTATCAGAGAGACTGTTTTTCATTCAGATTTCTTCTCCATATATAAAGACTTGTTTTTGCTTCTCTTAGAAGCCACCCACTAACATTAAAACTAATTTAATTCATGACTGCAAATTTATGACTTACATAACAAAAACACAACTGAACAATACAAGTGACTTACAGAACAAAAACACAACAGAACAATACAAGGAAGCCTGCACCATACTGCGAACAAATTTATTGACAGCTGTGTACTTCTAGGGACACTGACTGAGGGCTGAGATTTGATTGTCATCATCTCATAATTCAGCTCTGTGCGGTGATAAATCCTAGAGATTTGCAGTGAATCTCGCAGTATCCCAAATACGAAGTCGACGTTGTCTTCGATATAACAATCTCTTAAATAGTGCTTTCCATGGCCTAGAGACACAGTGTCCTGACTCCTAATCACGATCAATCAAGAACTTGTAAGCAATTAAGCTACAACTGCCAGCCAGCAATTAACATTAGTGTTTTCACAATTTCTTAAATTTCTATACCTGCCAGCCAAAGAATCTGCAAGCGTAGACATCAAATCTATCTCCTCATACTCTGATAACTATAGCTTGGCAAGATCCTGCCTTTAATAAATCAATCACAACTACTGTTAAAAAAGGGAATCGATATCAACTATGTAATGTCATTGTCTAATAAGATGAAAAACTTGAAATAAATATGTGGTCATGCCTGAGGCACAGAAGTTTCAAAAGAAATCTCCAGATATCAGATGAGCGAAATGATCATGATACTACATACCCAGAAAAGAAAAGATATAATTGGAACATGGATATGCTAATAACAAGAATGGGGCCATTCATACCTTCAGTATGTCCATTAACGCACCAATTAAATGGACGGCTCCAATTGTTTGGACAGTATTGTCCTCGAGGTATTCCAGAATAAAACGCTTATCAACCTATTAGCCTTTGGCAATTTTTTAATGATTTACTATAGAACTGCGTTTACTTTAATAATACACCAATTAACATTCATATTTTTCAGTTTTGAGTTGTGAACATATTTACATACTTATAAAGAGACGAATTCTTAATCAAATAAATCTTTTAAAACATATTTAGTATTTTTTTCCAACTAAGAATATATTATAAATGGATAAAATCATACTTTCATACCATTTATATAAAACTATAAATAATATTTCCCGTTTAAAAAAAAAATAAAAACTAGAAAATTAAATATTAATAAATATTTCTAAGTTTTTAATATTATTTCTTTATTTCTTATTTATTAACATAACAAAAGCATTAAGAAAAAAGATGAGCACTTAACAGATCTTTGGTAATACCATGTAAAAGATCGCTAAAAGGCATATTAAGAATTTCTTAAAATATTTAAAAAAACACATTTAAAAGGTATTTAGACTTTCTTAAATACAAACTTATTAACAGTGACATATCCTTTGCTTTAACCTTTCTATTTTACATGAATATGGTTACCAGTACCACTAAACTGTTGAACTCTCCTTTATCTTCGTCTTCTGGGTTTCCTGCTTGGTTTCCTGTGTAACAATAGTCAATCGAAACTGAGAACGAAAAATTATGTATTTAAAAATTATTAAATATTTATTTAACCATAATAAAATTTAATATTGAACATTTATTTAACCATCATAAGTAAAATAAAATAAAATAAATATAGTTACCATTCTGTAAATAATTTGTCGAGGTGTACTTTCATGCTATCATCTTCCCAAATTATTGTTTGCCACCAGTCTTCTTCGCAAAGTATTTTACTCAAATTCAGTAGCTTGTCCATTCCCATCGGAAATCTTTTCAAGAATGGGCAGTCATATATCTTCAATGTACCGAATCTCCGTAGCGTTCTTTCACTCCACACACCATTATTTAATGGTCCCGCAAGGCTTTCTAATTTGGTTAGGTTGCCCAGAACCAACTTCTCTAACATTAAAAATCCGCTTGCCCTGTCAGGATTCCCTATTCCCAACTCCTTTAAATTAGGGCAATTATACAACTTTAGCTCTTTTAGATTTGGTACCCACTCCAACGGAGAGAGCTCCCTCAGATGACCACAGTACCACAAGTGTAAGTATTCAAGATGTTGAAACTGGATAGTGTAATCCGGCAGGCTTAACCCTTGGTAGTGTTGCAGGATGAAACTCTGAAGCTTACTCATTTTCTGCATGTCTCGAGGAAGATCGTCCATTACATAATCTCCGCTGTGTTGAAAGTGCAACCACAAGTGCCTCATCTCTAACCAGGTGCCCATAATGCCCACTTTAATTCCCTCTTGGGCGTCTACCTTTACCGCTATTCTCAGCTTCGTCAGATTTCTGAGACCCTTCAAACGCCAAATACTTGCTTCTGATTCTATTTCCAGAATGAATTTAACTTCCGCTGCGTCGAGGTAGTCCAATGAAGTCAGTTGGGAGATTTCATATGGAATCACCCTTAAACTTTCACATTTTGCTATATCAAGTATTTTGAGAATTTGAAGCTTTCCAATCTCAGATGGCAATGACTTTAGGCCAGAACAATAACCAAGCAACAAAAATTTAAGGGAAGAAAGATGACCTATCTCTGCAGGCAAATCCTGGATCTCGGAGAGATGACGTAAGTTGAGGAACTCAAGCTGTTTTAGTTGTCCCACTGACGGCGGGATTGAACTTATTCTTTTGTTACGGGACAGGTCGAGAACCTTGAGAGACTTCAGGCTCACCAGAAATCTCGATGGAACGTCTTTAATTCGATTTTGACGTAAGAAAAGACTCACCAGTTTTGGGCATGTGAACTCGGTTGGCAGATTTTCAATATCATTATATTGAAGTGATATCCTTTTGCAATCCTCATTGTGAAGATTCTCTGGAAAATTTTGCAGCTTTTGGTCTGCCTTGAATACACAATTTTCTACCTCCTCGCCAATGTAGATCGCCACGTCACGAATGGCATCGTGAACTCTTATACCTTGAAACTTCCACACATTCTTCGCCTTCTTATGACCAAATTTTTGGAATAAGCAACGATCTACAAGAAGGTTAGCGTAGCTGTGCCCAGTTGCCACGTCGATTAAATAGTTCTCCTGTTTACTCCTGACAAGACCCTCTGCAATCCAACAATGCATTAAATAGTCCACGTCAATTTTAGAATCTTTGGGAAGCAGAGCACAATATAGAAAGCAATTCTTAACGTTTGGGTTCGGCAAAGTATCATAACTCCATCTTAAACGTTGATAGAGTTTTGGATCAACGCGAGGATGTGAATCTGTAAAAGATGGATCTGCAGTACTTTTCATCAAATTTAAAGAGATCTCATCCCAATGAACTACACTGGTTTTGCCTTTCATTGCTGCGGCGACTACCGATAATGACAAAGGAGAACCTTTACAATCGTCTGCAATTTTCCTGGCAGACTCCTCTATATTTTCCATAGAAACACGGCTGTCTTCGAAAGCTATTCCCCTGAAAAGCTTCCACGCTTCATATGTAGAGAGTGGTGGTATTTCAATGGACTCATCTGCTTTCATTACTGGAATAAGAGCTCTGTTGCGAGTAGAAAATAGGAGTTTGCTTTGTTTACCCTCGCCAAATGCCACGCCTAATTCTTGCAGATCGAGCGGACTCCACAAGTCATCTAATATCAGCAGAAATTTCTTCTTTTCCAAATTTGCAGACAACAGCATCTTCTGTGCATCGATATCAGAATTGCTGGGGAGGTCTAAATTTATTTGCTTAGCTATAAGACGCTGCAAGTCCGGAGTTTTATAATCCGCATCAATTGTCACCCAAATCACATCATCGAAGACATCACTGACCTTATCCATGTCGTGTAAGTTTGTGAGCAGAGATGTTTTCCCAATTCCGGCCACGCTTGCATATACACCAATTATGGTAACATGGTCAGCTTCCGTAAGCCATGTCTCCACCTGTGTTTGAGCAGATTTGATCCTGAAGGCTGTTGCGTCTTCAAGTAATGCATTGAACGGTGATAATTTGACAATCTCCTCAGCACTTACAAATATTGAAAAGTCTTTTTGAAGGCCTTGAAACAGATAATTAAAAAATACACTCCATTCTTTGATCTCCTTGGACAGTCTCACCGGGTTGAAAACGAGACAGTCAAGCCACCGTTGTTGTTGGCCTGACTTGGAGCTCTGGAGTATGTCTTTGGCCTGTGTAAGGGAATTCTGCAACAGTTGCAGCCAAATGTTCAGGGTCTCCGGGCCCGCTCTCCGTTGATCTGTGAAGACGACGCTCATATCAAGCAGAAGATTATTCATAGACCTTATTAATCCATTTCGCAGAATGTGACGGTTTTCCTCCTCTTGAATAACATCATCCATCAGTGGAATGACTGGAGTGATGACTGGAGCGATGACTATCTGTTGAGCGCGAGCAAATAATGAAAACTCTCTTTGGATGCCTTGAAAGAGGTAATTGAAAAGTAGCTTCCATTCTTCAATTTGTCTGGAAAGCTTCCCCGTGTTGCACATGACAGAGCCAATACACCGCTGTCGTTGTCCGGAGCTATACAGTATGTTATTGGCCTCTGTAAGGGAATTATGCAGCAGTTGCAACCAAATCTTGAGAGCCTCCCGGTCCGCTTCCTCTAATTCTTGGAACTTAGAGGCAATATGGCGCAGAAGATATTCCATAGGCTTCAAATCTGTTTGCAGAATGTGACGATTTTCCTCCTCGTCCATAACAACCTTCAACTGTTTGATGACCGGATCAAAACTGAAAACGTTCGTATCCATGGCTTTCTTAACGTTCTTGTGGCCCAAGCTAACAGAGACACAGTGCAGGGAGAAATCTAGCGGGTTTGACTGAGAGCAAGCGAGGGCGACGGAGAAAATGTTATGAGCATTCCTTCCGCATTTATATGGCCGTGCGGGGTGGCATCTGCGATTTCTTACCCCTCTTTTCAAAGAAGATTAATGTCTACGTGAAAAATGCGATGCGTATTACTCAGGACTGCATCTGGCGCATTCATTGTTTTCCAGAAAAGAAGAGAATAATGTGAGCGAATTATGTAAAGTGTGGCATTGTTTACACATGGTTAAAGTAAAAGCAAATTTTATTTTAAAAACGAAGTTGATTTTTTTTCAAGAAAAGAATAATCTTTATGCAAATTCTTTGGCTGAAGAGAAGAGTAGCGAAAAAGCTTTAAGTCAATTTTTAAAAATTAGATATTCAATTTAAAAAGTGGAAATGGTTATAATAAGCAATTAATAAGAACAGCAGTGAGAATTAATTGAAAATGTGAGAAAGAAGAAAAAGTGTTAAATTAAAAAGATATGATTAATTATTCAAAACCATGATTTATTAAGTTTTTTATTTTGAAAATGAAATTAGGTTTACACTTTTAATTATTAAGTTTTTTAATTTGAAAATGAGGTTAGGTTTACACTTTTAATTATTAAGTTGTTTAGTTTGAAAATAAGGTTAGGTTTACACTTTTAATTATTAAGTTTTTTAATTTGAAAATAAGGTTAGGTTTACACTTTTAATTATTATGTTTTTTAATTTGAAAATAAGGTTAGGTTTACGCTCTTATATGGATAGGGGTTTGTGTTTTAGAACAACTAAGTTTGATTTTTTAGATTATAGGAAGATGGAACAAGTGTATTTTAAAGATTGATTTTATGGTCATTATTTAAAATTTGAATTAACCAACTAAGTTTCATTTTTTTAGATTATAGGAGGATGAAACAAAGTGTATTTTAAAGATTGATGTTATGGTCATTATTTAAAATTTGAATTAACCAACTAAAATAGATAATGAGAATTAAACAACTAACATGGATAATGGGAACTTCCTAGACAGATTAAGTAGAAGAATGCAAGTGATAATAGGTACATGAGAGGTAGTTGATGCATAGGTGATAATATAACTTGTTGGTAGAGCTTAACTTGTAGTCTATCTGTGTTCACACTCGGTATAAGTGGGGGAATTTACTATCATCATCATTAAGAGGCGATAAATAATAAGAAAAGGATTTTGTATTATTTTCTAGTTTAATTAAAAACTTTGTTATATTAAAAAGGAAATTTTAAAAAACAATTTGTATACTTGTTATGATGATGGTGCTGGTGGTGGTGGTTAAAGTCCACTAAGACAAACTTTGGTGTGTCATACCTTAAGAGAAAAGATTACATGGATTGTTGTAAACCTTAGGGAGGAGAAAGTGAATTTCATCCTCAATGACCATGGTCTCATACAGATGGAAAATCCTTTCCACTCACATTGTTTTAAATTAATTTTCTTCTTCAAACTACAAGTAAAACCAAAGAGATACTTTTGATCTTCTAAATGAGGGTTAATGGCCTCCTTATAGTATCACAATTTTCTTTAAACCTCTAACTCTTTTTTGCCCCATATTTTCTCTTTAAACCTAGATGTGATAATAATTTTAATGTTATCGATATTTTGCAAAGTGGCATTTTCATCAGTCCAATAATGGTTTAACCAAGCCATGGCATCTTTAAACCAGCCTCACTTGAGTTGTAGGTGATCTTGATTGGCTTTTAAGGCAATTTTAGGAATTCTTTGGTCTCCCATGTTATTTATCTTATACTTGTACATCAAGTACGTAGTCATATCGATGCTCTCGATGGAGTGAAGACCCACTTCTAGAAGGAGAATATGGTAGGGTGTAATGCTTTTAATTTTGAGGTTAACTGTTACGAAACACTTACTTCACAATGGTATATGATAATGGGAGTGACAAGAGTTCCAAAAAGGAGCTTATGTTTATCCCAAATCACAAGGTTTGTTGATTTACAATTATTTTGAACACCGAAATAAGCTTTCCACCCTCCATTAATCATTTTCTCAATGTTATCATTCCAGTTTAGCTTGTGTTGAGTATCAATTCCAAGATATTTGTAAGAAGGCACTTCCTCCAAGTTGCTATTGTCATATACAAAATTAGCGTAACTGACCTTCTTGGACTTAACAATCATAAATTTTCTTTAATGTCAGTGTTAACAGTCATACCCATATCAAAGCAAAAATCTGTGAGAAATCCTAATTGCTTATCCAAATCATAGGGACACCTTGCCATAAGAACAATATCATTGGGATAGAGAAGTAGGATGAAGACTATTCAACCTAAAGTTGTTCCACTGCAACCTACTTCTTCTAAACAAATTTCTAGCTTATTGATGTATATGTCGAAAAGGGTATGTGAGAGGGGGAAACCTCCCTTAACTCCAACATTACAATTAATATCTTTTGACCACCCCTCACTACCATTAAATTTAGCAATAACAGTCTTGTACATTCTTATCATGGAAGCTCTCAGCCCAAAAGGAACATTTAGCTCAAGTATAATATATTCCACAAGTTATATCTAGGCACCATATAAGAATTTTTCCTAAAGTTCACAAAGTAGTATAAGAGATTGGATTTACTATTACAACATTTCTTAGCAACGATCCTAAGCGTAACGAGGTGGTACATGGTAGAGTGATGTTTTATAAATCCCGCTTAACTTCACTTTGTAGCCAAACATTGATTTTCTTTTTGAAAATGATACTGTAAAGCTTGGATAAGAGAGGGCTAATCATGTAATGTCCCAAATTTTGCATTGGGTCACAATGGCCAAATCACATTTTCCATATTCATGAAAGTTGTCAAAGGGATGCTAAAAGTCAAATAATTGCCAAGGTGGAAAATCACTAGTTTCCTAGCTTGAGGGTGGAAGCTTTGATATTTGGAATAAGGGGGATAATAAATGATGTTTAGACATTAGAAGGGGATAAATATTTAATAATGTAGCTTATTAAATAAATACAATAGAAAATGGAAGTGGCAATGGAGCATGAAGACACATGGAGACTATGGGGCCCACACTAGCTAGAATTCCTATGTTAAATGGTATCTTTCTCTTGCAAATTCGAATGTATGGGAAGCCTAATGTTTTTGGATGGATTATAAGGCTAATATACTTGTCCATATACTTCATAGGTCGAATTTGGGATGAATTGTAACTTACATGGGAGAGGAAGAGCCAAATGGGAGTTTCATGGACACTTGGCTAGATTCCCCTTACATTTATGACATCTATGACACCAATGATGGATATTCTATGACAGTTATGACACAAGTCAGATTTGAAGGCTGACATACTGACATGTCAGGACTGAATAGAGCATCTTAGAGGTTGAATTTGGGAGTTGAAGAAGGCCAAGAGGCTCCTACTCAAATTTGGGAGAAGAGGGAAGGTGAATAGAGAGGCCACATGGCATAGCATGAGAAGCCACACCAATTCGACTTGGCTTTGGTTTATGGATGGATTTGGAACCTTAGAAGGTTAATAATGTTTATAAAATACAGGGATCAGCCATGAGAAGAATCTTTTGCTCATTTGTGAAATTGTCATTTGTGAATTGTGAGAGCTAGTGGATGACTAGTTTTCTTGCTTCAGCCAATTTTGAGGGTGAAAGATTCCCATCCTAGTTGGTGTTTGGAAAGGCCACTCAGGTATTTCATGGAGCTTTAATGAAGTCTTATTTGTAGGTGTAAGCTACAGGAAAGCATGTGGATTCTTCTATGTCAGCACTCTCTCTCAACTATTTCCAGTTTTCACACCATATTCATGCCAATGGAGGGATTGCGCTTTGGGTGAGCTATTGATCTCTTTGGGGAAGATTATAATGCCAATTATATTATGTGCTAATGTATATGCTCTATATTTTATGTTCATAATAATCTCAGGTCGAAATACCCAAAAGAATTCATGTAAAAATGTTGAACAATGAAGAAATAGTGTCATTTCCCCACTATCTTGTTGTCATTTCCCCACTATCTTGTTGTGAACCATTGTAATGCTGATGGTTTCGAATTGGGAGAGCCTTTCATTGTCAATTTCTGATTGTAATCAGTTAAATATGCTTTGTTATTCATTCTCAGAAAGTTTCAAGTCAAAATTCTCAAGAATTGTATGTCAAAATGACTTATAATGAGCAAACAATGACCATTTCCACTCCATTTTGATATATGCCATGGTAATGCTTATTATTTCGAATGGAGGAATGTATCTCTGGTAAATGTATGATCTAAAGACTGTAATTAATGTGTATTTCAAGTCTCATGTTTAGTATTTAAGCATTGGAAGCGATTTTACTCATTTTTATTGCATGGGGAGAAGATATGGTGCATTTTCCCCAAGGGTCGAAATTGTGACTTGGGAGTTGTTTTGGAAAGAGTCATAACAGCCTGTGTAAACTGAACCATGATGCATATGAGACTTTGAAAAGGTCCCTTACACATACCTAGCCTCTGTTCAGAAATTCAAGTGAATTGGGATTATTTGTGAATCCATTTCCAGCAATTACCCAGGGGGAATTGGGGCCCCAATTTGCTAGTAAAGACTCCTACTTTGAACAAAACATTAAAAAAGTTTGCAGAAGTAATTGGGAGGTCAAAAAACATACATGAGAATGATATTTAAGTTATATTATCATTCATGTACCTTCAAAGAAAATTTGGAAGCATTTGGGTCAATTTGGAGGTCTAGACATCAAAACTAGTTAAGCTCAAAATTGGGGAAAAAGTGAAAAATTGGTCATTTAGTAAAATTTCAAAAAAGGGACATTACAAATCATAATGGTCTAATAATCAGAGGGTTATTTTTATCATTGCTTTTAAAGATAGGAATAATGAGGCTACGAGTCCAAGGATTAGAAAAACTTTGCTTAACCACTAGGTTGAAGAGTTTGTGTATGTGAGAATGAGGACATGCTCTCCAATTTTTAAGATTTTGGTATAATAAAAAAAGAAATTACATTAATATTAAAGAAATGAAAAATAAATACCGCTTATTTTTATTATTATTAAAGAATGAAAAAAATCATTAAAAATATATCCATATACTACATGTGAATATAGTAAGCAAAGACAAATGATTCATTATTAAGAATATTAACCGTGTTTGTTCACATTTATGTGGTCTGGGGGTTTACATAGATGTAAGTACTGTTTGGCCTCTTAGTCAAGGACTGCCTTGCCTAAGTGCTTGGGTGGTTAGGGCATTAGGAATGCATTCTCGTTTGCAAAATCCTTGGCAATGAAGAGTCTGTGGTGGGGTTTATTTGGTTTCGGCCTTTGGAGCGATATCCTTAGAGCCAAGTATTTGAGGAATATTTTGGTTGTTGAGTGGCTTAAGGGATAAAGGAAGCGTCCTGTGAATGCCTCCAATAATTGGTGAGGATTATTGGATTCTCTCCCAACTATGGACATTTGGATTGCTTGGAGGGTTGTGTATGGGGCCTTGGTTCATGTTGGTGGGGACACTTTTGTCGGAGGGGATGCAACCTATAAGATATCACTGCCTATACTTCATCATTAGTATCTATCGGGTTTCAGTACCTTATCTCATATTGATGTGCATTGTAGGGGTCCTCTGCACAATTATTTTTGATTGTGTTCTTGAGATCTAGGCTTAAGCGGTCTTCTTATTGTTGAATGGGAGGCATATATCTAGTATCTTAATTATTGTGGTATTTTTTTGAAAGATCGGTCAGACGAGATTTTTTGGTATTGGAACATTGTCTCATGGTAGGTCACGACTAGCCTTACCTATGAAGAATTGGCATTGACGTTGGTTGATGCTATTTCAAAGTGGTGGTATGATTCCTTGTAGCGTTGGAGGGATCCATTAAAGCTTAAATAATTTGGTTGGATCATCTTAGAACGAAAGATATTGACCTGAGAGGATTTGACAAAGGAGGGGGTTAGTTGGTCTAAGTTTAAATCGTTCCTTTTGTTCTTGGGAAGAAGATTCCTTGGATCATTTATTCATTTTCTACTTTTTTCTCAGACGGTATGGTAGGGGTTTTGTCACGTTTTCATGATCTTGGGTTTGTTGGGAGGCAATACTTATGAGGAGGGGTTTCAAAGGTGGAAGGAGTTAGCCACATATTTTGTAGATTTTCCAAAATATGTTCGTCTCTTGGGGGATTCGAAGGTGTTGGAACAATGTTATTTTTATGGGGGCTCTTTAAACTGGTCCTTTATTTGTTCCATAATTATTAGATTTTATTCTGAGTTTCATATTGGGGATACTGCAAAACCAATTCCTGTTATTGTGTCTCCTTGTTTCTTAAGTTACCCAATTGGATTTTTCAATAGAGTTGTGTAGGTGGGAGTTGGTGGTGTTTTTATGGTGTTAAAGATGAGGAGTGATCATTAATTTATATGTTGGTTGAATTGTGGATCAAGCACTAATTCAAATGCAAAGTTGGTGACATGTTGGGGGTGTTACATTTTGCATGGACAAAAAGCATTCACCCTTTTCTATTTTTTGGTCACTCTCATACCATTGTGGATTGGTTTGGACAAAAATCTCTGATCCTCTCCATACTATCGGAGCATTGTTAGAGTTGGATCCACAATCTACATAGTAGTTTTCTTTCTTTATCTTGCAAGCATATATTTAGGTAGTTTAATGAACAAGTGGATGGCCTATCAAAATGAGCTCTTTCTTCCAAGGAAGGTTGGTGTTTTTTTAAGAATACATGGATCATCAAATTGTATATGTGGCATCCTTTTAAGCTTATTAATGTTTTTTTTTTTTGGGTGACACTAGGATTTCTAGGTTTTATTATATATGCATTATGGAGGTTTTGGATTGTATATTTCTATTGGTGTTTATTAGCTACATAAACAATGTTTTATGTTATTCCTTGGATGTTTTAGGTGGGAATATTATTGACATATCCCAATCCGCTTGTAAATAAAAAAACTATAATGATGAGATACTTACTTAAGGAACTAGGTTTTGATAAACTTTAATGCTGAAACTATATTTTGTTCACTTTAATTCGATCTGTTGAATAACAAACAACAATTTATATTTAGAGATGAAAAAGAATAAGCAAAAACAACTCCATTATTAAACTAAAGAGATTATGGTGAGCAATTTAAAATTAAAGATTATCTATTAATAAAAAGAATAAAAATAAGCAAAAACAATTCCATTATTGTACTAAAGAACATGGTGGGCACTTTAAAATTAAAGATTGTCCATTAAGAGAGAAAAACAAATACCTCAATCATTGCATTAATAAAAAAAAGGAAGGTTTGGTCTCATATTAAAGCATAATTTCTTAGAGATTCACTTCAGTTGAGTATTACACATAATTTACCACAAATAAATGAGAGAAATTTATTCCCATATTAAAGCAAAATTTAATAATTAAAATATTATTTTTTAGAGGTTCACCACCATTGAGTATTACACATGGGTTACCGCATATGATATTAATTTGGGTATTTATTTTATTTTATTTAAATATTTTTTATTATCATGTTTATAAATTTAAAAAATTATAATTTAAATTATTTTATTTTATTTAAATAACCATATACTTTTTTTTCTAAAAAATAAGTAATTTTTAGTTTTAAAATATTTCATTTTCATTTTACTCGCTATTAATGAGTAACCTCAATCTTTTAAACTAAGCGGAATGTGCATTAAGACATTAATATGTTTAGAAGATTTTACTTTATTTACTGTTGAAATAATTTTGTTATGTTTATTGTTTTAATATGTTTATACAATTTTATATTATTAGTATGATTTTGTAATTTAGTTGAAAATATGATACATTGTATGTGTAACGATTTAAAAACAAGATTTGTTAAATTATATGGAAAGATTATTTCATAAAAAAATTGATAAAATTATTAAATGAAAAGTTTTTCTTTTTTTCTATAGAAATTTTTATGTATTAATAAATTTTAAATTAAAAAATTAACATGTTAATAATTATGAGCAATTCTTCCCGAGATGTGGGTGAACATGTGAAAAGACATCCACATTGAACATGAACATACGTGGAGGAGATCGGCAAGGGAATCATGTCGGGTAATGAAACCCAAGCTGGAGCATAGAGACCCTTTTAATTCAGAGCTTGTGAGAAGATGGAGGTGAAGGGGTGTGAAAAGATGGTGGATGGGGGATTAATTGTTGACCCAGATGTTGAGTTAAATAATGGAGGGAAATTCATATGTATGAAGTTGTATTCCCATGGAATTGTCAATATGAGTTATAGGAATCGGATGAGAAGATACAAAAGTACAAAGGTCGTACGAGGGGATGACGATAGCAAAGGTGTGACGAATGTTAATGGTGATTGGAAAGCTAGGGGATGGCGTGGGAAAGAAGGCACATAGAATAATTTGGAGCAGAGAAAGTACAAGAACAATCACTCGATTGTTCCTCCTCAAGCTAAGCTTTCAAACCAAGTATGTGTTAGGTATTTCAACGAGTTTAAGGAAAACTGTGTTTCGATGAGAAGGACGGACTTTGATGGCTCCTCATAAGAAAAAGCGAAGCCGGAGGTGGGGGCATATCCGTGACGAGAGATGTGATAGGGAGAAAGCTTAGGGTGAAGAAATGATGGAGGGAATTCCCAAGCATATCGTCGACTCCATTTCTAGGATGGAGGCCCAGGAATGAGAATCCCAACTATGAAAAAAGTAAGTTGATGGAGAGACAAATCCTTACTGGATTCTCAAGAGAATCCTAGAGAAAATAATGTTGGAATGGGCTAGTCTTGGTGAAATGGAGGAGCAGATCATTCACAGTGTTAGGGAGGACATGCTGAGAAACATTGTCAACCTGGAAGCAACTCGGGACTTGGAAGCTCCATCTTTCACACACACAGTGGAAAAGGTGCAGAAGCAGGACTCAGAGGATGGTTAGGTGATGGCAACCCAAAAGGAAGACGAAGCGGAACCTATGAATGCGAGAGGTAAACTCCAATTGGTTGGTTAATATGAGGCCTATGTTTCTCTCATTTTGGGCTGGTGTTCTGATGTTTACGATTTTTGTTTAATGTTTCTAGTCTTTTTGATAAAAAGATAGTTAGGTCAGGTGTCAAGAAGTTAAGGAACACTTTGATGACATTTTTGCAACAAATAGAAGATCCCTGGATAAATAGTTGGATGAGCTATGCTCTCCCTATAAAGCTCTTAATTTTGTAATTATGATTCTTTGTATTTTGTATAGTTAAAAAAAAGGATTTTCAATCTTCCAGGAGTAATATGCATTATATGATTATGTTGTGTAAAAGGAGTATGCATTTTACTAGAGTTTTAGATCAACAAAATCTATTAGTAAAATACTTTTTAGGAGACAACTCAACCTAATGGTGTGATGAAAGAATGAAGTTGGTGTTCATGAAAAAGGCTAAAATTGCTATAAAATGTAAAGTTTATGAATAGATATTGTAAATATTGCATGTCATTTGGTAAAATATTGATCACTTACATTAATGTTAATACTTTAAAAAAAAGGACAATGTGGGAAATGTTATCAGCATTACACATTGAGGGTAACATATGTGATAAGAGGAGATTAATTTGAAGATCATTACGCATGACTGTCATTTGATGTTGTGTTCCTTACATGGTTAAAGTTTATACCAATTTTATCTTAAAATGAAAGAGTACCTAAACATATTAGGATTAGTTTTTCATTAAAGAAAAAAATGATGTCTATGTGAATAATATAGCCAATTTTAAATGGGAGGGACTGCATCTAGTGTTCCTTACACATAATTATTTAGTTTATGTCAATTTTATCTTAAAATGAAAGTGTGCTTTTTTAAATAAAAAAATAATGTTCATTCAAATTTCTTTTCCACAAAAGAAGAAAATAATGTCTATGCCAATAATGTAGCCAACTTTAAGAGTTGTTGCATCTATTTCTTACACAGTTAAAGTTTATGTCAATTTTATCTTAAAATTAAAATTAAAGTGTATTGTTTTTTTTTAAATAAAGAATAATGTTCATTCAAATTCATTTTCCATTAAAGAAGAAAATAATATAAAGCTAATAATGTAACTTGGGCTGGGCTACAGATGGTGTTCCTTACACATAATTAAAGTTTGCGCAAATTTTACCCAAAAATGAAAGTACTTATTTTTGTATGAAACAAGAGTAATATTATTTCAAGTTTATTTTCCCAAAAAAAAAATGTTTTATCAGTGTGATGTAATGAGCTTTGAGAAGACTCTTTATCCATAATTAAAGTTTGTTCTAGTTTTATCATAATGCCAATTTTATTAAAAAAATAATAATATTCATTCTATTATTTTAAAAAAAGATAATATTTATTCTTTTATTTTTCATAAAAAAATAATTTCTATACCAAAGAATATAATGAGCATTACGCTAGACTGCATATGGTGTTCCTTGCACACAGTTAAAATTTATACGAAATTCTTTTCCACAAAAGAAGAGAATAATATCTATGTAATTAATTGAGTGAACATTAAGCGGGAGGTGCGGGACCGCATAGCATTATTTCTTTTTAAAGAAAAGAATAATGCTCATTTGAATTTCTTTTCCATAAAGAAGAGAATAATGTTTATGCGAATAATGTAAACAAACTTTTAAAATGAGTGTACTTTTAATAAACATGTTTATAAGAATTTAGTTTCTCGGAAAGAGTAACCAAAAATGTCATGTGTAGGATCAAATTTGAAGGGTAGGGTTTTATTTCACTTTGAAAGGATATGAGAAATTAAACCCTTTGATGTTGACATGTAAAAATAAATCATTTTTTTCATTTGAAACTATAAGTGTATAACAAAATTTTATTATTTATTAAAAATAGTGTATAGAAAAAAAATGACAATAAGAAGAAATCTCAAGTGATTCAACATTTACATGGAATTGGTGAGGTAAACCATGTACTCTCTCCGTCCCTGGAGCATATAGTTTATTGAACTTAGATAAGGGACAATTATGTCGGGCCGGTGAAATACTCGGTTGTTAGGTCGTTGATAAAATAAGGCATTGGAATTTGGATGGACCTTTGAATGGAGGATTGATTCAGCTTGATGGTGGCTCTATTGGTCAAGTGTGATTGAGCTTACCTAAAAGAAAAACCCCAAAATGTAATACCTAATGCTTTCAAGGAGAAACTTTTTTATTAACCCTAAATTCAACAGTTATTTTTAGAATTGAATCATATCCTCCCCTCATGCTCAAATCAAAGTGATCAAACAAAGGCCCCGATTTTAGGTGGATTATGGATAGACCCTCCAATGTATATCGACTTTATACCCCAATTCTAAGTGATCAAACAAAATCCCCAATTTTAGGTAGATTATGGATAGTCCCTCCAATCTATATCGAGTTGAAAAGGTTAAGTATTTATTAGTCCACTATAAGGAAGAACTTTAAATTCTCCAACAAATATCACTACAAGTTGGGTGTCTAGTTTCTACCAAAGTCAACAAGGAAGACGAGTCATAAACACACGTTTGGGAGGTTTGCGACAACGAGGATGTTGAAATCATGTTCTTCGCTAGATCATTGCACTCCCAGTCCCTCATTCATGAATGTCCATCGAGGGAATCCCTTGTTTAGATATATTGGTAGACAATTTGCACTTCTTATTTCCATTATTAGAATGCTAACAGGAAATCAAAGGGGTCAAAGTCTATAACATTTACAGTGTCGGTTGTTAAATATTTTACCCTTTCAACTATTGGATTTCATTAAGGAAATTGGAACAATTCAAACACTTATATTCAAATATTGTTCTTTCTTTTAACTTAATGTTTACAATTCAAGACAGATAAATAAAATTGACAGATTTGGAACTCAAATACAAGGCTCTTTCTTCTTGCTCCTCCGACCAAATGAAGTTGTGGTCCTAGACTATGAAAAGTATACATTATTTTGGTTCTGATTTCATTTAAATACTAGGTTTTTTAAGGTTACATCTATTGAGTATTCGAGACTTAGTATGGCATAAACATAATCATATAATACATTACAAACTTCAAACAACATTTTGGATGGAGAAATTTTAAACCCTTATATTTATGGAACCAAAAGGAACTCCAACAAGAAACACATTCTACTTTTATCCACATATAAAATGTTACACAAGTGTAAAATGCTATACATACCTGTAAATTCATGACAACCAAGTCGACAGCTTATCTCTGCATAATCTTCTGGAGGAAATAGAAATTAGCAAGACACTGAAGCATAGAATTGGAGAGTGGAGAGTCTGAGTCTCAACCTCCGACTATCCTATACTTGCAAACCCAAAATAATGTTTTTTTCATAGACTTCACCAATCTCTTTAAGTTCGGGGAAGCTCAATCCATCCTACCCAACGTTCTACCTTTGCTTCTCTTGCTCCTACCTGTGAAAAAGGTGGAACCTTTGAGTTGCCCACCGTAGAAAACAACGAGGAATTAGAGTGTGCGACAATTTCCTTCTATAGAAAGACGATTGGAAGCAACGCCATCTCAATTCCACAATATCTCGGTGCTCCTGAGTTGGTTTACCTTGCCCAAGGTAGGTGAATGCATGTTTGTGTATTTCACATGATTACAAAAAAAATCATTTTATAATTGCTTCTACATAACATATATATATCTGTGCAGGTGAGGGAAAACTGGGTATTGTTTTCCTGAGGTTTCCAGAGACTTTCAGAGATCATTCTTCGTTATGAGGGCGCTCAGAGCGTAGATCAGAGAGCCCACGGGAGGAAGAAGAAGAAGAAGAAGAGGACTCAAGTCAAAAGGTGAGGTGAGTGAGGAGGGGAGATGTAATAGCAATATTTGTAGGAGAAACCCACTGGTGCTATAATGATGGGAACGAGCCTCTCTAAATCATAGCCATTATAGACATAGGAAACCCTCATAAACAACATGGGCGCAAGAGTTACCGTGTAAGCATCCCAACAAATTAAGTAATGATAATATTCAGTTAGGTATAGAAAAATTCTTTCGTTTTGTTTAGAGATCACTATATGCATATTGTACAACCATTCTCTCTAGTTGGCCCTCCATTCCAGTTGCCAATGTCTCTACTGCCTAACGCCCTTCCTCCGATGAGACAAGTAGACTAAGCAGCCTAAGTGGACCGTGGGAGATTGGGAGTGTTGATTCAAATGATTCTGACCCCAGTAAATGAATGGAAATTGGAATGAATCCTATAATCATGGAATAACTAGTATAGGATATGATTCATGAGCACAAACAAAGGGCGGCATGCTACTAGCCTACTACCAAAGATCTTTCATCCCAGTCTTGTGGTGGTGATAATATAAATGTATAGCATTGGGTGAGAACCTGGTCTGGAAACTTACATACCCATTGGACCATGTTAGGTTCAAATCTAGCAAAGATTGCTCAATGCATTGTAAATTGCAACTTGTAAGTTGTAACCCAAAAAACAACACCATTAGTTTTTTCTTACGGAGCCTTGACAGTGGAGGGTTATCAAATCAATTCACCATCCATAGATATGACTCATATGAGTATTTAATTTCCCATCATATACTCAAATACTCAAGTGATTTGTAAGTTGTGAGATCATGTGACTTGGTGAACAATAAGATGACAGATGGAAAATCAAGTTGGCAGGTGGCATCATCTCATACCAAGATTTAATGAAATTGGTGAATCAGTAATGCATGCTAATGCCATTAAATGCTTTGAAAGTGAATATCGAATCGTGAGTCACAACCCTGACTCACCGACTTGAACTTGGCACTAGATAGCCTAGTGGCCCACCGTGGTCCGTGTCGATTGGGACTGAAAATCCTCATCCATGATCCGACTATTCAAGGGCACTTGGGAAGACTCTGAGCCCCCACTCTCCCATGGTCCACTGAATCCCTCGATAGGAAAATTTTGTAGCTGCCCTTTTGTTGCAAATTTACCAAGGCTTACTCAATTTCATTATTGAAGTGCTTGAAATGAAACTAATTTTTTTTTGCATGGTAAAATTCCTTGTGGCCTTCTATGACATTTAAAATGGCCTTTGAAGGGCTCTAAAGGCTTCAAATTTGAAGCCTGGTCATGTGGTAAATTTACACACAGGAATTGTGAGTAACTCTATAGCATTTGGCACCGACACTGAGTTTCTCGTGAGATTCGACGTTTAATTCGACAATGATGAACATTACATTGCGAGTACAACACCAATTTATTATTATTGAGAGGCATAGAATATAATTACTGATTGCGAATGATTTTGAGGTACTCATGTTACTGATTTTGATTCATATTTTGGAATGATTTTGAGGTCCTCATGTTAATGATTTTGATTCATATTTTTAATAGAAACTTAATCATTTAATAGTTTCTTTTTTACCTTCTAATTACAATATTCTAGAACAATGAAATTATCATAAAAAGTATTATGTCTAAGGAGGTGCCTCTTTCCCACCTCTTTCCCTCACACACTAATTCACATATTAATAAAAATACTTATAATAGTATTATTTTTAACATGTTTAATAAAAAATAAATAGTTAATAGTATTATTTTTTGTTACTAATATTGTAAAAATGGAAATATGGAAGTGTTATTATATTTATTTGTAAATATTATTTATATTAATTCTTAAAAATATTACATTCGTGAGATGTAAAATAGTTTGTGGCGGGGTATGGTTAAGACATCCTTTAAGCTAAAAGGTTGCCAGTTCTAATCTCACGGATACCAAAAATCCAACCATGTTAAGGGTTGGTGTGGTCTAGGCCGAGTGCGATCCTTGGGTGATTTTGACTGCTTAGATGCCCTTGGTTCGTGGTAACTTAGCCAATGGAAAACCCGCTAGTCGGGGGGTTCCACCACTTTGCCAACAAACAAAAAAATCTTAAAAATATTACAATGTCATATGAAAAAAATTATTTAAATATAGGGTTTTTTGCAATCCAACATATGATAGAACATTTTTGGGATTATCTAGGAAGGGCAAGTCATTAATCTATGGCCCATATATCATGCGTATAGTTGCAACTGGCTAATTTCTCATGGTTTTTAATAGTCCACTTAATACCCATTTCATCAAACGATGCTCACAAAGGTGAAGCAGTCGAATTGATACTAGCGAAATGAATGTCATAACATCAATCATCACTTCTGAGGCTTGCACCCAGTAACCAGGACTTCTCGAGAGGTCACCCATCCCAGAACTCCTCTCCCTCAAGCATACTTAACTGATGATTGCTGTTATGCAATTCATTTCGCTAGTATCAATTCCACTTCTTCACCCCTGTGAACATCACCCGATGCAATGAGTGTTAAGTGGACTATTCAAAGCCATGAGAAATTGGTCAGTTGCGACTATACTAATGGGATAAGGGTCATAGATTAATGACTTACACTACATACATAATCCCAAAAATGATATACCATATGATGGACTACGAAAAACCCTATGCTTAAATGAACAAGAATTAAGGGAGCTCTAACTAAATAGTTCAGAAGGCACAATACTTGCTAAGGTTTTGGAAATGGGGTAGCAAGCTAAGTGGGCTTAGTTGTGGGGAAAAATCCACAATTAAGTGCACTTTATCTAGAGGAGTTCTAGGATGGGTGAAATCCTAGTTACTGGGTGCAAGCTGCGGAAGTGATGATTGATGCCATGCAATTCAATTCTCTCGTATCAACTCCACTTCCTCACCCCTTTGAGCATCACCTGATGCAATGACTGCTAAGTGGACTATTCAAAACCATGAGAAATTGGTCATTTGTGACTATACTCATGGGATATGGGTCATATATTAATGAATTACAGTACGAAGATTATCCCAAAAATGATATATCAAAATAAATAATATTTTTATTAATATAATATTATAAGAAAAAATAAAGTTAATTAAAACAATTTAGCTATTTTGATAATAATATTAGTATACAATTTATATATTAAATTTAAGAGTAATGAGGGGTAGTTGAAAGATATTAAAATCAAGATTGTCCTCTCTTTCCTACCCTTTTCAACATATATATCAATGAGCTAGAAGGTTGTTTAGAAGAAGCAGGTTGCGCTGGCATGATCTTAGTTGGAATAATCATTATCCTTCATCTTTATGCTGGTGATATTGATCTTATGGAAATGTGTCCCTTTGATCTTGATAAGCAATTAATAAATTTCAATCATTTTTGTTCTAATATGGGTATGAATGTTAACAACGAAAAATAAAAGTTATGATTATCAATTCCAAGAAGGTCACATACACTTATTTTGTATATGATAATAACAAATTGGAAAAAGGTGCTTCACTACAACAAAAACTGGATTTAACATCTCTTTTTGCATCCTTTTTTGCGTCTAGACATCTTTCGGTGTATTTTTCTTTATTTTTTGGTAAAAATGGCGCAATTTCATGAGTTGGTGCTATTTTAGGTGTTTTTTGCATCCTTTTTATAAATTTGGTGCAAATTGTGGCGTAATTTGCATCGATATTTGCACCTAGTTATGTGCCAGGTTTTGCATCAGGTTTTGCGACAGGTTTTGAGCCTAGTTTTGCACCTAATTTTGCGCCTTGTTTGTCCATCTACTCTTGTTGCGCCCCCTTTTACGCCCATGTTTGCCTCAACTTTTACATCCTTGTTTTCATCCACCTTTGCATCCTTTTTTACATCCACTTTTGCATCCACTTCTGCTTCATTTTTTGCATCCCTTCGTGCGCCAAGTTTTGCATCAAAGTTTACATCCTGTTTTGAGTCTAGTTTTGCATCTCGTTTTGTTTCAGCCATTTTTGCATCTACTTCTGCATCCATTTTTTCGTCCAATTTTGCACTCACATTTTCATCCCTTTTTGCATCCCACTGTTGCATCCATGTTTACATCTTTTTTTGCATCTACTATTGCATCCACGTTTGCATCCACTTTTTTCACATCCCAATTCATACCCATTTTTGTGCTTACTTTTACACCCACTTTTGCTTCAACTTTTGCATCCACGTTTGCATCTTTTTTTGCATCCAATTTTACATCAGTTATTGCATCCCTTTTTGCATCCACTTTTGTATCAGGTTTTGTGTTGGGTGTTATGACTACTTTTGCATCTACTTTTGTTGCATCCACTTTCGCATCCAATTTTGTATCCAATTTTACATCCATGGTTGTATCCACTTTTGCACCACTTTTTTCATCATGTTTTGATTCCATGATTGCATCATTTTTTGCATCCATTTTTGCATCACCTTTTTCATCCATTTTTGTTGCATCCCATTATGCGCCCATTTTTGCGCCTACTATTGTTGCATCCATGTTTACATCCTTTTTTGCATCCATGTTTTTATCCACTTTTGCACCCAGTTTTACACCCAGATGTTGAAGATGAAAATGAGGATAATGATTATGATATTGAGGATGGTTATGATGATGATGATAATGTTGTTGATAATGAGGAGAACGATGACAATGATGATGATGATGGAGATTATGATGATGATGATGATGATGATGATGATGATGATGATGATGAGGATGAGGATAATGGCAATGACAACATTGCCGATGATTATGATGGCAATGCAATGAATGGTGATGATGATAATGACAATGATGATGAGTACAATCAGAATGATGATGTTGATCATCTTAAAAAATAAGTTGTTATTTGTCATGCATAAATCGTGTGTGTCCTCCATGACCCTTTTCCACTAATCACATATTTTGGGTAGATGCTATTTCTTATGCCAAAGGTAATGATGACTAACTGATGAAAATGTCAATAATCACGATGATGATGTCAAGGACAATGGTGATGATGATGACATGGATGATGAATATGTCGATGATGATGAATATTGTGATAATCATGGTGACAATGAAAAACATGATGATGATCATCATCATCATTTCCATCATCGTCTTCATTAAAAACATCATCACTGTCATTTTCATCTAGTTCATCATCATCATCATTTAAAGCATATGGGATATGTTTACCATTTAAAGCATGCATAACAAGTGGGATTATTCTAAAACACCCCACCAAAGTACAAAATTCAAACCACAAGGGAAACATAATATTGAAATTGTTCCAATTTTCTTTCTCCCAACAAAACATGCTTCATTTTAGGGGATTATGTTAAAATCCATACATCCACAGTCCATCCATACTATACTTGTAATAAATGTAAATATAATATTTAATCGAATTTATAAAATAGGTAAATATTTTATAACACCCTTATGATATATAAAATTCTTTCACCTTAATAATGGTAAAATATGTAAATATAATAATAACATATAATTAATATAAATATGTTACTATAGTTCATATGTTAAAAGATTTAATATAAATAAATATATATAGTTCATATGTTATGTGATTTAATATAATTAAATATATGCACATATTATTTACTTATACATTATACAAATTAAAATATAGATTAAAACCTATGAAGTTTCATAGGGAGGCGAAGCAAAACATGAATGATTTTTCAAATATAGATCTATGTACAACTACCCATTTCCCAATGGGGCTTTTGCTAAATCAATCTATGGATTCAAGGTTATGAGTATCCATTTGGTCCGTCAGGTCTGTCCCCAATTCGGCCATGAGAGGATTTAATTCGGTCATGAGAGGATCTAACATTATTCCGCCCATGAGGACTTCTCATGGCCCATGAGGACTTCTAAGGGCACCCAATTGGCAACGTGGGTGTCTTGATTCTCGGGCCAGGACGTTCAAAGCCTAGTTTTTGGGGATGGATCAAAGTAAACTAGGAGCTCTACCACTGTTGATGCCTCTACTGTATCTGTATTAGATGCCGCTCTCTCGTAAACTATATAAGATATACCTATGTTGGTGGTGCTACTGATGCTAGGTCACCAAAATTTAGATCGCTATCTCGCGATTGGACTTTGCATTACTACATATTGACATTTATAGCTATGTTTTATGAGAGAGATTCACACAGATGGACTAATTAGGACTAGCCAAGATAAGACCCAGCTAGGAGACCTAATCTAAGTAGCCATACCTCAAACTCTACGAGGGTACATAAATTATGGGGACAAGGGGCCAAATCCATGTGATCGTTGGATGCTGAGAACGAACCAGGTGAGCTTGCTCTGTTATAGGGACTAACGGATCAGGCGCGCAACACTGCGAAGCTTTGGCTTTATAATGGATCAGGCGTGCAACACTGCAAAGCTTTAGCTTTATTATATATAAACTTCTTTCACCTTAACAATGGTAAAATATGTAAATATAATAACTTTTTGGTTGTACGAAGCTTGAAATGACCGTTTCTTGCTTGTAAGCCAAAGATTTCCCACGTAGGGATGACATTATAGACTAGTGCCCATGACAACACATCAGACATGATGTTATGGTGAAAGCATCCATATAACAATCGATTTCTTTGCTAATTTTCTTAAATCTATTTTGTTAAATTTTTACCTTTTTCTTTTTTTCTCATTAATTTTAAAAATAAAAGAAAATACAACTTTAAGAAGAAGAGATGAAATCCTATGTGGTCGGGAGGGAGGGGATTAAAATCCCTATTGGTTATACATAAACATGCCAAAGAATAAATTATATATCAATGGGAGGGTAGAGATGTTAAATGGGCTGAGTCGATATAAATGGGTTGGGTTGAGATTGAGCACCGTCAAAATCGTTAAACTCCATCGCAATCTTCGCTTGATTGCAACCATCTGATTCCACGTGAGCCCATTCATCCATTTTACAAGGATCCATGAAAAAATATTTCCACTGTAAAATATTAATCGATAATTTAACTGGTAACAAATTGTTAGAGGCATTGACAGTATTGTGTCATCTGGGAATTAATGGTGTTATGGAAATTGTGGATGAGGAGGACTGGGAGGGTATAATTCTTGTTCAGGGTATGCCATACAGGAATAATAATAAGGGTTACGTTGGGAATTAATGGTGTTATGGAAATTGTGGATGAGGAGGACTAGGAGGGTATAATTCTTGTTCAGGGTATGCAAGACAGAAATAATAATAAGGGTTATGTTTGTTGTTGCCATCAGGGTTATACCTAAAAAATATTAGCACTGACCACATACAACTTAAAGTCATAGATCATGTATACATGTTTACGTCGAAGACATTTTTCTCTGAGGTCTGTTTTTGGCCACCGTGGCCAAATTGGTCGTCCCTTCAACAAATACAATTTTGCTAAGTGTCTTTCTCAGCACTATATTATCCAATGGTTTTTCGTATTACCCTCGGGTTCCCCATTCATGGCTCAGCTTTTTCCGCTCATTGTTCGGTGGTAACTTAAAAAGAACATGAATCAAAAACTAAAACTAGCACAGTACTCGATTGTACCCTGGACATTTCCATTGCTCATTGTTCAATATTAACGTACAAAGAACACGACTCAAAAACTAAGAGCACTTTACTTTACCTTACCTTATAGATATGGTTCATCGCCCCTCCGTCCGACCAGCGTCTGCTATGCATTACCCTGTTCAATGCATGCCCTCCCCCTATATGACATTAAATCTTTTGCATGCCCCGGTTATTGCCCTAACGCAACTACTAGCAGTCATTTCCTTTCCTATGTTCCCTCTCATTCTCACCTCCCTTGTGGAGGTTTAGGCTTCCTTCAAGTTGTATACCTGAGGCTTAACATTAATTGAAATCTATAGGGGAATCAATGACTCCAGTGCATAATGTGTGGACTATTTCTCGCATAGCTGGAATGGACTCTGCGTTGGCCAACATGATCTACACTTTTGTTTCTCCATTTTTCACTGCGTAATTACTATCATTTTTTATTGTGTATTTCGCTAACTTGCATACTAACAAAAAGTAAGCAAATTATCCCAATAGGACAAATAGTCTATCTCACTTAGGAACACAGAGAACGTCAGCCGAGCAAACATCGGTTTTCAGCTCTTTGGAGGGACAATCCTGCAAATATTGTAGGGCTCTATATTTGCAAGGCTCAACAAGAGGGTCCCCAAACTCTTCTTATGTAGGATAGAAGACCGACGCCTAGGGTATATTTAGGGCTCCAAACCCCAACGGACTCTCATTTTTCTACCCATCGTTTAGTCCATTTGAATACTCGGGCTTTGCCCCGCCCATGGAACAAGAATTTGGTCGAATCTCAAGTTTGTCACATGCTTTCCATTCCAAAAAACTTCACAGTTTTGCATGATTCGATTTCCTTCTGGTACTCTGTGTTGGTTGGGTTTTCCATCTATATTTTCAATTAAATGAGGAATTCGTGTAATGCAGTTTAGTCGTTTTGGCGAATAGGTGTGATGCTTGTAACTGCAAATATAATTCTTTCAGCCCGTGTTGAAATATGTGTAGTTACATATTTTATTGAAAGCGCGTTTGAGAATAGAAATTTCAGAAAACGAGGTCAAACATATAAATCCATATCTTACTAAAAAGAGTTGGTATTTGTTTTTATCTAATTATTGGTTAAGAGTTTTTAAGATGGAAGGAATTAAAAGAGTAGGTTAATTGCTATAGAATTAAGAAAGAGTTATTCTTTAAATTACTTTTAAGGTTTTTTTAATTGGTTAAACTTTTTTTAGATATAGGAAAATGGGTGAAATTGTGTTAGAAGTTGGTCAACTACTTGTTATTTTAAATGATTTCATTTTTTTGAATAATGAGAGGAATCAATTTGCACTATCTATAACAAATTTTGGTCCACTTAAAAAAAATCTCAAATTCAAAATAATATATATATATATATATATATATATATATAGCATTGATATAGAGCAAGCATTTTTATTAAAAACATTTAAAAAAAATAACATATTAATTAGTTACCTATAATCAATTTTAATTTTAGTTATAATCCATTTTAATTTTAATTTTAGTTATAAGAATACTTTTTAAAAAATTAACATATTGATTATATAACTAAAGTAATTTATTTTAAATTTATATTTTTTTATATTTAGAATAGGGTATTTATTTTACATTTATGCTTTTCATTTAAGTGTTATTACATTGAAGGCACATTTTATCAAATTCATGAAAATAAAAAATATGTATGTTGGTTTTAAGTGTGACTCACAGTTTATGTTCCTTATTTGGTGGACTCTTCGAGTCTCCTCATTGTCTGAGTCTCTAGCCTAGCGCCATGTACCATGATCACAAAAGTGGTAGGTAAGGTCTTTATGCCTCCGTCCATACCTTGCAAATTGCATAAAGACCTATACCTTCTTCCATTGAAAGACTTGCCCATATATGTCTTACGCTACCAAACTTCAAATCATTGGGTTACAGCTAGAAGGTGTGGCCTCCCCTAGTGGGAGGTTCAGTCCAAATCTTCAGACGTCTTAAGCTCAATATAGATAATTTGATCATTTCAACACCTATCCCGATCTAGACTTGGGATGTGATTTGCTAGGCCCTTCGTTGTTGTATTTATTATCCAATCTATCGACACAATCTACTGTGCTGAAGGGAAACATATTTAAATGCAAACAGCTTCTTGGAAACAACTATGAAAGTTTAGACTTTTAATAGAACACCCTTTCTTTGAAACAAAAATTTTAAGTCAAACTGAGAGGCAAATGAGTTAGCATAATACGTAAGAGAAACTTTTATTGAACTACCCTTACACCATGCAACATAAACCACATTAGTATGCTCTCTCATATTCCCTCTTTGATCATTGCAAAACATAATCCAATAGTTTGATTTGACCTAGTTATTACTATATATGGAATTGGAGACACATGGCTTATGCAATCCCTTCCTTATTATTAGTGTTTGACCCTTCATGGTCATAAGCAATAACACATGCAAGATATATCAACTATTGGGAAGATCGTGTTATATTGAGCTCATTTCTTTCATTGAGTGCTCTTTAGAAAATGCTCATTAGAAAATGATGTGTTGCTTTGTGGCTTGTTCATGTCACTTTAACATTGTCGTTTCCATAAATAAAATTCCATTATGAAGAGGATAATTGTATGGATTTAACTTTAAAAAAACATTTCAACCTTGCAATATCTATATTTTGTTGTTAAGAAGGATTTGAGTCTATTTAGAAAGATGCTTGTACATATAAAATGCAATTGGAGGGGTTCCTCTTGTAGGCTTGGTAGTTGGGCTAGTAGGCTATCATTGTCCCCACCCAAGTTCAAAACCCATGACCATATGTACATGACACCTACGGGAGTGTCAAAATTTTCATTAATGAAAAAAAAATGCAATTAGAAATTGAGATTTCATCATTCTAGATTATATTTATTTTCCCTGTAGTGTCTCATCACATTTTCTTCTACTTTTATTAAGAAACCATGCATGGATTTTACAGTATTTTCCAAAGTCAATGGATATTATGTATTTTTAATATTTGAAGTTTTGTACATAAAATTTATTGTAACTAATGTTTTCATTCTCCACTTATCTTAAAAATTTGTTCTAGACTTCAATGTTGTATTATTTTACTAGGCCAATGCCTTTGGATGGTCTCCTCCATTTGTGCCTCTATCTTCCTAACACAACTTGTATCCTAATCCAAAAAAACTAATACAAATATCTATTTGGTTCAAATTCAGTTCCTCAGTATGTTAATTTCAAGATTAATATTGATTACATACGTGTACACAACTTTTTATATCCTTTAAATTAATTGCTTCCTAATTATTTCCATGAATCTAACTTGTGATATACCTTGACATTGATATTTTAAAGTACTTTAAGATTAACTTGTACAATATATACCAAGTTATTTGTTATAGTTAACATTACTTTATACTATTTTTTATGTGTATACATTTTTAATAAATTTTCAATCTCATTTCATTTTTAATTTTTACTTTTGTTTTTTCACTCCATCACATTTACTCTACTTTTTATTTTTTTCTTTTCGATGTATCTTTGTATCTTTGCACCACCTGGGGTAATTGTTAATTTAAACCAATATATGTATGGAAACTTGGATATTAAAGCGTTGACGTACCTGATTATCAACTGCCCTATTGCATTAAAACACAAAAAACAAATTACATTCAGTATTTTGTATGAGTTTGTTTTACAATTTGCAAATACCTTTTAATCAAAATAATCAACCTAAACTACCAAAAACAAGAAAGCTAACAAATCCATTAAGTGATAAAGTAATTCTCGATAACTTTTAGAAGAAAGAATCTTCGCAAAAATGTAAAAAGATGAGGAGGCAAAACAGTTGCCTGTAGACAATGGAGGCTCCTGCAAACAATGGAGGCTCAAAGATCTTGTGCTCGCCAAGGTCAAGGGATTTCTGGCATGGCCCGCTAAGGTACGCCAGTCTATTTTTCATCCCCATTTGTTTGCCCTTATTTGATGTAAGCGATGCATGTTGTTGTTATTTGCATTTGCCACATCATATTATATACTTCTTGTGCCCTGTTTTGATACTCGATTGTTGTCCAAGGGTTTTTGTGAATGTTTACAGATTCTCATACATTTCCACTTTGCATATTTCTTTCTCTAATTTCTGCAGTTGGAATGCATTAGCTTCTATCAGCTTTCTTTACTAGTCATATTTCTTTCTATTTTCTGTGGTGGGAGTACATTCGCTTCTATTAGCTTTCTTTACATTATAGTTTTGTTTGCAGAGCGCGGGTTTTTGTTGCAAGGTCATTAAAATGTACCCAGTATCACATCCACTGTTGCAATTTTCACATCACATTTCCCAACATCAAGCAGGGTCGATTGCCTAATATGTGCCGATATTTTCTTCTTAATCCTATAATTGCAAAACCTGGTTGTTGTACGAGGGTTCTCTGAAACCCTGCACGAGAAATCAAACCCTATATCAGATATTAGTGTTTAAACCTAAGCGATGGATACAAGTTTGTGTTTTTTTGTGTTTAAACCCAAGCGATGGATGCAAGTTTTGGTTTTTTAAGGTGGAAATTGCCTACAGATTTGCCCCTAATATAAAACTAGCTTTCTTTATTTATTTAACCTGAAAAGAAAGTCCGCCCAACTCAGTTTTAATAAACTGGCTAAATTGGGTTATTATATGGAATACAAGGCTATCCGAATTCACCGTAGTCCCTATAGTGCAGTCATCTGCAAACCATCCATATTGGACCCTTCTCTTTTTACAAATAGAGAGGGTGAAAACATCCAATTCGTGAAGTGCCACATTCATCAGGAGGCGAGAAGCATGCTTTATGTTCATAGCGTCTTGCATATGTGCTTGTTTGGATGACATACATTTGATTCAGAGAAGCTCTTTGATTGCCATGAGAAGCATGCATAGCAGGAATGCATTTTTTCTTACTGAGAAATAGATTACATCTACTTATGGATCTTATTTCAGAAATTAAGTTGGAATTCTTATTTAGCCTCCATTTCTGAAGATTTCTTTGTCAGTTTCTTTCATGTTTTAGTGTTGTAGACGTAAAATATGAAATTTGAAATAACTGCACAAAGCTGTTCAGGGTTGTGAAAGTTCTTTTGTATTTGCAGATGCTGAAGGATTTCAATCATGTCAATCCACAGGATGATGATGAGGGGAAGATATTTGCGCAAACAAGGGTAATGCCATTTGTTATAACAATATTGTTATTCTCGACTAGATGTACAATGTCAATCCATAAGTCATGTGCTGTATTCATCATGTCTCACATAATTGTTGGGGATCCCAAATGTTATGGTGAAAATAATTACTTTGTTTTTGCTCACTCTTGAATAGATTATGTCTGCTGAAATTTCTGATTAATTTCCTCTCTCAATTGAGTCCAGTGTCCACTGTTTAGAAGGAAACCTGACATTGTTCTGTTTGCTTGTTTTATTTTATGATGTATGATTAGCATAAAAAATTGATATAGATGTTCCCTGTGCAGAGCGTCTTGCATTTAAATGTGGAAGCATGTTATTAGAAAATTGGCAAATGTAAGAGATCTCTCGAATCAATAAGGTATGGTACACATGCTTCCTTATCTGTTTGTTTATTGGACATCATTGAATTATTGCAAGGGTATGTAATTCAAAGGCATGCACAGTACTTTTACACGCAATTTCCATGGCAAAGTATAAAGAGGTCACCTGAAATCTCACATTTGAAAGAAAATAAAAAAAGTATATAAAGCTATGTTACAGGAAGCTACTCTAGAATTGTTTCCAACATCAAAAGGGCATAGTCCATACTTAGAAAGTCCAATCTCCTAAACTTTCCAAAGCCATTGATCATGTTTTCTAGAGCCATTTTATGTAATGCTTAGCCAGGTCATTAATGAGATATTCTGATGAAAACAACTTATTTATAGCCGATTCAGTCCTGCAAGGTTAATTCTGTGAGCTTTGGAAAAGATTTGAAAGAAAATGGATGAATAAAAATTTTTCTTGCATGGGAATAGATACATATCCAAATATGGATTGCAGGATGGTTTGAAAAGTTGGGATCTGGATATGGGGATACATAGTTAAGAAAATCATATGTACAACAATAATACAACAAGAATATCTTTCAAAGTTACATAATCTCCAACATGGGTAGTTTCCACCAGCACCACATTTTCATGGGGGTTTTAGGGTGGTTTTCTGGACATATTTGAAGATGCCATTGAACAAGAAAGGACAAAAGTCGAGAATATGCAGAAAGTATGCAAAACCCCTTCAATGGAAGATAAAATAGCTCACAAACCTGCAAAAAATACCCACCTACAAGAAAGCTAAGAATTTTGTCATACTGCATTATGCAGTTTGTGGTAATAGACCACATCAACTGCAAATTTTTAATTAACTAATTGATCTAGTAATGATTCTATATTATTAATCAAGTTGTCCTAGAAGTTTAACTTCACTTCTCTTCAACTTCACATGGGATGTGCTCCAAAATTAGCTAACTTCTATGTTATTTTCCTCAGATTGTCCTGTTGTTTACATTTTAATCAACCTGCTCCGATGGTTTTCTTCCTTAGAACTACTTGTCTTATTCCCCTGCAGGATGTAGTTATCATGGAGTCCAGCAGCCAGTTATGGAGTGAATAGAAAGGATGGATCCAATGAGCCTAAGTCTAGTTTTAAATTCAGTACTCAACGAAGAAGACTGATATCTCTATATTCAGCACGACCTTTCTTGAGTAAAGGATCTCGTGTACTAAAAAAATGAGGCTAGCAGTTGAGTGGCATGTTTTATTTCTGTAACAAGTGCATGGCATTGATAGATTAGCAAAAATATTTCCTAACATACATTGCTCAGTAATAT
This sequence comes from Pseudotsuga menziesii, assembly GCA_001517045.1. NCBI lineage: Eukaryota > Viridiplantae > Streptophyta > Pinopsida > Pinales > Pinaceae > Pseudotsuga > Pseudotsuga menziesii. The sequence continues at coordinate 172,592 of LPNX010544557.1, forward strand.
AAAGCTGATAAGAGTGTATCATATGGGTTTGTGTGTCTTTATAGATGAAGAAATATAGAACCTAGATACGATTTTGAGTATCATTATTGACTACACAAAAATTAAGATGTTTTTTTCAACAATAACTTACGCTTAAAGTCAGACAATAATTGATATCTCTATATTCAGCACGACCTTTCTTGAGTAGAGGATCTCGTGTACTAAAAAAATGAGGCTAGCAGTTGAGTGGCATGTTTTATTTCTGTAACAGGTACATGGCATTGATAGATCGGCAAAAATGTTTCCTAACATACATTGCTCAGTAATATAAAGCTGATAAGAGTGTATCATATGGGTTTGTGTGTCTTTATAGATGAAGAAATTTAGAATCTAGATATGATTTTGAGTATCATTATTGACTACACAAAAACTAAGATGTTTTTTTCAACAATAACTTAAGCTTAAAGTCAGACAAAGGTCTTAGGGGACTCAATGCATACAATTTTGTTTGATATTTTGTCCTTGAAGGCATGCTTAATGGTAAAATTTATGTACTGTAGTGCCATGGTATTTTTGGTCTTTGTCAACTAAGAGTTAAATAGGAAGATAAAATCCCAAGATAAGAAACTAGGTTTTCAATTCTCGGCTTTAAGATATGTTTTGGTTGTATTTGAAACATTTTCTACTAATTGATGTAGTCTGATTGCATTGCAAGAATTTCACCAAAGGATGGGAAAGTGCTTGGGTGGATCGTTCTTCACAAACTAAGGTAAATGTGTAATGTGTCAAAAGTTAAAACCATGAACTAGAAAAATAAAAAATCAGATGTCCAAATACAGATTGCTCCAATCTGCTCCTACAAACTCAAAATACAGACTTCTCAGATTTGTGTGTTTTATAGGGGGCTGTGCTATTTTATAGGAAAATGTTAGAGTATTTGGGTCTGATGCTTTGCCTTATTTTATTGTTTATTTATGTTTTTGTTGTGTGATTTTTCTTTCAATATCTTTTTTCTTAAAAGGATCTTCTTGGTTCCAGCTTAACATTTACCTTAGGACAGAAATGGTTCCCCAGTGGACCTTTCCACATTCGAAATTAGAAATGGATCCCATGAAGAGCCATTGGCATTTCAAACCAGAAATGGATCCCAAGCAGACCCTTTTGCATTTCAAATCAGAAATGGATCCCAAGTGGATCTAGGACTTCATATTTTATTACTGTGAAGCCCCTCTACTTGTTGTATTTTTTCCTTGTTCACCATTATTGTGAAGCCCCTCTTTATTTTACTACTGGCCCCTACATTTATGCACTTTCATAAAGGTGTTCAATCAATACCCATCTTCAACACTTTTCATTTTCATTTATACATCATTATATGATTATGCTATCAAGTTTTCCAACTTGGGTGTAAGGTGTAGTAACAATTATGCTCTTTTAGGCCAAACACCATTGAAAAATGCAAAGAGCTATAAAGGAAAAATGATTTTGCAGATATTCAAGTGGACACATCTATGAGTCTCTGACATAGATACACCAAACAAGGAAAAGGCACAAACTTGTATAGTTAGTGCACAGTAAGCAATTAGAAAAATAAAGAAAGATAGGGACCACAAGAGGTAGGATCTAGACAATCCAGAACAATCCAAAGTTTTGAGTTTTGGGTTGAAAAAAGAGTGCACAATATTGAGTATCAAACAATTTTTTGACTAGAATATTGCCTTTCCTACATTGGCAACTAGACAACAACCAACATGAACCCAATGTATGAGATTACAAGTATATAATGTAAAGGCTTCATAATGTCTCAAGGAGATAGTTGAGATCTTCAATAGTTTCAAAATATACCACATTACAGAGAATTAAACCAATGAGTTGATGCTATATCCAAAGAGGTAGTACTTATCCACTTTGGGGTACTTCTCACTGTAAATTTCAATGAGGGCATGCCAAAGGTTTCTAGATCTGACCTTTGTAGTTTTATTTCAAAATTTTCCAGTTGTGTTTTTTTATCTTATAGTTTTAGGTTTTTAAAAGATCTTAAAGGAAGACTATATTTGTTTTCCTAAAAGGGACATTATTTTTAGTGGATAGTTTAAGATTTGGTTTACAAAGCAAAGTAAGATTTATATTTTGTATTTTGTGCTACAACACCCATAGAAAGCATTTTTGGTTTACAAAGCAAAGTAAGATTTATATTTTGTATTTTTTGCTACAACACCCATAGAAAGCATTTTTGTGCTTTATATAGTAATAAAATGTGATAGTTTTCCCTAGAAAAGAAGGATTCATAATGTAGTGGTATATTTTGGGTATTACCAAATAGATACTTTATGTTGCATTTTGTAGGCTTTAACCTTGTATTAACTTGTTTGCACTAAAATAATATAAAGTCTTGTACAAATGTTATTGCTGATGACGAGAATGAATGGATTAGTGGCCTCATGATGCTATTTGTTGATGATATCTATTTCATTGCAATGTAGTCTTCTATCTTTTCTTCAATAAATTTGTTGCAAGTGAATAGTTGTGTAGATGATGTGTTAGGAATCGGAGGTCTATATACATGAATGTTCAAACTGTTAAGTATATATTATGAACAACAATGGTTGTTATTGTCCTCAGTAACTTTCTCCTGATCATCCGAAGTCTTGGAAATGCACCTTGAGTTAATTCACGAGAGTTGCTCTTATCTTCCCTCCATAAATTGCAATCAGTATTTTATCGATAGCTTGGATTTGCCAGCTTTTATTGCACCTTGTACCAGATGTGTTTCAGGGCCATACCAATTGCATTTATATGTTCATGTATGTGGTAGGCCCCCCTAGAGCATGTTTCCTATATCTACCACTTGACGCAACATGAATATATGAATAACCAGATAGTGTTATTTTTTCTACCACTTCACTAGGCATTATTTTATTTTCTTTTCACACTTAGGTGATTTTACAGATAATTACTACTGTTTATTTTTCTCACCACACAACTTGAAACAAGGACATTAAAATTTAATTCAAACTATCTCATACATTTCCCTACAGTTACCTTGAAGGGAAAAATTAACAACATTGGAGATTAGAATTTGTTATTTTCTAAAAGTCTCTTTTACCAGATTTTTAATGAGACATATCGAAACTTAGGAAGACCCACAATCCTAATAAGAACTTCACATTCTTATATTAAATCTCAACTTGATGGTTTTTTCACTTCTTTTAGGTTTTTGCTTCATCTATTATGATGATTGTTGGTGGTTTCTTATTGAACCTCTTCCTCCCCACATGTTGGCCATTGTTCCATTCAACTTCTTTGGCTCAATTTTCATTCGAATTGCTACCACCAACATTACTCCAAGTCCATCAAGGACCTTGCATCTAGCTAAGAAATTGTTTTTCTCCATCATTTGAACTGGATTATTGTTGTAGCCATATTTGACTCACTAATAATTTCACAATTTCCTTTGAATTGAATTCCATTTGTTAGCACATGAAGAATGCATGATAGTTCCATTTTGCTACTGATAAAATAGGCCGTGTTCATTTCTTTGGGCTGCTCTTGGATTGTTCACTTAGGCATCATTCCTCTAGGGTTGATAAACCTTATTTTTGAATGTGCATACCCTCCTGTAATAGGCCATGAATATGGTATGGTCTATTCTAGCTGGGATGTGAATGTGTTTCTCTATTCTATATATAGTGGTTGATTTTGAAGCTATAGTAGGTATAGGTTTTGTAGTTGGTAGGTATAATGGAGTTATATGTACTTCTTGGCAGATTTAAGAAATATTCCCAAAGTTTATCTTTAGTTTGTAGCACTATTTAGTTTGTAGGCATCTTCTTTTAGTAACCATTCATGAGTTCTTCTCTTACCATCCCATTCCTGAACAAAATTACCTCATCAATGAATAACAAAATTTATGTAGCAACACACACATCCTCAATTGGATTCTACAACTATTTCTTAAACACATCCCTTATTCTTTGTCCATATCAATTTTAGGTTATTAGGTATGCATCAATGCATTATGTTGTTCTTTAAGACTCTTTTGCGGACCACTTTAATAGATTGCGTAACAGTTTACGATATTTTTTTTCCTAAGGACAATATATTTTTGTGCTTATTAGTGTGTTTGAAAAATTAAATTGGATTTTAAGCTTGAATGTCTTTGGATCTTATTGTCTTTTATTAGAATTACAAATGATCAAATCTATGTGTTAATATTGCTCATCTTCTCGATTCTTATAGGGTGCTAGCTCAATGGAAGAGCACCTGTTTTACAAGCAGGAGGTTGTTGGTTCGATTCCTCCATGCCCTAACGATATTGGAATGTATTTATAAAGGTAAAAAATGTAGTAGTGCAAGATGGATGCAATATTAGATGCAACACTAAATGCAAAACAAGATGTAAAAGTGGACGTCACACCAAACACAAAAGTGGATGCAAAAGTCAGATGCAAATATGGACACAAAAATGGATGTCACACAACGCAAAATTGGATGCAAAAAGAGACTCAAAACTAGACACAATTAATGACTCAAAAATAGATGCAATACTAGGTCCAAAAGCAAAAAGAGACTCAACACTAGACACAATTAATGACTCAAAACTAGATGCAATACTAGGTCCAAAACTAAACGCAACAGTAGATGCAAAAGTGGATTCCTAACTAGATGTAAAATTGGACATTAAATTGAGCACAAAAATAGGTGTATCGATGGACATAAAACTAGGTGTAACACTAGGTGAAAAAATGGAAGGAACACTTGGCGCAAATAAAAACTTAAAATGAGACACAATATTGGATGCAAGATGGGACAAAACATTGGATGTAAAACTGGACGTAATATTGAATGCAAGATGGGATGCAACATTGGACACAAAAATAGATGCAATATTAGATACAAACATGACTGCAAAACTAGGCACAACACTAGGCGCAACACTGGGTGCAACATTGGGCTCAAACATAGATGCAAAAAAAGACATCAACCGGGATGCAACACTAGGTGCAAACCTAGATGCAAAATATGACGTAAAACGAGATGCAACATTAGGCACAAACATGGATAAAAAAAAAAGACATAAACCAAGATACAAAATTAGATGCAAATGGGGATGCAACATTATAAGTAAAATTGGATGCAAAACTAGATGCAACATTGGGACGAAAATTGGATGCAATCCTAGATGCAATGTTAGATGCAGAAGTGGACACATAATTTTATGCAAAACATGGTGCAAAATTGAGTGCAAGACTTGATGAAAAAATAGGAGCAAAATAAGACTCAAAATTGGATGCAAAACTGAGCATGAAACTGGGTGCAAACAAGGATGTAACAAAGGATGCAAAAAAAGATGCAATAGATGTTGCAAAATTGGGCGGAAATAAAGGCGTAACAAAAGATGCAAAAAACTGGGTGCAAAAATGGATGTTAAAAAAGATGCAATAGACGGCGTTTTACGAACATGTACAATAGTGCTAGGTTTAGTGCCAAATTGTTCACCACAATTGGGAAAAAATTACACTAAAATCCGGCGCTAAATCTAGTTTTTGTTGTAGTGCTTCTTACAAAGATATCGATATTGATATCCATCACAATTTCAACTAGAACTATATAACATTGAGAAAATGATTAACAGAGGGAAGAAATCTTATTTTGGTCTTTGGTTGATGAGAACTAATGCTAGTCTATCATGACACGTTGATGATTCTAGATACTTTCACAATTATTTTGAATTTAGTGTAAAAATATGAAATGTAGGAAAATGAATTAGCTTTCCAAATATATAATTTTTATTTATAGAAGTTTTCATGGATTAGTATTCTGAAGCACTAGGTTTGTCATCCCAAACCTAAATCCGCACCAACCTTGTCAACAAACAAATAATTACTCCCCTACGAAATTCAAATTTAGAAAAGTGCGTACATGCTCTAAAAGCATGCACACACTATAAAAATGTGTATATGCTTTTATAATTACAAAAATATGCTTTAGTATTTTGGCCATAACTTTCTATCCATGCATCAATTTTTAGAGTTCTATAGCTTGTTGGAAAGTTCATGAAGATATCTACATGATTATATTAATTTATTATTTTATGGTTAAAAAAAAATATTCATAATTTTGATAAGGAATAAAAAATGTATGTTTAGGTCTCATCGATACCTCAAACCACTACATAGTCCCTCCAATTACAATATTTGGTGTCCAATGGTATTTGTGTGCTCTTATGATATTTTTTAAATAAGAATCTAGGCTTCAGGAGCATGACTATTGTAAGGGGAGGTTTTTAAAGGAAATTAGGCTCTTGATTAAGGTCTAGGGCTCTCAATTAAGGTCCAGGGTTTGTGGATGGATTAACTGGAAGAAAGCAGGTGAGAATAGGTACATGAGAGGTAGTTGAGGCATATACAAAGGGTGATTACAACTAATCATGGAGAACAAGTAAGGACAAATAATATATAACATAACTTGTTTGTTGATATAAGTGGGGGAGTTTACTATCATCATCATCATCATTAAGAAGTGATAAGTGGGGGCATTTATATTAAAAGAAATTTTAAATGATTTTTATACTTGTTATGATGGTGGTGGTGGTGGTTAAAGTCCACTAAGATAAAATTTGTTCTATCAAACCTTAAGAGAAAATATTACATGGAATGTTGTAAAGGTTAGGGAGATTTCTATTGCAACAAAGATTATGAAACTTTGACCTAATGTGGATTTACACAAGGCACCCTAGAAGAAAGTGAATTTCATCCTCAATGGCCACAGTCTCATAGAGATGAAAACTCCTTTCCACTCATAATGTCTTAGGAATTGTCTAGCATCATGTTTCACTATGAAGCTTATAAGAGTTCATTCTTATCTTGGATAAATTAATTTTCTTCTTCAAACTAGTTAAACCAAAGAGATACTTTTGATCTTCCAAATTAGGGTTAATGACCTCCTTATATTATCACAATTTTCTTTAAACCTCTAACTCTTTCTTGCCCCATATTTTCTATTTAAACCTAGATGCGATAATAGTTTTAATGTTATTGATATTTTTCAAAGTGGCATTTCCGTCAATCAACTAATGGTTTAACCTAGCCATGGAATATTTAAACCATCCTCTCTTGAGTTGTAGGTGATACTGATTGGAGTTTAAGTCAATTTTAAGAAGTCTTTGGCATCTCATGTTATTTATCTTGTAATTCTTCATCAGGTACCTAGTCATATTGTTGTTCTCGATGGGGGGAAGACCCACTTCTAGAAGGATAATATGGTAGGGTGTAATGATTTTAATTTTGAGGTTACATGTTAGGAAACACTTACTTCGCAATAGTATATGATAATGGGGGTGATGAGAATTTCAAAAAGGAACTTCTTTTTATCCCAAATCACAAGGTTTGTTGATTTACAATTATTTTCAAGACCAAAACAAGCTTTTCACCCTCCATTAATCATTTTCTCAATGCTATAGTTTCAGTTTACCTTGTGTTGAATATTGATTCCAATATATTTATAAGAATACACTTCCTCCAAGTTTCTATTGTCATATACAAAATTAGCGTAAGTGACCTTCTTGGAACTGACAATCATAACTTTTCTTTTGTTGGTGTTAATAGTCATACCCATATCATAGTAGAAATCCTTGTGAATTACTAATTTCTTATCCAGATCAAAGGGACACCTTTCCATAAGAACAATATCATCTGCATAGAGAAGGAGGATGATGACTATTCCAGCTAAGGTTGTGCCACTACAACCTTCTTCTTCTAAACAACTTTCTAGATTATTGGTGTATATGTTGAAAAGGGTATGGGAGAGGGGGAAACCTTCATTAACTCCAATATTAGAATTAATATCCTTTGGCCACACCTTAATTCCCTTAAATTTAGAAATAACAACCTTGTACATTCTTATCATGGAAGCTCTTAGCTCAAAATGAACCTTTAGCTCTTCTAATCTATTCCACAAGTTATTTCTAGGCACCGTATCATAAGTTTTCCTAAATTTCACAAAGTAGCATAAGTGATTGGATCTAATATTAAAACATTCCTCTGCAATGATCCTAAGCATAATGAGGTGGTCCATGGTAGAGTGATGTCTTTTAAATCTCGCTTAACTTAAATTTGTAGCCAAACATTGATTTTATTTTCTAAAATGATACTGTAAAGCTTGGCTAAGAGAGGGATAATCATAATGGTCCAATAATTAGAGGGTTATTTTTATCATTGCTTTTAAATATATGAGTACTGAGGTTACGAGTCTAAGGATTAGATAACCTTTTCTTGACCGCTAGGTTGAAGAGTTTGTGTACATGTGAGAAATGGGGACATGCCCTCCAATTTTTAAGATTTATGTTTGGTATATTAAGAAAAGAATTACATTAATATTAATGAAATAAAAATTAAATCCAATTTTATTATTATTATTATTAAAGAATGAAAAAAATCATTAAAAATATATCCATATACTACATGTGAATAGAATAAGCAAAGACAAATGATTCATTACTAAGAATATTAACCCGTGTTTGTTCACATTTATTTGGTCCAGGGGTTTGCATAGATGTAAGTACCATTTGGCCTCTTAGTCGAGGATTGCCTTGCCTAAGTGTTTGGATGGTTGGGGGATTAGGAATATGTTCTAGTTTGCAAAATACTTGGAAATGAAGAGTCTATGGTTGGGTTTATTTGGTTTCAACCTTTGGAGTGATATGCTTAGAGCCAAGTATTTGAGGAATATTTAGGTCGTGGAGTGGATTAAGGGATAAAGGAAGCGTCTTGTGGATGCTCCAATAATTGGTGAGGAGTATTGGATTGTCTCCCAACTATGGACCCTTGGCTTGCTTGGAGGGTTGTGTATCATGGGTCCTTGGCTCATGTTGGTGGGGACCCTTTTGTTGGAGGGAAAGCAGTCTATAAGATCTCACTGCATCTACTTCATCATTAATATCTATCGGGTATCAGTACCTTATCCCATATTGATGTGCATGCTAGGGGGTCTCCTCGCAATTATTTGCGATTGTGTTCTTGATATCTAGGATTAAGTTGTCTTCTTGTTGTTAAATGGGAGGCATATATCTAGTATCTTAATTGTTGTGGTATTTTTCAGAAAGATTGTTCAGATGAGATTGTTTGGTCTTGGAACATTTCCTCGTGGTAGGTCACAACTAACCTTACCTATGAAGAACTGGAACTGATGTTGGTTGATGCTATTTCAAAGTGCGTGTTTGATTCCTTATGGCGTTGTAGGGATTCATTAAAGCTTAAATTATTTGGTTGGATCGTCTTAGAACAAAATATCTTGACTTGAGATAATTTCGCCAAAATGGGGTATGTTGGTCCGAGTTTAAATTATTCCTTTTGTTCTTGGGAAGAGGAGTCCTTGGATCATTTGTTCATTTTCTACTCTTTTTCTCAGAGGGTATGGTAAGGGTTTTGTCACTTTTTCAGGATCTTGGGTTTGTTGGGAGGCAATACTTTTGAGGAGGGGTTTCGAAGGTGGAAGGAGTTAGCCACATATTTTGTAAGTTTGCCAGAATATGTTTGTCTCTTGGGGGATTTGGAGGTGTTGGAACACTATTATTTTTATGGGGGCTCTTTAAACTAATCCTCTGTTTGTTCCACAATTATTAGATTTTATTCTGAGTTTCATATTGGGGATACTGCAAAACCAGTTCCTGTTATTATGTCTCCTTGTTTCTAGAGTTACTCAATTGGTTTTTTCATCAGAGCTACGTAGGTGGGAGTTGGTGTTGTTATGGTGTTAAAGATGAGGAGTAAGCATTTCTTTATATGTTGGTTGAATTGTGGATCAAGCACCAATTCAAATGCGAAGTTGGTGGCATGTTGGGGGCTGTTGCATTTTGCATGGACAAAAAACATGCTCCCTTTCCTATTTTTTAGTTACTCCTGTATCATTGTGGATTGGTTTAGACACAAAGCCCAATTCCTGTCCACACTATTGGAGCACTGTTAGAGTAGGATCCACAATCTACATAGTAGTTTTCTTTCTTGTCTTGCAAGCATATCTTTATGCAGTTTAATGAACAAGTGGATGGCCTATCAAAATGAGTTCTTTCTTCCAGGGAAGGTTGGTGCTTGTTTGAAGAATACATGGATCATCAAATTGTAGATGTGGTATCCTTTTAGGACTATTAATGTTTTTTTGTGATTCCATTTTAGTGATACTAGGATTTCTAGGTTTTATTATATATGTATTATGGAGATTTTGGATTGTATATGTTTGTGGTATTTATTGGCAACGTAAACAATGCTTTATGTGATTCCTTAGATGTTTTAAGTGATATAAAATTATAAACCTATCACAATGAATTTTTAGATCATAATCTATATTAATGAGATAGTTACTTATGAAAACTATGAAAAATTTAAGTTTTGATAAACTTTAATAAACTTTGATGTTCAAGTTATATTTTGTTCATTTTAATTCAATCTTATGAATACCAAACAACAATTTATATTTCTGGATGAAAAAAGGATAAGCAAAAGTAACTCCATTATTATACAAAAGAATATGGTGGGCACTTTAAAATTAAAGAAACCAAATACCTAAGCATTGCACATTGCATTGATAAAAGAGGGAGTTTTGGTCTCATATTAAAGCATAATTTAAGTATTCTTTCTTTGAGATTTACTTCCATTGAGTATTACACATAATTTACCACAAATAAAAGAGAGAGATTTGGTTTCATATTAAAGCATAATGTGATAATTAAAGTGTTATTTATTAGAGGTTTACTTGCATTCAGCATTACACATAAGTTACCATAGGATATTAATTTCGGTATTTATTTTATTTCGGTATTTATTTTATTTTAAGTAAATAGTTATTATTATTATATTTATCAATTTTGAAAATTATAATTTAAATTATTTTATTTTATTTAAATAATTATATATCTTTTTAATACTAATTTATCGTTTTATATGAATATTTTCTTTCCATTTTACTCACAAATCACAATTAATTAGGCTTCAACTTTTTTTAATTATGTTTTTTAACTATAATAAGTAAAAAGTACATTAAAACATTAATATGTTTTAGAAAATTTTATATTATTTATTATTGTTAAAATATTTTTGTTTTTTCTAAATTATGCATAACCATAAGATATTAATATGTTTATACAATTTTATATTATTTAATATTGTTGATATGTTTTTGTAATCTAGTGGAAAATATGATACATTGCATGTGTAAAGATTTAAAAACTAGACCTACTAAATTACATGGAAAGATTATTTCATTAAAAATTGATAAAATTATTTAAATAAAATGTTTTATCTTTCTTCTATATTAACATAAGTAATGAATGTTTTATATTATAATTAAATTTGGGAAAATTCTATTTATTAATAAATATTAAATTAAAAAAATTAACATGTTAATAATTACGAGCAATTTTTCCTCGGATATGGGTGAACATGCGAGAAAACATCCACATGCAAGAACATGCGTGGAGGAGGTTAGCGAGGGTGTCATGCGTGGAGGAGGTTAGCGAGGGAAGAAAACAATGTCTACGTGAATAATGTAAAGTTCATTCTAATCATTTTCCATAAAAAAGTATAGTAATGTCTATGCCAAGAATGTAATGAGCATTGCCCGAGACTATATAGTGTTCCTTACACTTAAAGTTTATACAAATATTATTATTTTTTTTCAAAGAAAAGAATAATATTCATTCGAATTTATTTTCCACAAAAGAAAAGAATTTAGTGAACATTAAGCGGGACCGCATTTGGTGTTTCTTACTACCAAAGATCTGTCATCCCAGTCTTGTGGTGGTCATAATAGAAATGTATAGCATCGGGTGAAACCCTGGTCTGGAAACTTACATACCCATTGGACAAGGTTAGGTTCAAATCTAGCAAAGACTGCTCAATGCATTGTAAATTGCAACTTGTAAGTTGTAACCCAAAAATCAACACCATTAGTTTTACCTTACAGAGCCTTGACAATGGAGGGTTATAAAATCAATTCACCATCCATAGATATGATTCATATGAGTATTTAATTTCACATCATATACTCAAATACTCAAGTGATTTGTAAGTTATGAGATCACGTGACTTGGTGAACAATAAGATGACAGATGGAAAATCAACTTGGCAGGTGGCATCATCTCATACCAAGATTTAATGAAGTTGGTGAATCAATAATGCATGCTAATGCCATTAAATTCTTTGAAAGTGAACATCGAATCATGAGTCACAATCCTGACTCACCGACTTGAACTTGGCACTAGACAGCCTAGTGGCCCACCGTGGTCCGTGTCGATTGGGACTGAGATCCTCATCCATGATCTGACTATTCAAGGGCACTTGGGAAGAATCTGAGTCCCGACTCTCCCATAGTCCACTGAGTCCCTGGATAGGAAAATTTTGTAGCTGCCCTTCTGTTGCAAATTTACCGAGGCTTACTCAATTTCATAATTAAAGTGCTCGAAATGAAACTAAATTTTTTTTGCATGGTAAAATTCCTTGTGGCATTCTATGACATTTAAAATGGCCTTTAAAGAGCTCTAAAGGCTTCAAATTTGAACCCTGGTCATGTGGTAAATTTACACATAGGAATTGTGAGTAACTCTATAGCATTTGGCACCGAGTTTCTCGTGAGCTTCGACGTTTAATTCGACAATGATGAACATTACATTGCGAGTACAACACCAATTTATTATTATTGAGAGGCATAGAATATAATTACTGATTGCGAATGATTTTGAGGTACTCATGTTGCTGATTTTGATTCATATTTTCGAATGATTTTGAGGTCCTCATATTCATGATTTTGATTCATATTTTTAATAAAAACTTAATTATTTAATAGTTTCTTTTTTACCTTCTAATTACATCATTGTAGAACAATGAAATTATCATAAAACGTATTATGTCTAAGGAGGTGCCTCTTTCCCACTTCTTTCCTGACACACTAATTCACATATTTAATAAAAATACTTATAATAGTATTATTTTTAACATGTTTAATAAAAAATAAATAGTTAATAGTATTATTTTTTGTTACTAATATTGTAAAAATGGAAATATGGAAGTGTTATTATATTTATTTGTAAATATTATTTATATTAATTCTTAAAAATATTACATTCGTGAGATGTAGAACAGTTGGTGGCGGGGTATGGTTAAGACTTCCTTTAAGCTGAAAGGTTGCCAGTTCTAATCTCATGGATACCAAAAATCCAACCATGTTAAGGGTTGGTGTGGTCTAGGCCGAGTGCGATCCTTGGGTGATTTTGACGGTTTAGATTCCCTTGGTTCGTGGTAACTTAGCCAATTGAAAACCTGCTAGTCGGGGGGTTCCACCACTTTGCTAACAAAAAAAAAATCTTAAAAATATTACAATGTCATATGAAAAAAATTATTTAAATATAGGGGTTTTTGCAGTCCAACATATGATAGGACGTTTTTGGAATTATCTAGGAAGGGCAAGTCATTAATCTATGGCCCATATGTCATGAGTATAGTTGTAACTGGATAATTTCTCATGGTTTTGAATAGTCCACTTAATACCCATTTCATCAGATGATGCTCACAAAGGTGAAGCAGTCAAATTGATACTAGCGAAATGAACTTCATAACATCAATCATCACTTCTGAGGCTTGCACCCGGTAACCAGGACTTCTCGGGAGGTCACCCATCCCAGAACTCCTCTCCCTCAAGCATACTTAACTGATGATTGCTGCTATGCAATTCATTTCGCTAGTATCAATTCCACTTCTTCACCCCTGTGAACATCACCTGATGCAATGAGTGTTAAGTGGACTATTCAAAGCCATGAGAAATTGGTCAGTTGCGACTATACTCATGGGATACGGGTCATAGATTAATGACTTACACTACGTACATAATCCCAAAAATGATATACCATATGATGGACTACGAAAAACCCTATGCTTAAATGAAAAAGAGTTAAGGGAGCTCTAACTAAATAGTTCAGAAGGCACAATACTTGCTAAGGTTTTGGAAATGGGGTAGCAAGCTAAGTGGGATTGGTTGTGGGGAAAACTCGACAATTAAGTGCACTTTATCTAGAGGAGTTCTAGGATGGGTGAAATCCAGGTTACTGGGTGCAAGCCGCGGAAGTGATGATTGATGCCATGCAATTCATTTCGCTAGTATCAACTCCACTTCCTCACCCCTTTGAGCATCACCTAATGCAATGACTGCTAAGTGGACTATTCAAAACCATGAGAAATTGGTCATTTGTGACTATACTCATGGGATATGGGTCATATATTAATGAATTACACTACGAAGATTATCCCAAAAATGATATATCAATTTTTATTTATTTATTAATATGATATTATAAGAAAAAATAAAGTTAATTAAAACAATTTAGCTATTTTGATAATAATATTAGTATACACTTTATATATTAGATTTAAGAGTAATGAGGGGTAGTTGAAAGATATTAAAAGCAAGATTGTCCTCTCTTTCGTACCCTTTTCAACATATATATCAATAAGCTAGAAGGTTGTTTAGAAGAAGCAGGTTGTGCTGGCATGATCTTAGTTGGAATAACCATCATCCTTCATCTTTATGCTCGTGATATTGATCTTATGGAAATGTGTCCCTTTGATCTTGATAAGCAATTAATAACTTACAAGGATTTTTGTTCTAATATGGGTACGAATGTTAACAACGAAAAATAAAAGTTATGATTATCAATTCCAAGAAGGTCACATACACTTATTTTGTATATGATAATAACAACTTGGAAAAAGGTGCTTCTTACAAAGATATCGGTATTGATATCCATCACAATTTCAACTAGAACTATATAACATTGAGAAAATGATTAACAGAGGGAAGAAAGCTTATTTTGGTCTTTGGTTGATGAGAACTAATGCTAGTCTATCATGACACGTTGATGATTCTAGATACTTCCACAATTATTTTGAATTTAGTGTAAAAATATGAAATGTAGGAAAATGAATTAGCTTTCCAAATATATAATTTTTATTTATAGAAGTTTTCATGGATTAGTATTCTAAAGCACTAGGTTTGTCATCCCAAACCTAAATCCACACCAACCTTGTCAACAAACAAATAATTACTCCCCCACGAAATTCAAATTTAGAAAAGTGCGTACATGCTCTAAAAGCACGCACACGCTATAAAAATGTGTATATGCTTTTATAATTACAAAAATATGCTTTAGTATTTTGGCCATAACTTTCTATCCATGCATCAATTTTTAGAGTTCTATAGCTCGTTGGAAAGTTCATGAAGATATCTACATGATTATATTAATTTATTATTTTATGCTTATACAAAAATATTCATAATTTTGAGAATGAATAAAAAATGTATGTTTAGGTCTCATCGATACCTCAAACCACTACATAGTCCTTCCAATTACAATATTTGGTGTCCAATGGTATTTGTGTGCTCTTATGAGATTTTTTAAATAAGAATCTAGGCTTCAGGAGCATGACTATTGTAAGGGGAGGTTTTTAAAGGAAATTAGGCTCTTGATTAAGGTCTAGGGCTCTCAATTAAGGTCCAGGGTTCGTGGATGGATTAACTAAAAGAAAGCAGGTGATAATAGGTACATGAGAGGTAGTTGAGGCATATACAAAGCGTGATTACAACTAAGCATGGAGAACAAGTAAGGACAAGTAATAGATAAGATAACTTGTTTGTTGATATAAGTGGGGGCATTTACTATCATCATCATCATCATTAAGAAGTGATAAGTGGGGGAATTTATATTAAAAGAAATTTTAAATGATTTTTATACTTGTTATGATGGTGGTGGTGGTGGTTAAAGTCCACTAAGATAAAATTTGGTCTATCAAACCTTAAGAGAAAATATTACATGGAATGTTGTAAAGGTTAGGTAGATTTCTATTGGAACAAAGATTATGAAACTTTGACCTAATGTGGATTTACACAAGGCACCCTAGAAGAAAGTGAATTTCATCCTCAATGGCCATAGTCTCATAGAGATGAAAACTCCTTTCCGCTCATAATGTCTTAGGAATTGTCTAGCATCATGTTTCACTATGAAGCTCATAAGAGTTCATTCTTATCTTGGCTAAACTAATTTTCTTCTTCAAACTAGTGAAACCAGAGAGATACTTTTGATCTTCCAAATTAGGGTTAATGACCTCCTTATATTATCACAATTTTCTTTAAACCTCTAACTCTTTCTTTCCCCATATTTTCTATTTAAACCTAAATGCGATAATAGTTTTAATGTTATTGATATTTTTCAAAGTGGCATTTCCGTCAATCAACTAATGGTTTAACCAAGCCATGGAATATTTAAACCAACCTCTCTTGAGCTGTAGGTGATACTGACTGGAGTTTAAGTCAATTTTAAGAAGTATTTGGTATCTCATGCTATTTATCTTGTAATTCTACATCAGGTACCTAATCATATTGTTGTTCTCGATGGGGGGAAGACCCACTTCTAGAAGGAGAATATGGTAGGGTGTAATGCTTTTAATTTTGAGGTTACATGTTAGGAAACACTTACTTCACAATAGTATATGATAATGGGAGTGATGAGAGTTTCAAAAAGGAACTTCTTTTTAT
Source organism: Pseudotsuga menziesii (assembly GCA_001517045.1). Taxonomy (NCBI): domain Eukaryota; kingdom Viridiplantae; phylum Streptophyta; class Pinopsida; order Pinales; family Pinaceae; genus Pseudotsuga; species Pseudotsuga menziesii. The sequence continues at coordinate 189,146 of LPNX010544557.1, forward strand.
CCCAAATCACAAGGTCTGTTGATTTACAATTATTTTCAAGACCAAAACAAGCTTTTCACCCTCCATTAATCATTTTCTCAATGCTATAGTTTCCGTTTACCTTGTGTTGAATATCGATTCCAATATATTTATAAGAATACACTCCTCCAAGTTTCTATTGTCATATACAAAATTAGCGTAAGTGACCTTCTTAGAACTGACAATCATAACTTTTCTTTTGTCGGTGTTAACAGTCATACCCATATCATAGCAGAAATCCTTGTGAATTACTAATTGCTTATCCAGATCAAAGGGACACCTTTCCATAAGAACAATATCATTTGCATTGAGAAGGAGGATGATGACTATTCCAGCTAAGGTTGTGCCACTACAACCTTCTTCTTCTAAACAACTTTCTAGATTATTGGTGTATATGTTGAAAAGGGTATGGGAGAGGGGGAAACCTTCCTTAACTCCAATATTACAATTAATATCCTTTAGCCACACCTTAATTCCCTTAAATTTAGAAATAACAACCTTGTACATTCTTATCATGGAAGCTCTTAGCTCAAAATGAACCTTTAGCTCTTCTAATCTATTCCACAAGTTATTTCTAGGCACCGTATCATAAGTTTTCCTAAAGTTCACAAGGTTGCATAAGTGATTGGATCTACTATTACAACATTCCTCTGCAATGATCCTAAGCATAATGAGGTGGTCCATGGTAGAGTGATGTTTTCTAAATCTCGCTTAACTTAACTTTGTAGACAAACATTGATTTTATTTTCTAAAATGATGCTGCAAAGCTTGGCGAAGAGAGGGATAATCATAATGGTCCAATAATTAGAGGGTTATTTTTATCATTGCTTTTAAATATAGGAATAATGAGATTACGAGTCTAAGGATTAGATAACCTTTTCTTGACCGCTAGGTTGAAGAGTTTGTGTACATGTGAGAAATGGGGACATGCCCTCCAATTTTTAAGATTTATGTTTGGTATATTAAGAAAAGAATTACATTAATATTAACGAAATGAAAATTAAATCCAATTTGTTTTTATTATTATTAAAGAATGAAAAAAATCATTAAAAATATATCCATATACTACATGTGAATAGAATAAGCAAAGAAAAATGATTCATTACTAAGAATATTAACCCGTGTTTGTTCACATTTATTTGGTCCAGGGGTTTGCATAGATGTAAGTACCATTTGGCCTCTTAGTCGAGGATTGCCTTGCCTAAGTGTTTGGATGGTTGGGGGATTAGGAATGTGTTCTAGTTTTCAAAATACTTGGAAATGAAGAGTCTATGGTTGGGTTTATTTGGTTTCAACCTTTGGAGTGATATGCTTAGAGCCAAGTATTTGAGGAATATTTAGGTTGTGGAGTGGATTAAGGGATAAAGGAAGCGTCTTGTGGATGCTCCAATAATTGGTGAGGGGTATTGGATTGTCTCCCAACTATGGACCCTTGGCTTGCTTGGAGGGTTGTGTATGGGTCCCTGGTTCATGTTGGTGGGGACCCTTTTGTTGGAGGGAAAGCAGTCTATAAGATCTCACTGCATCTACTTCATCATTAATAACTATCGGGTATCAGTACCTTATCCCATATTGATGTGCATGCTAGGGGGTCTCCTCGCAATTATTTGCGATTGTGTTCTTGATATCTAGGATTAAGTTGTCTTCTTGTTGTTGAATGGGAGGTGTATATCTAGTATCTTAATTGTTGTGGTATTTTTCGGAAAGATTGTCCAGATGAGATTGTTTGGTCTTGGAACATTTCCTCGTGGTAGGTCACAACTAACCTTACCTATGGAGAACTGGAATTGATGTTAGTTGATCATTATTTCAAAGTACGTGTATGATTCCTTGTGGCATTGTAGGGATTCATTAAAGCTTAAATTATTTGGTTGGATCGTCTTAGAACAAAATATCTTGACTTGAGATAATTTGGCCAAAATGGGGTATGTTGGTCCGAGTTTAAATTGTTCCTTTTGTTCTTGGGAAGAGGAGTCCTTGGATCATTTGTTCATTTTCTACTCTTTTTCTCAGAGGGTATGGTAAGGGTTTTGTCACTTTTTCAGGATCTTGGGTTTTTTGGGAGGCAATAATTTTGAGGAGGGGTTTCGAAGGTGGAAGGAGTTAGCCATATATTTTGTAAATTTGCTAGAATATGTTTGTCTCTTGGGGGATTTGGAGGTGTTGGAACACTATTATTTTTATGGGGGCTCTTTAAACTAATCCTCTATTTGTTCCATAATCATTAGATTTTATTATGAGTTTCATATTGGGGATACTACAAAACCAGTTCCTGTTATTATGTCTCCTTGTTTCTAGAGTTACCCAATTGGTTTTTTCATCAGAGTTGCGTAGGTGGGATTTGGTGGTGTTGATACGGTGTTAAAGATGAGGAGTGAGCATTTCTTTATATGTTGGTTGAATTGTGGATCAAGCACCAATTCAGATGCGAAGTTGGTGGCATGTTGGGGGCTATTACATTTTGCATGGACCAAAAACATTCTCCCTTTCCTATTTTTTAGTTACTCCTGTATCATTGTGTATTGGTTTGGACACAAAGCCCAACTCCTGTCCACACTATTGGAGCACTGTTAGAGTAGGATCCACAATCTACATAGTAGTTTTCTTTCTTGTCTTGCAAGCATATCTTTATGCAATTTAATGAACAAGTGGATGGCCTATCAAAATGAGTTCTTTCTTCTAGGGAAGGTTGGTGCTTGTTTGAAGAATACATGGATCATCAAATTGTAGATGTGGTATCCTTTTAGGACTATTAATGTTTTTTTGTGCTTCCATTTTAGTGATACTAAGATTTCTAGGTTTTATTATATATGTATTATGGAGATTTTGGATTGTATATGTCTGTGGTATTTATTGGCAACGTAAACAATGCTTTATGTGATTCCTTGGATGTTTTAAGTGATAGAAAATTATAAACCTATCACAATCAATTTTTAGATCATAATCTGTATTAATGAGATAGTTACTTATAAAAACTATGAAAAATTTAAGTTTTGATAAACTTTAATAAACTTTGATGTTCAAGTTATATTTTGTTCATTTTAATTCAATCTTTTGAATACCAAACAACAATTTATATTTCTGGATGAAAAAAGAATAAACAAAAATAACTCCATTATTATACAAAAGAATATGGTGGGCACTTTAAAATTAAAGATTATCCATTAAGAGAGAAAACCAAATACCTAAGCATTGCACATTGCATTGATAAAAGAGGGAGTTTTGGTCTCATATTAAAGCATAATTAAAGTATTCTTTCTTTGAGATTTACTTCCATTGAGTATTACACATAATTTACCACAAATAAAAGAGGAGATTTGGTTTCATATTAAAGCATAATGTGATAATTAAAGTGTTATTTATTAGAGCTTCACTTGCATTTAGCATTATAGGATATGAAGTTCGATATTTATTTTATTTTAAGTAAATAGTTATTATTACTATATTTATCAATTTTGAAAATTATAATTTAAATTATTTTATTTTATTTAAATAATTATATATATATTTTTAATAATAATTTATCATTTTATATGAATATTTCCTTTCCATTTTACTCACAATCAGGCCCAGAATTTCAATTTTTTTGTGTCTATCAATAAATATTTCATGACAGTTTCAATTTTTTTATGCTTATCATTTTATGTTTCAGGTAATTTTAGTTAGTGTCAAATTTTTTTGTAGCTTGTCATTGGCAGCCATATGAGCGGGTCAAGACTCAACACAATGGGGAAGGGACATGAGCGGGTCAAGACTCAACACAATGGGGAAGGGTAATTACCAGCAATGCAGGAGCTGGCCTAGCACAATCGTAAGGGTAACTAACTAGAGTAGAGTAGGAATCATAAGTATTAATATTTTTTATGGGCTGCCTAAATTCATAAACGTCAAATTGACTTTTTAAATATTTTCATAAGTGTCAATGTTGACATTTTCATCTTAAATTTAAGTGTCATATACCTGCAAAAATGAAAAAACCATTTTGTGGCCCGTCAAATTCCAGGCCTGCTCACAATTAATTAGGCTTCAACTTTTTTTAATTATGTTTTTTAACTATAATAAGTAGAAAGTGCATTAAAACATTAATATGTTTAGAAAATTTTATATTATTTATTATTGTTGAAATATTTTTGTTTTTTCAATTATGCATAAGACATTAATATGTTTATACAATTTTATATTATTTAATATTGTTGATATGTTTTTGTAATCTAGTGGAAAATATGATACATTGCATGTGTAAAGATTTAAAAACTAGACCTACTAAATTACATGGGAAGATTATTTCATTAAAAAATTGATAAAATTATTTAAATAAAAAGTTTTATCTTTCTTCTATATTAACCTAAGTAATGAATATTTTATATTGTAATTAAATTTGGGAAAATTCTATTTATTACTAAATATTAAATTAAAAAAATTAACATGTTAATAATTACGAGCAATTCTTCCACGGATATGGGTTAACATGTGGAAAGACATCCACATGCAAGAACATGCGTGGAGGAGGTTAGTGAGGGTGTCATGCGGGGTAATGAAACCCAAGTTGGCGAATAGAGTCCCTTTTAATTTGGAGCGTGTGAGAGGATGGAGGTGAAGGGGCGTGAAAAGATGGTGGATGGGGGATTAATTGTTGACCCGGACGTCGAGTTAAAGAATGGAGGGAAATTCATACAGATGAAGTTGTATGTCCATGGAATTGTCAATAGGAGGTATAGGAATCATATGAGAAGATACAAAAGGTAATAAAATACTTTTTTGTAGGCAGCTCATAGTAATGGTGTTATGAAAGAATGAACTAGGTGTTGATGAAGAAGGTTAAAATTGCTGTAACATGGAAAACTTATGAATAGATATTGTAAATATTGCATGTCAATTAGTAAAATATTTATCACTTACATTAACTTTAATTGATAAAACTTAAAGAAAAGGACGATGTGGGAAACATGATGAGCATTACACATTCGGGGTGGTTCTGTTCCTTACACATGGTTATAGTTTATGCCAATTTTATTTTAAAATGAAAGAGTAATTAAACAAAAAAGAATTCGTTTTCTATGAAAGAAAAAAATTGATGTCTATGTGAATAATGTAACGAGCTTTGTGTGGGCGGGACTGCATCTTCCGTTCCTTAAACACAATTAAAGTTTATGTCAATTTTATCTTAAAATGAAAGTGTACCTTTTTAAGTAAAAAAATAATATTCATTCATTTTTTTTTCATAAAAAAAAGAAAATAATGTCTATGCAAATAATGTAGCAAGCTTTAAGTCGGAGTGCATCTATAGTTCCTTACAAAGTTAAAGTTTATGCCAATTTTATTTTAAAATTATTTAGTGTACTCCTTTTTTTAAAAGGAAAGAATAATGTTCATTCAATTTTTTTTTTCATAAAAGAAGAAAACAATGTCTACGTGAATAATGTAACAAGGGTGAGAGTGCAAATGGTGTCCATTACACATAATTAAAGTTTATGCCAATTTTACCTAAATAAAAGTGTACCTTTTTTATATTAAAAAAAATAATATTCATTCAAATATATTTTTTATAAAAAAAAAATATCTATGAGAATAATGTAATGAGCTTTATGCAGGACTGTATATGTATTTTTTACCCTATTTAAAGTTTATGCCAATTTTATCTTAAAGGAATAAAGTTCATTCTAATCATTTTCCATAAAAAAAGTATAGTAATGTCTATGCCAAGAATGTAATAAGCATTGCGCGAGACTATATAGTGTTCCTTACACTTAAAGTTTATACAAATATTATTAATTTTTTTCAAAGAAAAGAATAATATTCATTCGAATTTCTTTTCCACAAAAGAAAAGAATTTAGTGAACATTAATCGGGATCGCATTTGGTGTTTCTTACACAGCATTATTTTTTTATAAAGAAAAGAATAATGCTCATTTGAATTTATTTTCCATAAAGAAGAGAATAATGTTTATGCAAATAATGTTAACACACTTTAAATGTTTATGCAAATAATGTCATTGCAAATAATGTAAACACGCTTTTAAAATGAGAGTGTATTTTCAAAAACATGTTTATGAGAATTTATTTTCTCGGAAAAAGAGTAACGAAAAGTGTTGAGTGGTAAAATCAGCAGTAAGCTAAGCTAAATTCTAGATTTGTATCTAAAATTTTGTGAGCTTTTTTGCCAAAATTTGATGGAAATTTTTCAAAAAGTAGATTTTAGTGATTAAAATTGTATAATCTAAGTTTCCCAAGGATAATCTAGAGTATCCATTTTCTCAATAAAAATCACAAGTTTATCACTGAAAATATCATTTTCAACAACAAATCCTATTATCGGATTCCATCCAAACCTGCATGAAAATGCAAATGATCTAAAAATTAGCCAACATTAAGCGGGAGCTGTCCTGGAATCCTTAAGCATAGCATTATTTTTTTTAAAGAAAAGAATAATGTTTATGCAAATAATGTAAACAAACTTTTAAAATGAGAGTGTACTTTTAATAAACATGTTTATAATAATTTAGTTTCCCGGAAAGAGTAACGAAAAGTGTCATGTGGTAAATTTACACTTAGGAATTGTGTGTAACTCTATAGCATTTGATACCGAGTTTCGTGTCAGCTTTGACCTTTAATTTGATAATGATGAACATTACATTGCGAGTCCAACACCAATTTATTATTTACACGCATAGAATGATTGCGAATGACTTTGAAAAAATATTACAATGTTATATGAAAATATTATTTAAGCATACAAGGGCGAAGAAGTGGAATTGATACTAGCAAAAATAATTGCATAACATCAATCATCACTCATGTGGATTGAACTTGGTAATCAGGACTTCTCAAGAGACCACCCATCCCAGAACTTTTCTGGCTCAAGCGCATTTAACAGATAATTTATGCTATGCAATTCATTTCGCTAGTATCATTCCACTTCTTCATCCATGTGAACATCACCCGATGCAATGAGTGCTAAGTGAACTATTCAAAACCATGAGAACTTGGTTAGTTGCCACTATACTCATGGGATATGGGCCATAGATTAATGACTTACACGACGCAGATAATCCCAAAAATGATATATCATATGTTGGACTGCGAAAACCCCTATGCTTAAATGAAAAAGAGTTAAGGGAGCTCTAACTAAATAGTTCATAAGGCAGAATACTTACTAAGGTTTTGCAAATGGGGTTAGCAAGCTAAGACAATTTGTTTGTGGGGAAAACTCCATAATTAAGCGTGCTTGAGCTAGAGGAGTTCTAGGAGTGGTGACCACCTTGGATGTCTTGGTTATGGGGTGCAAGCCCTGGAAGTGAGATTGATGCTATGCAAGTCATTTTGCTAGTATCAATTCCACTTCCTCACCCCTGAGTGTACTATTCAAAACCATGAGAAATTGGTTAGTTGGGACTATACTCAAGGGATATGGGTCATAGATTAATGACTTACAATACGCAGATAATCAAGAAAATGATATATAAAAAAATTATTATTTTTTTAATATAATATTTTTATAATATTATAAGAAAAAATCAACTTAATTAAAACAATTTAGCCACTTTGATAATAATATTAGTATACAATTAATATATTAGTCAAATTTAAGAGTAATGAGGGGCAGTTGAAAGATATTAAAAGCAAGATTGTTCTGTCTTTCCTACTGTTTTCGGAATATACTTCAATAAGCTAGAAGGGTTGTTTAGAAGAAGTAGGTTGCGTTGGTATGATCTTAGCTGGAATAGTCATCATCCTCCATCTTTATGCTAGTGATATTATTCTTATGGAAATGTGTCCCTTTGATCTTGATAAGCAATTTGTAACTTTCAAGAACTTTTGTTCTAATATGGGTACAAATGTTAACACTGAAAAAAATAAAAGTTATGATTAACAATTTCAAGAAGGTCACATATGCTAATTTTGTATATGATAATAACGACTTGGAGGAAGTATCTTCTTATGAATATATCATAATTGATATCAATCACAAGTTCAATTAGAACTATAACATTGAGAAAATGATTAATAGAGGGAAGAAAGTCTATTTTGGTCTTTGGCTGGTGTTGCTGCTTTTCACACACCTGGGGGGAAACATGGTAGAAATATTCAAGCCACTCGGTGTGTCTCTGGGGACAAGTCTCGAGTCAAGGCTGTCACCTTGTTTTTGACTCCTCCGTTTAGGCTCGACTCCTAACGAAGCTAAGGGGGTAGACCCTATTAAATTACTAAGAAAAAATTATTTAGTATGATGATGTTAAACTGAATGAGTTACTTAGGAGTTTGAAATTAACCATAAACAACCATAGATGACAAGATATAAAAAAGAGCACACGAAAGCACAATGCTGAGACACAATTCACATATATCAAAAGAAAATAGCCAGTGCCTTAAAATGGAGTCATAAAATAATCAATGTACTTGCATGTGCTTGGAGTGAATGTTTTGTGATTGCCTCTTGGTATGTTTTAAGTTAATGTGAAATATGAATAAATTAAATTAGGTGAGGGGGGGATTCTAGATATACCCGAGGGTACTTGGAGTATGTCCAAAAATGAACCTTCATGGATACTCGCAAGGAATGTGTGGGCTAAATGGAGTCTCTAAGACTGTTGTTCATAATACACCCGAAGGTGTAACAGAGATCGGCGCCTCGAGGTCACTATCTAGGAGTTCCCACTTCCTTTGGGTAGTTTGCCATCGTTTACGGTTTGATCGAGGCGAACTTGGATTTTTGCTTGATGGTGGTTGATTGGGGAAGGTGAAAACTAATTAAACTAGTCACTCATGTTGATTTTGATGCAGCTTGACTGATCAGATGAACTACAGCCAAGTGTAGAGCATACACATCAGAGTCTTGTCAATTTTAGTGAGTTTTAAAGGATGTGTTTTCTTAGAAAGAAAAACCCTTTAGGAACCTCTTTTGGTCCAAGTGGACCTCAATTGGGGAATAAAGGAGGGGGTTGATTTTAGAACAATTACTCATAGAAATTAATGATAAGTAGCAAACAGAAGCAAATCACAAGTTTTCTAATTATTTCTACCACGCATCTCTTTCCTCTTGCGGGTCAATTGGGAAGTCATGGGGTAAGTATTCAAGTTACTTTGATACTGTAATATGAAAAATATGATAAAGTAATCAAAGCATGTTATTCTACATGAATGAAACTAATCTAAAGCGAACAAAAATAAGACAATGAGAAAAACGACAAAAAATATGTGAATCCCCTTGGGGGGATGGGGAATGGGACCGAAAGAGCCTATTCGGAGAAATTTTTTATTATTTGTTGTTACAATATGAGTAAAATTATCTGAATCCTCTTGGTTCTTATACAACATGAAACAAGATCTTACAAATTTCCCAAAATTTAAAATTATAGTCAAAAGGGAGACCCCTGGGGGGATTTAGATGATCCAAAAGCCACTTTCGAACCGCAGCTTCTCCTCTTTCTGTTATGCCTACTAAATTACATCGAGCTTATTAGAAATAAATATGCCCAAAATCACTTTGAAAGTACCTTTGGGTCAACCTACTTTAAACCAAACAAAACTAAGTTAAAACTAGCTAAAGCGGTGAAAAAGGAACGAAGGAAAGCAAGCTTTCCTTGGGATCTTGGATTGCTGTTTGGGAGGCCAATGAAATATGCACTGATTGCTGGATTTAATCTTTTTAAAACAGAAAAATAAATATAGAGCATGCAACCTATGGATTCTCTTTAAATTCATGCAAAACGGACGATTTCCCTAAACTAGATCTAGAATGCTTTATGAAACCTTTTAGGAATGAGACCTAGACTATGAGCCTTGAAATAATAGATCTATGTAAGTTTTACTTTGAGATGATAGATCTAAAAAATGAAAAATCTTGTAAACAAAGTAACCATGTAAAGTTTGATTTTTTGAAGGAGGAAGAGAGAGAAAGAGGGCTGGAAGCCTTAAAGATCAACCGTGGAGCTTTTTGGTGGAATGTCGAGGGACTATACCTTTGAGAAGTTTTTGGAGAAAGTGAGGAAGCAAACTAGATCAGCACCCTCTCCAAGCTAGGAACCTGCAACTTAATCCAAAGACTTTCCAAAATGCTTGTGAGATCTGGTTAAAACATAAACAGAGATTTCAGAATAACATGCATATAAACTTATAAAACATGTTGAATCTAGATCTCTAAGCATGCATAAAAGGAAAGAGATGGCCAATAAACTTATTGACAAACTCCTTTCCTATCAATATCATAATAAACTTATTATCAATCTTTAGCAATGGATCAACAAACAGTCAGCAAGTTATGAACATAGATACAGGTTACCTCAGTAAAACATGGCAATGCTCATCCACACACACAATAACATGACACCATCTTGCCTCCAAAGCTTTTCGTGATTTCAAATGAAAAATAGAAATAGTACAATAGCAACAGCACCTCAATCCCAGTTGTAACTATCTTGGAAGTGGAAAGTTGAGCTTTATTTATAGCAAAAACAAGAGATCCGGCCCAAGAGGACACAAATCCCAAGGAGAGAGAGACTGCAGCTGCATGTGGAGTGAATCTGGGCCTGATCTCTGTCTAATTGAGCCTGATCTGAGTCTCACTGAGTGCGACTATCAATCAGAGAGTTGATCTGATTGACACCTCAACCTATTGACTGAAGCATCCACCATAACTCAACCAGAGAGGCCCACACGTGTGGAGGAGAGAGAGAGGGTGCAATTCCCAAGATTGCATGTAATAATGTACTCTTTGTTCAACCCAGATCAGCTCCTTTTGTCAAGGAATGGTCAGATCCAGTCAATCCCAAGCCAATGAGAGTGATTTCATTCAAATTGGAGCAAATCCCAATGATTTAGGATTTTGAATTTTCTCCATTATTTAATTAATTTATTAATTAAATAAGCAATATTTGATTTTTAGGGCTTTCTGACCCGAGTGATGGGAAAATCACTCAAAACTTAGAAAAAGTGGGTTTATGGGTTTACATGCTACTCTTAGGTTGAAAATGAGCACCCCCATGTCTGAAACTAACTTCTGAGCCCACTTTTATTACAAGACCAATTTTTCCATTTAAACTATTAAAAAATAGCCTAAGTTTTGGAAAAATTAAAACTTAAAAAAAACTTAAAAAATTAAAAAAAATTAAAACCTAGGGGGATGTAGACATGTTCATATGACTCGACCATGATTCCTAGCATGTTTATACATTGACAAATAGACTCTAATAACCTCACTAGGCCTAAATGCCAAGCTGACTACCCCAACTTTGGAGGTATTGAGTGAAAAACTCAGAAATTATCAGTCATTTATTCAATAACCAATAATAACCAAGGGAAAAAGCACTTTGGGTTGATCAGATTGACAAATAAAGTCTAAGAGACCGAGTCTTTTACAGACACTATCATGCTAGAACATTTATTACAACTCCCCCAAGGGGATATGAACATGTGATATAATACAACAAGCACGTCCTAGAAGCACTTTCGAAGGTCTTCTAAAGTCCGAACAAATCATCTTTGTCCGGTTCACCAGGCTCACTTGATAAAAAACCACTAAGTACAACTTAGGTGGTAACATCTGGCTCCAACTGCGAGACGTGTGCTCAATCTGGTCTTAAGGCAAGGAGAGGATACGAGAACACCAGTATCTTTGTTTTATATACCCTGTAAAAACATCTCAACTTGACAAGAAAACCTTAGTAGCACAAGCTTTATATAAAATCCAAATGAACCATTAAGCTGATTTATACAAACAAAATAAATGTAGCTAACTAATGAAAGAAAAGTTTTCTTATAGCTAAGTACAAAATAGAAATGCATAAAGTAAATGCTTTCTTTCAAGGAGCTTATTTTCCTACTCTAAGCATGATATAAAAAGGGTTAAGTGTAATCAGAAATCCAATGTAACCACCTAAGCATTTTGTTAACATAAATTTTTTTTCCCTTGTCTTTGGTTACCAGCCAAAGTAAGGATACTTTATTCAAAAAATGCAAACCTGCGTGATTACCTGGAATGGGCAGTGAGGATGGGAAATCATAGGCATGAATAATGTCATTAAAATTCTTCCCAAATTGGTATGTGCTCGCACAGGATGCTTCTATCCATGACTGGATAGGACTTGTTTACCAATCGTTAGGATGAGGCAGACTGACTACATCATCATATTGATCATCAGGGCTTATCAAATGATAACTCGTTGCATAAGCCCCAAGCTGCTCCAAATCATAAGGAACCTCTACATGTGAAGAAGATGGCTGAGATAGATATTCCACTGACTGCATCACATCTAACTTTTCACAACACTGCTTCTCAATGTATTCATTACTCTTGACTTTGTGTAGCTCTGTATGATGCTTTGAATGATCAAGTGAAAATTCTGAATGCTCCTCTTCCATACTAAGATTTTCCCAGGTATCCAGAGCCATGCTCCCCTCTGCGGATGTAGCGTAGATTGGACTTCCACAAATTTTTGCATAGACACTCCCCTTGCTGGACATATCATGGATGGGGTTCTTAATAAGATTTTCACTAGTCGGATTATCTATGGAATTCCAATAGTCATCACTCCCATCTATGTTGGATATGAGAGAGTATTCCTCGCTGGTATCACATCCTGAGATATAAATACCCTCCTCCTACTCATAATAATCATCCTTCAAAGTTTTGGTTTCAAGGATATTACAAGAAGTTAAAATTTCCAAATCTTCATCCCTAAGTGATGAACATAGAGGAGTGTCATTATACACATCATAAATTTCTTCATAAGTGTCAATCTTTGTAATGGTTTCCTCATGAGGGGTTTCTAGAAAAATATTAGCATTGCAACAATCTTGAGAAAATCCCAAATCTTCAATGTTTTCAGTTATGGTGACATGAGGAGAGTCTTCAACAATGTGTTCAACCATGTGTTCCTTGTGAAGCTCTTCAACGTGATTGTCATGGATGTTCCCATCTTCACAATCTTGCTATGTATTGAGAGATACCTCATATTCTTTAAGAAGATGCTTAATTGCTTCCTTTCTTAAATAACTACTAGGGCGCTCTTTGATGGGAGTATCATGGATCTCCTCTTCACTTAAATGTTCAAGAAGTGATTCCAAGTCTTCAATACTTTGTATCATGGCAAAAGGTCCATCAAATGTTTCCATGTGATACTCTATTCCAGATAGGTAGAAGGTAAAGATATTTTCAAGGAACTTTTTCAAACCATTCTTACTACACCTACGATCATTCCACTACTCTAAAAACATCCAAAGGAAGCTTGGAAATGAGGTTATACATTTATTAGGAAGGCCCTGATAGAACCAACAAAAGGCTTGACCCTGAAAAGTACTAGCAAACATTTCCATCATATTGTCTTCATAAAGCACATTGGATTCAGCCATTAACTTTAGGAAATATTTGACATGCTAGATGGCCGAATCACCATAATTTCCATGAAAGATTGGAAGCCATTTATATACTTTTCCCACATCATGACCAAAGTTAGGAAAACCCTGGATGTTTGAGAAATCGATAGGCTAAAAAAGTCCGTCTATCTAGGCACCACACTGCTCCCTTGCTTCATCCATATCAAAAATTAATAGTATGCATTTGATAAGAACATTAAACCTTGTACTGAATAGGTGGATCTGTCAAGTGATGAGCTTTTAAAGGTTTTAATATGTCGCATGGGCTCAGCTACACAACAAAACTTCGCAAGTTTATGAGATAACAGGGTTTTATCCCTTCAATGGAGTCACCATGTGAGAATTAAAATATACATTTAAGAACTCTCACAAAAATTATTTTTTGCTTTTCTTTGTAAAAATAAAAATTGAAAAAAGTCAGTGGAGTCGCCAGATGAAAATTAAAGATCTACTCTAAGCATTCATCGAACAAAGCAAAAACAAAAAGGAAGAAAACAAAAGTCGTGCTACAGGAATAAAAATATTTATCCCCAGTAACAGCTCCAAAAGGTGTTGCCGCATTTCACACACCTGGGGGGGAACGTGGCATAAATATTCAAGCCACTCGGTGCACTACAACAAAACCCTGCCATTAGCATCTCTTTTAGCTTCCTTTTTAGCGTCCACTATCACTTTTAGTGTATTTTTCATCATTTTTTGGACAAAGTGGACGCTTTTCCACAGGATGGCGCTATTAATGGCGTTATTTGCATCCCTTTTTAAACATTGGCACTATTTTGGACGCTAATTAGCATCTTAATTAACGTCCCAATTAGCATCCCAAGTAGCATCCCAATTAGCGTCTCAATTAGCGTCCCAATTAGCATCCCAATTAGCGTCCCTTTTTAAAAGTTGGCGCTATTTTGGAGGCTAATTAGCATCCCAATTAGCGTCCCAATTAGCGTCCCAATTAGCATCACACTTATCATCCCAATTAGCATCACAATTAACTTCCCAATTAACGTCCAAAAAATCATCCCATATAACACCCAGAATAGCCTCCAAAAAACGTCTTGAATATCATAACATCATATACTAAGCCAGAGTTAGCGACAAGAATTGCACCATGAATTTTGGCAGGAAAAACATCCAACATAGCGCCAAGTATAGAGCCAAGAATTGCACCTAGAAAACATCCAACATAGCGCCAGGTATAGAGCCAGGTATAGCGCCTAGAATCATGCCAGAAATTTCGAAAAGAACCACGCTAGAAATTGCACTAGGTTTAGAGCTAGGAATTGTGTTTGGAAAACGTCCGACATAACGTCAGATATATCAATGTCAATACCATTGATCATGATTCATGTGATAGTACTTTTGGATCTTGATTTATCATAGTGGAACCTAAATTTTCGTAATCATGGCACTTTTGGATCTTAATTAATCATAATGAGGGGTAAATTACCTTAATGCCACCTAAATTGCTCTAATGGCATTTGAGTGTCCCCAACAACATTTGATAGAACCTAATTTCATCTAATTGGCCCTAACAACACGACGATGATGCATTATGATAATTATAATGGAGCGTATGGATATGATTTGATAAGTATAAGACTATATCATCCATTCTTGTGAGGTAGTGGGCTCCTTGCTTATTATTATCGCGATTTTATTGATGATGACTAAGATGACAACAATGATGTTGATTTATTGTATGATGATGATGATGATGTGGATGTCAATGATGATTATGCATGTGGTAGCACTTTTGGATCCTAATTGATTCTAATGGAACCTAAATGTCTGTAACGACATCTAAACGACCCTATTATCATCGAAATGATTGTAACAACATATAAATTACTTTAACAATTACATGACATGAATCCTAATGGTGATGAGTGATTAAGAACATTAATGGCATAGGAGTGACTATAATGACAATGATGACGGTGATTTTGTTGATGATGCACTTAGTGTTGGCGATGATGATGATCTTATTGTACTTAATGCTGATAAGGATGATGATCTTAATGATAAGGAGGATGATGTAGTTAGTGTTGGCCCTGTCATATGCATTTAACAAATTCACAAATGTCATATGAATTTAACAAAAGAAAAATTTCCATTATGTTGGTTTTTAATTTCATAAAATATATCTTAAACTAGATTTAATGGAAGAAAGTTAGGTCTAGAAAAATGTTTAATGTGGTTTTTCTATTTGTAAAATATTTGAGTGTATTGTTTTTCAATATTTATTTTGAGTGTTATTGTATTTTAATATTTATTTTTAAGAATTAATGTTTGACAAATATTTTATGCAAATAAATTATATTGTAGTTTTAAAACTTCCTAATGAAACTCCTCTCATCAAAATGGGAGTTGATTTCCTCTTGAAAAAAAAACTCTCATCGCTAAATGTTCGATGGAGCATATTTGTCATAAATTGTCTATCTCATCACATCACAGGTTCCATATCGGGAAACCTCGAAAAATAGGGGTTTATTTTCCCATTGATCATAATAGGTTCCAACGGGGCAACCTCCAAAAATAAGGTTTTACTAGATTTTCCACAATAGGATTTTGAAAGTGTATGTGTCATTGTTGAAAAAACTTACAGGTTGAAAAATGATTTCAAGGTTGATATTTTTACAATGATTTCAAGTGCTGTAGTGGCCAGTCACCCTTAACACACATCTCAGTTACAGGGTTCAACTAGGGAAAATTGTTTTCATATCCACACCAACGTAGACCACTGGGATCCCTTCCCTGTTCAAGACCTAATGGGACTGAACCCTAAGGAAATTCAAATACTGATATCCCTTCCAGGCAGAAGAGGGCTAGGTTCAAGCTAAAATTTCAAATTCAATTCTCCTAACCAATCAAACCCCTGATGTCCGTGCAATCAGAGAACTTCTTGTGTTGCTACATATATGGGGACACCCAAGTTTGTTACAACAAAGGAAATTGAGGTCATGGATGCGTGTTTATGTGTCTCCAGATGAATGGGTCAAGGAACTGGATTATTTTATCGATCTGAAAGACACAGAACTTTATATTCTCTTAGAGACTATGAAGACAATTTTACAAAGCAATGGAACTCGAAGGTTACCTAAAATTCCCAAGATTTGTGATTTTTGTATTTTTTGTAAGTAATTTTTTTTCTATTAACAAAATACACAGAGCCGCAAAGAGGCGAAACTTGTTACGAGGGACTTTCATAATACCTTCCCCTTTTCCCTATAAGGGTTTTCATAGTTATTCATGACATTACTATGATGGCCTTACAATACATGTATAAGAATGTTGTACAATTGTACCTAATGCTATAAGTCATACCAACTATATTTAAGCTTGTAAATGGATTTGTAAAATCACTTTTTTTTTAGGTTTATAAATGGATTTGTAAAACCACTTTCTTTATATATTTTGAGACTACAAACTTATCAAATTGCATTTAATGAATGCCAATTAGATAGTTGAAAGTGATATTGTTATAGTGAAGTCTTTAGAGCTTCATCACTAGTTAGAAAATACTAAATGCTTCATGACATATTTTTCTTTTTTATCTTTCAATCATGTTTACAGAGGTGGAAGCTGACACTCTCTCAAAACTAAAGCTGGGAAATATGGATGGTAGATTAAAGTTCTTTCTTTTCTCTTATGGAACTCCTTGTAGAACCAGAAATTTGGTTCTTTCCAATTAGTCACTCTGATCTTTGTTTTTAGTATTAAGAGGAGATTTGTTGGTGAAGTTTATCGTATGTTTGGATTTTGAAAATTTGTTGGATTGGATCTAGTTTTTTCAGGTGGTTCTCTCTTCCTCAATGTTGGGTTTGTTATTATTTACCAAGTATAATTTTTCCTATGATGATCATATTTTGATCATTAGATCTGCTATAGCTTTAACACAACTTTTTTTAATATACAAAAAATGTTTTTCTTACTAAAAAAAAATACACTCCCCCATAGAGAATTCAAATCTTACTATATAGCATGTTATATAAACAAGGTTTCCTTGAATATAAAAAATCACTATATTAAAAACATAAAAAAATATTTATTTGAAAAAAAATAATGATATTAGTTTCGCTGATAAAATCACTCATTCACACATAAACATGTGGCTTTACACCTAAAACCCATTGTCTAATGAAAATTTCGAGTGGTGAGCAACGTTCAAAATTGAACCCTTCCCAACTCTTCCAAAGGGTTCTAGCCCTTCCCAGAAGTGTAAAGTTAAAATTACCCTTCAAAAAAAATTTAAAATATGAATTTTACCCTTTCAATTAAGAAGGGAATAATTTATATCAACATTTCAAAAGAAGGGAAACATTTGAAATTACCCATCCATATAAATTTCTCAAGATGTTAAAATTTATGTGCTATAAAGTTCAACTCATCATTCGAAATATTGGAAATATAATAAATTATAATCACTTAGTCACTCATGCCATGCACTCACTGCTTAGTTGTGAAAGATGACCAATAATAATTGATGACTACGAGACACTAACCATCGAGATGTGACTCTGAATCTCAAGTCACTTGGGGATGCACTCTAAAGTGTGTAAATGTGTCAACAACTATGAATATAACAAAAAAGAACTACTAGTCTACTACTAGGGCTGAAACGAGCTCAAAACTTTGTGCCCACTACCTATGTGAAACTCGCTACCAATGTCCACTCTTTTTTTCGTCAAAATGAAATTCAAAAGGTCGGTTTGATGAGTCCTTTTCTATAAGAATTAATTTCTTGCATGAATATCATAGACTCACAACAACTATAAACAACACTCGATGTCATGCAAATACAAATAATGACATGTAGCGAGGATCACAAACTATGCAGAGGTCGATTTATGCATTGCTATAGAGGAGTGTCATTGGGCACATGATATGGAGAAACAATGGTTATTAATTAAAAAGAAAAAACAATTGTTGGCTCAAGAATAGTCTTTAATTTGATGGGTGGCATGATCGTGATGTAATCTCCCTCTGTCCTTCCAAATATTGTGGTTTCTCACAACATTTCTCCTCTACGCCACCAAAATACATATAAAAATTACTTGTCTTTACATCCTCTTCCCTTTAATCCTCATCTCATAGTCATAACTAAGGATTATTATGCATGCACATCCTCACCTTATAATACAAATTGGGTCAAGGCATAGAGACAACCATAAAATATTAAATGTGTCAAGACACAAAGAGTAAGAGACAAGTATAAGTAAGTATTATATTGAATTTACCATATAAGTCTTTAATTAACAATATCAACTAACATTTGACACGTTTATGATATTCTTATCACTCCTTACCAATGTGATTGCAAGGCATTCTTTGAAGGTGAAGTCCATAATTTTAGGTCTTCTTCCTCATTAGCATGCCTTTTGGTAAGACAATAAAGAGGGTAGTGGCATACATTGGCATGGAAAACAATTTCGACATAGAGCTTTGCTAACTTTCTTGGTATGTAGGATTATTTTTTTAATGTTTTCCGAGTTATTTATTATTTCTTGTTAGGTGCCCATTCCTTATCATTCTTAGATCTCTCAAGCTTGGATTGCACTAGAATGCCTCAATATGGTTAGGACATAGTCTAAGTAGTTTTTTTTTGTATAATGAAGTGTGCTCCAACTTTAAAAAAATACAATAGAATAGTTGTTATGTTACTGAACTGTAAAATTAATGATACAGGAATAACAACTTAATGTGTTCAAAACAAGTTTTTTTGAAAATATATCATTTTTTCTTTTAAATATTGAGGAGTGCTCAATTATTAAAAATTGTAAAAAATTGAAATAACAATATTTATTTTTTACAATTTTTTTAGTGAAAGATTCAGTTAAGTTATACTTATCTTATCAATTGAAGTAAAATTACTTATTTCACCTTTCATTGGGCTCCAAGAATAAATGCCCCATTTGAAATTAAGATCCACCCTTCACATTTGATCATTGGTGAGTGGCGGGAGCACCACCATTTGAAATTAATACACGGGAGCATAACCATTTGAAATTAATACCCACCCTTCAAATTTAATCACTAGTGGTGAGTGGCGGGAGCAGCGTCACCCTTCAAATTTGATCACTGGTGGTGCGTGGTGGGAGTAGCATCATGGAAATGAACTCAATTCCAGGTACCTTCAGGCTTTGGTAAGAAAAATGGTTTTGTTTGTTGGGACGATCTTTCACCCCGTTCAATTCCGATTGTTTGCCACTAGTATCAGTGTTAAAAGTCAAACACACTATAATGCTAACACTTGTTATGCTCAAGCCCACCATCTCACATCGCTCTGTACCGAGGGACGTTTGAAGGAGGCTCTACACATTTTAAATATCACAGACAACTATGTCCACAATTCTCACACTTGTGTGTGTCTCTTATAGGGTTGCATTAAGAGAAAAGCCTCACCAAAGGCCAAATTAGTCCACGTTCATATCAATCAGACGAGATTCATGGCAGGAACAGTTTTTGGCAATACCCTTGTCAATGCGTATGTCAAGTGTGAAAATGTGGTGGACACTCGTAGAGTTTTTGATCAAATGCTTGAGTGAAATATGTGCTCTTGGACTGTCATGATTGCAGGTTATACAAAACATGGAGTTTATCACGCGGAGGCATTGGCACTCTTTCACCAAATGCAAAAAATAGGCATCCAACCCAATCAATTCATTTTTGCTTCTGTTTGTCTAGCCTGTGCCAACCTACCATCCCTCGCCCAGGGTTTGGAAATACATAAACATATAACAAGATGTGGATATGAGTCCAATTTTTTTGTGATGAGTGCCCTCGTAGACATGTATGCAAAATGCAGGTTTACAGAGAAGGCACGTGAAGTGTTTGAAAAAATGCATCAAGGAGATATTGTCTCCTAGACAGCAATGGCTGCAGGGTATGCACAGAATGCGCTTGTTGATGAGTCCCTTAAACTATTTAATGAAATGCCTCAGAGAAACATGGTCTCATGGAATTCAATGATTGCAGGGTTTGCAAATAATGGTTTTGTGGACTAGGCCCTGAAACTGTTCAACGAAATGCCTCAACAAGATGTGGTTTCATGGAATGTGATTATTATAGGATTTGCACATAAGGGCCATGTTGATGAAGTCCTGAAACTCTTTCAGAAAATACCACAAATAAGCGTCGCCGCGTGTAATGCGATGATTGCAGGTTTTTTACAGAATGGGCTTATTGATGAAGCCTCAAAACTGTTCAAAGAGATGCGTTAATGTGACATGGCCTCATGGAGCTCGATGATTGCTGGATTTGGACAGAATGGGCTTGTGTATGAAGCACGTAAACTCTTTATGGAAATGCCTCAACGAGATGTAGTCTCATGGAATGTGATGAACACATCATTTGCACAAAACAGGCTTACAAGTGAAGCCCTGAGACTTTTCAACAAAATGCCTCTATGAGATGTCGTCTTATGGAATGCTATGATTGCAGGTTTTACACATACTGGGTATGTTGACAAGGCCCTGAAGCTGTTCAATGAAATGCCTCAACGAGATGTGGTTTCATGGAATATTTCAAAATGGGCATTGTGAGGAGGCTATACATCTTTTTCATCAAATGCAATTGGCAGGTGTGGAACCAAACTAAAAAATATTCACCACCATCCTCTCAGCATGTGCCAACCTGGCAGCTCTGGAATTGGGTATGGAGATCTATGAAAAAATAATCAAAAGCGGATATCAATTTGATGTGCTTTTGGTGAATGCCCTGATAAACATGTTTGCAAAATGTGGGAGCATAATTATGGCACACAACACTCAGTTCCTCTGGAATTTGTATGTAAAGGTTGGTTGAAAATAGAATCATTTAGCTTATGTCCAATCGAAGTCGGTGATAGAGGCCTCTAATATTATTGTTTAACAATTTGTATCGTACACCAAAGATTATGGTACATCCTTACATTTGTTTAGGTCTGAATGCTTGTTCCTAGAGATACGTCAGTTCTTGATATTAGGTAGATGTAAAAGGGTATGTCTCGATCATTGATATTGAGGAAATAACACATTTGGTTATAGAATTTGTTTGATGGTTTATCGGTAAAATATTTAATCCTCTAAATTTAATGCTTGATATCCAGGTGCATTGACATAGGATTTATTGCCAATGGAGTTGAGTATGAAGGTTCGTTGATTTGTGTAAGCAATTTGATTATTTCATGGTGTCCAAGATAATTTTCTGAGGTAACTCTGAACAGGTAAATTTGATAAAATGTGTTTTGTTTAGCTTGAGAACACTGTTGCTTTCTTGTGTTTACAATCATTTCACTTTAGGTACTTAATTTGTTAACAGGTTTTTTCGGCTATTTCAACATATGCCATATGTGACGTTATCTTCATTTTCTGATAGAAGTTGTACTTTGATTAAATGCCTTTTTTTTACTTCCTTGAGGCTTAACGTTGCTTTCCATTGCCATTTCTAAGGCTATTCTCATACTTCTGTAAGACTATTCCCATACTTTTGGTATTTCCTTTAGGAGTAACTTTACTAGGATAACCTAGGTCAGGTTCTATATTATACACCATTTTTTCTCAGATTTGATGGTTTTCCCAGCGGTACATCATTATCTAGGTTTTCGAAAAAGGGGTTTACTTGAATAGTAGTCGGATCATATTTTGAATGTTAAGGAAAAATTCATAATAAATTTTCCCTAAGAGGTTAAGATACATAATTAAAGTTGTTTTTGAGAAGTTCTCTAAGAAATGGTCATCAAATTGTCAACATCGAAGAATTGCCACCAAAACCTGAACCCTCTTCCATGTTTCCAAACCCAAAACATTTGAGATATGGAAATTAGTACAGAGCTCTTCAAGAATGATTCGGAAACACTTCCCAGCCGTTTCCTATACAGAAACTTTGGGCAACATTTTTGGGATGTATCCCGGCAACATGGAATGGATATTTTCAACTTAAACAAAAATTTCAATTATTATCCTAAGTGGCATGGGACATACCCACAAGTATAAAATAGAAAGGGAGAAAAAAAGGTAGTATAACTTCCCTAAAGTATTTCATGTGGCAGAATGTTGACTAGGAGTTGGAGTCTTGAAGAGGAGGAATTTTTTCAACCAATAAGATTAAGGATTATTGCTAAGTTTTAAGACTTACCTAGACTGACAGATCACATTGTCTTAGACTATGACCAGGCAAAACATCAATTAAATGTAGAAAACAATGTTTTTGTAGATGGTCTATCATCTGGAGTAGATTTTCCCATTGTCGTTGTCAGTATCAAATAGGTTTTATAGCTTATGAGACCAAAGTTAAAACCAACAATTGTACCCAAAACTTTTAGGCTGATCAATGTGTCAAAATCATTTGCTGCAAACAAAATTGTTTTTCCTACCATATTTAAGTTCGACCAGATTGGGACTCATGGACCTCATGAAACAAAACAAGCAATTCAAGTTGATTTCAGCTAGACTCAATTCTGGTTTTGCATGTAGGAAATCAAATACTAACCAGTCAACCACAATGGCCACACCCACTCAGTAGAACACGTTTGAAAATACTTTTGATAGCATATTGTTAATGAACAAATGTAATTTGAGCCACGAATTAGTAACTGCCGGCTTTGGTATAACCATATTAGCTACAAGACAGACCTAAAATTCATGGATTTCTGTCAGGATATGGAGTTCTAAAGAGCAATAAATGTTCCTCTTGGTTATCATGCTGTCGTTATTTCTTTCATTTCTTCTTGGAATTCAGACAAATTATGACTACAACATGAAGATAACCTGACCTCCAAAATTAAATCAAGATGAGAAATTCTTGATTCAGCTCACTATTTGACACTTAACGAATTAGCATAAGCCAAGTCTAGAAGCTTGTTTTCCAAAAATGAATGAAGATTGAATCCTATAATAGGTCTTACATTTGTAAAATAAATAATATCAGCCATAACTAGGAGAACCATATTGCCATAGTGGAAATTATGTAGAAGTTAAAACACTTGCTTTCTCCCATTAAAGTTTAGCTCAGAAGAAATTGGTAAAAATTGTATAGAATTTCACGATGATGCGGCTTCTAATATCCCACAACACCCTCATCATTGCTGAAAAATTACTCTACCAACTGATTGCATGGCAACCTTGTTCTGTCTCGTTGCGTTGAAAATTGAAATCAGCACCTTTAAACACAACAATATGAAGAAAAATATTGTGAAAGGTGGATACTACAAACCTACATCAACATACCGTCTTGTTTTTTATGTCCACTGTCTTGTTTAAAGCTTCAAACTTAACAATAAATCATGAGCATACCCTATTCCAATATGTGTCCAATGTGTCCAATCAAGTCTGTCCATAGTCTGGAGCCTTTAAGACCATTTAAGTGTGTTCTTTGTTAGCCTTGTTCCTAAGTGTGAAAACCTTTCCACACCAGCTGTTTTCCAACCAAAAAGGGAAATTTAATCCAACCTACCCTCTTTTCACCAGGAAAGTCCAAATCAATAATGCATCCATTTTGATATGCTTCAGTACTCTACAAAGTTTCAACCCACCAGTTGTTCCAGCCTTTGCCTATTGTTCCTCTGCCCTAACTTACCATAACTTATTCCCTTTCTATTGCTTTCTCTGATGCTGTTGGTGAGGATGTGGTGGTATAAAACTAGCAAAAATAGAGTAGAATGAACAGAGGGTTCAACGGGCTCCGGGGCAAATAAAAGAGTCAATGGGTTCACTTACATTATCATTATTATTGCTAGTTACTAGTTAGTGGTAAACCAAATATATGGGCTCTGTGTCTAGCATTTTGGGAGTCTTTGAACTTAAGAATAATGAATCAAGGAAAATGAACTATCAATTGACTGTTATGTCTATCAATATTCTGGAACAGATTTGTTAGGAGAGCAAGGGAAACATAAATTCACAAATTACTTTTATCATTCTCAATAAAGTATTTCAATAGCATTCCCAATCACTCTTTTTTTACATCCTACAATTAGTCACCTATATAGTTTTTTAATCCCAACCCCTTTAGATCATTTAACCCTAGAGTAACTTCCTCATTTAATCTTGCATAATCTACCCATCAGTAGTATCCCTATGTTAAGTTTAAATCTTTGGGTTATTTGCCCATTGTTTGCCTGTCATCTTTTTTAATTTCGTTTACTTTATGCCGAGTCATCCTTTCTATTCTATTCAAGGAGCATTGTACTCCAAGATATCATCATAGTGAACTGCACTATCAGCCATTGTTTTGTTACCCAATGGTCTGTGTATTCCAGAAGCATTGATTTTGTAAGGGGGATCATCCCATCTGGTGGTGTTTACATTGCTACAAACTAAGCAAAATCTGTCTGTGAATATTTTCATGGACAATACCCATTCTTTGGAAAGGAACATGTGATCCCACTATAACAGTTAGAAACTTCATTCATATCAAGCCAAAGGCTATCAAATGCAATTGTATCATGAAACTCGGAAATTTCTTTTGTCCAAAACGATTGTGTATTGGGATTGAGAAAATATGGAAAATATATTGGGCCTATATTGATCCATCTTGCAAATAAATTATAGGATGGTGGATTGGATTCCTCCATCTGCACATAGGCAAAGAGTTCCACCACCGAACAAGTGATATAAATGCAACTTGGGAAAAACTTTCATGCCCAATACGATGCCAAACACATTGGAATCTTCTAATAAGACAATCCTATATTCTCTGTAAACTTCCTCTCATCAAAGGGCAGAATGGAGGCTATCCCAAATTACGGTAGCCATAATAGAACTCACGTAATGCCTTTCCCTTCTAATTAAGAGCAAGAGCTTACTTCCTTTTACGAACTCAGCTGAGCTCAAAATCAACACCTTCCCTGTCCTAAAGCATACTTTGTTTCTAGGTTGAGGAGAAGCTTGTGTACAACACATTCATATCGACAGGTTTTGTTTAAAATCTTTGTCATATGATGAACTTCCATTTGTTTCAATTGGCTTGGTCCCATTTTGAGTTAAATCTATGTCATTTAATGATTTTAGATGGCAGAGACAAATGGTACAACTCTAATGTATCTTTATCACTCTCTCAAGTGTTGTGCAAACCCTTTATTGGAACAAGTTTCCAAGGCAAATGTACTGTTGGGATGAATCTTTATCTCTAGTCCTAGGAAAACCCTTTATTGAAACATGTTTCCAATTTAAATGGTACAGCTGGGATGAAGCTTTTTCTCAAGTGTTGTGCAAACCCTTTAGTGAAACAATTTCTGTAATGTGTTTCTTTTTATTCATTTAGATATCTCCATCATTTTGTATTTTGAATGTAACTGCAAAATTGTCTTTCTCATCCATTTTTGAATAACCTTTCTCCCTTATTGACTATCCCACTCTGCCTTGCACCCATCATACTTGATGCAAAAACAATCCTTTAGGTTTATTTTGGTCATTATGAGGGAGTGAGGGGGTGGTGTAGCGCATTGCAGGTTTTGAGGGGTTAGGGAGATGAATACAACTTGCAAAAAGTGATACAGATCAATGATACAATAATCAAATATGGAAATTGACCTAACAACCTACATGAGAATTTAATCAAGAATATGTTATTCAAGCATTTAAATACACATGAAAGAATGAAGGAAATGGTGGAGCAATGGAAAAGATTTATTAACTATCAATCTAGAAATACAATAGGTAGTATCTAAAATTCCGACCTTCCTACAATCAAATACTATTTTTATAGGCCACAATTAAGCTAGGTAGGTGTGCCCTAGACCTAAGAAGGCATGCACACTGCCTTTTTTAAATTCTAGTAACCCGTTGATCTCTAGTATTCACTAATGGAACACTAGTACTAATAGAAAAGTTATGTTGAGGTTTCCTTGCTTACATGAAACCAGAGCATTGGCATGACTCTAGTTTTCCCATTCGAAACATAAATTGGTTAAACTACATGACTCCAACGTTGATCTGCATCTTACGCTTTAAACTATTACTTGAGTAAGGTTCAACTGTTCAGAACAACATGCAATTTGATCCACCTCCGTACTTGGACTATATTCAATATGAAGTATATAATGCTTGTTTGATAGCATGTTGATTAACCATTGTAATTGTTGTACGAATCAACATGAATACACCTTCAATGCTGTCTCATGCACTCATAAATCTACTGTGACTTTTTCTCCTAACCATTATGAAACTGCACCCTGTCTTGTCCATTAATTGTCATGTTTTTCACCACTATTTGGATGTTTGCAAAATCGTTTTATCGTTGCACTTCCTGTGACTGTGTTTAACTGTTAACATATATTTTAACATGTTAAACCATAATTATCACATCTCGAAAGATTGGCCTAATTTCACATTTCAGTGAACATACCATCCACGTGTCTTCTACCTAACAACTACTGCTATTGTTTGCACTTCATGTATTGGCCAAAGTTTAAGCACACATGAAAGAAAGAAAACAAATGTGGATTAACAAACTAGCTTTATTAACTGCCAATTTGGAAATACAATAAGCAATCTTTTAGATTTCATCTCTTTACAATGATAGTATAACATTATTTTATAGGATTCCATTGAATTAGGTCAATGCGACCTAGGTATGAATGCATGTGCATTGCATCAAGACAAGTTGTTTAGTTACTGTATTATGGAAACCATTCCCCTATTGTTGTTTAAATCTAATTATGCATGGATCTAAAGCCAAATTGTAAGAGTTCACCCTCCCTTTTAGTAGTTGTATTTTCCTATTTGAATGAGACTTCATTAATTCCTACTTAATTGCTAAGTATGCCATGTTGAGATTGTTGATTTGTGCAACAAATTGCCTCCTCTTCTCTAAGAACAATAATATGCAGCAGTGCTTAATAGTTTCCTTTAGTAGATGCACCCTAGTTGACTGTTGTTGATACACAACACGTAACCTCTCCTCTAACTGTGCATTTGTATGTAAGATAATTCCATATAACCATAATACAAATCTGCTATTTTTTAAATAATAGAACAGAAGTTTAATTTGCACCTTCTTGCATGCATAACAATTTTAGATCATCACCCCAAGGTGTGCCTTGCTTCTATGAGTGTGTAACAGATACCTGAGTCATAACAAATGCACTTTTCTAGTGTGAATGTCAACCTCAAGATAAACCAGCCTTAATTTATTGTTCCCTAAACTAGCACACCAGTTCTCCTTGGCTGCATCCCTTTACACGGAGAACTTAAAATTACCAAAGGTGCAACCTCTCAAGAATAGCAACTAACCGCCAGACATAACCAATGATGCATTCGTCCTTGTCACATGTAAGTGTTGTTAATCCCTAGTTCAAATTGAGTCTAATATAATGTTGAAGTCCATGTTGAGTTAACTAATTTGTTTGTGTGCATTTAACTAAAGTTTTATTATTTTATCTTAAGTGGAATAGCACATGTGGTTACTAAGCAAGTGTGCCTTTTCTAACATGTAGAGATATGCTTGTATGTTTCTCCTTTGTTGGACTCCACTTTCAGTGACCCCGAGTTAGATCTTCCCCCCACCCTAGATTTCTGTAGTAAAAAGTATTGCAGGGACATAATAAAAAATGATGTAACACACAAACTGATTGAGAATTGATTTAAATAAATGGAATCAGAGAAATTAGATCAGTTATTTCTGTAACATATCTTACCATCAATTCTGCAGGAAAAACATAGCATACTCAAATCCTAGTGAGCTTCCTCAATGCTCCTATGGTCATTACATAACCTCTGAGGACTTATTCTGAGTCATGGCGGGCATTTTCCTGAAACAGTGCAAATCTGACTTGGAAGCACTTTTGACAATTTAATATTTACTTCCTCAACTTCTTCCAAGACAAAATGGAGACATGGTTAGATAGAACAAATACCATTCTATAGTTTGATAATCTTGTACGGGAATTTACTTCCACATGCAATTAATGGTGGGCATTTAAAAATGGCTTTTCATCACTGTTTTTCAACACAATTTTGACAAACCCTGGTTTTTTACTGTGCCAGGAGGCGTTTTGGCAAGTTGATATCTTTTTCCTCAAGGACTGTTTGAGAGATATTAAGCCATGGATGGATGAAAAATAAAACATAATAGATCCCCATGTCTTCAAAACAATTTAATATTTCTCCTATAGGAAATGGCAGGCATTTTTCTAGAGCCATTTTTTCTTATTTTCATACAAAAAGGCAGTAAAACTGGTTTTAACCCTGTTTTGGAAATTATGTATTTTTCTCCTCACACATTTTTAAAACAATATGAAACTATGGTCATGTGAACCTATCAGCCAAATTCAACGTTATTCTGTCATTTTATTTTTATCACCTTCCTAGAGAAAATGGCGGGCATTTCCCTGAGGCACTTTATGCAGTTTTTGCTAGTATAAAAATAGTGCAAAACAGCCTGAAACCTTGTTTTTGCAGGCCTATAACGTTTTCCTCAGACATGATCAATGAAAAATGAGACCATTTTTAGGTATAACACTAAAACTACTTCGGGATGACCATGAGGGGCGGGCATTTTCATTCTCCTACAAATTATGGCGGGCATTTCTACATGGCAGTTTTTACTAAATTTCCTATACTTGGTCATTTTCCAGTTTTGCACAAAATTGTCATAACTTACCAGAATGATGTCAAATTGCAACCATGACTACTTGATGAATCCAGGACACCATCACAAGTGTTTCAAGCCTCATCAAACATGCCACATCATCACATATTCCATGTCATTGCTTCCTTTGACTTCCTTTGACTTTCTTTGACTTTTACTGAGTTTTGCCCTACCATAATGTCTTGGTTAGTCCTTGGTCATTACGGAACTCTTCTTGACATCAATGACAACTCTTGCTAACCTGTATTGCCAACGTCAGATAGGTTTGAATTGTTTTATTACTTCTTTTAATCTTTTATGTTCCTATGTGGAATTTTATTGGTAGCATAGAGAATCTTATTCAAATTACACCTGTTATAGATGGTGTTGCACCAAGAGCTAAGATGAACAAGTAACGTTCCTTTCGTTTCAAGGCAGCCAAAGATGCAGCTGATTTGGTGAGTGTTAGGAAAAATGGTAATAATATTCAAAAGAGAAGATGTTTATAAGCACAACAAAACATACTTTCAAGCCGAGAATGAGGTTTAATGTTTTTGCATGCACTTCTCAGGCAGCTGAAGAGGAAAGATTAAGAAAACAGTTGAGGAAGAAGGTAGGGTTTTAGCTCCTAAAGTGAAGTTTGAAGCATGTGACTCAAATATAATTACTCCTGGGATGGAATTTATGGCGACACTGTCAATTGCTATTCAATATTACATACACATGAAATTAAACTATGATCCTGGCTAGTGAAATATCAAGGTATGCCCTAATCACATTTTTGCTGTTGCACCATATTAGCATGAAAATAGAAATTTAAAAAAAACTAACTGCTGATGCTTTTCTTGCCTTCTATTCCAGATATATGCTCTTTTTTGTTGGATTATGTTTTGGTCTCTCCTTTTTCTCCTTCTTGTTACATGTATTTTAATTATGTTTGATTGCAATTTTGAAGGTCATTCTCTCTGATGCAAGTGTTCCAGTGAAGGCGAGCACAAAATCATGATGTATATTCACCTGCAAAGAAATCTTGCAGGCTTTCATCCCAATACAAGACATTGCTTATATGGGCTGGTAAGTGCTTCATTGTTCAAGGAAAAGGAAATTATAATCACTACTGATATTAAAATATTGATGTTGGTAAATTCCTTTGTCCCGATGGCTGCAGGATGCTGATCTAATCATGTTAGCATTGTCTACTTATGAGGTGCACTTCTCAATTTTGAGAGAGGTTAGTGCTCCTGATTTATAGAGAACATAGTGTAATAGAACTATTGGTATTCTTCACTGTTGTGTAGTAGTTCAATCTCATGATTATTTGCTTAGAATCAAGATCAAGGTCCTTATTTTTATTTGATATGGGCCATGATGCATTGACATGCACAAGCAGCCACTAGGTTTTGCTTTTAAGGATTTAATGAGTACATTTTTATCGCTATCTGATTTTTTTATTGCACTTTTGTGCATTACATATTGTAACATCTACCCATTCTCTTAGATCACGTTGCCTTGAAGCGACAATGGTTCATACATTGTCAAACTCTTAGAAATAATTATTGCATCTTTGTATTGGGAATAGGTTCTGGTAGTCCTATCTTCAAACTCATGGGAAGTACTTTCAAATTTATATCATTATTATTGATCTCTAGATATGTTTTATATGTTGACGACCTTCACCAAACCCAATAAACGTCTGAACGTTAACCCAATAAACTCTTGAACTATTATACTCATCTATATTCAAATTTCAATACTTAACCCCATTTTTAGGCTTTACTCTTGAGTGTTACCAGGAGACAAATACCAAAAACCATTGAGGGTAGGATTTATGCTTAGAAATGCTACACATGCACCATATCCAAGCATGGTCAGTGACAAAATCATCCCCACAAAAGTAGACTCTCTTTTAACAGTTTGTCCTTTATGAAAAACAGAAATTAATGCTCATCCTTTGTTCAAGATGGAATTTTTAAATTGCCTAATAGGTTTGTATGACCGAAATGCATTCATATCGCATTGTCATCTCTTTTACTATAGTCTTTGAAAATAGTGAGAGGAATATGATAACATTGCCTCTTTCCTTATATATGTAATTGTGCAGATTGTGGTTACGCCTGGACAACAAGACAAATGCTTCCTTTGTGGTCAGGTTGGTCATTTTGCAAATGCATGTGAAGGACAGCCAAAAAGAAAGCAAGGAGATTTTGATGAGAAAGGTGGTGAACTGAATGTTAATCGTAAAAAGCCTTATCAGGTAAATTAGATATAGGTATAATTTTTGACGTTAGGATTTTGGTTATGCATGCTTGGAGGTTTTTTCTTTTTGTTAATGTTGTGTGGTTGCATTAATACTAATAACGGTCCCATTTAGGTCATGATAATTAAAGCAATTTTCAAGATTATTATAGATCACGTGGATGTTTTACTATTATTTTTACATCTGACTTGTTTCTGATATCTCAAATGTTTGGCAGTTTGTCAACATCTAGGTTTTACGTGAATATTTAGAGTATGATATGAAGATTCCAAAACCTCCAATGGAGATTGATTTTGAACGGGTTGTGGATGATTTTCTCTTCATCTGTTTCTTTGTTGGTAATGATTTCCTTCCACACATGCCTACATTGGAAATTCGTGAGGTTTGTATGTAGAGATGTTACACCTCCTATATTCTATTTGAATTCCTTAAATAGTCACTGAATAAATATTATCTAAATTTACATTTTGTTCTTAAATTCATTTTAGTTGAAACGCTTGGAATATTTTTATGTCCAAGCTGATTGTTGTTCTAACTTCTAAGCATGATTATCTCTAGTGTGTAGACAGTTTATTATAGATCTGTTTTTATAGCTCACATTCTCTGTTTTGGTTCTATGAAAATATTCTCCTGGAAGATAATTTGTTGGTGGCTATTTTCTATTTTACAGGGTGCAATTAATTTGCTCATGGCTGTATACAAGAAAGAATTCAATGCAATGGGTGGCTATTTGACAAATGCAGGCGAGGTATTATGACACTGATTGCATTTCTCATATAATTTTTGTTGGAAAATATTATGTTGACCGAAGGACTTCACTATATGTTACTAGATATTGTGATATTTTCACTTTCGTCTTCTAAATCTTGCAATCTGAAGTTGTGTGGCCTTTGAAATTTTAATTATCACTTGAATCGCAAGATCTCATGTCCCCAAATTGATGGAAATGATACCAAGTTCATCTTGACCAGCTTTATCCGATTGCTGGCATTAAAGATGTATAATGTTTTCTCTTTCTAAAATTTCAAATGCACATGGATTTTTATAAAGGCTATAGGACGTCTTCTGTGTATGAAATTACTGAACATTGAATGACAGGGTGTTAACTGGTTTGGATACAACTAGCATTTCCAGCTAAGCTGATATCACACTAAAATGTGGAACATTTTATCATGCAGGTAATATTGGACAGGGTGGAGCATTTTATTCAAGCTGTTGGAACATGATGATAGGATTTTTCAAAAGCGAGCTCATATTCATGAGGTACACATTTAGTTTATATGAAATTATGAAAACCTTTGTCAGTTGTACGTATTTGGGCCTTATTTTGAAAAAAAACACAGCTATATATTTTTTAACTATTCAATAACCCCCACTGAGGATAGCACCCTTCCATTGGGCCAAGCTGTGAGCTTAAGAACATTTTGAATAGGATCTCTATGCCATATGAAAAATGGAAAATGGGTCAATAGCTATTTTTGTAGAGCATTTTATTAGGAAATACATTAAGCCAAGGGAAATACTTTGTTAAAACTCTGGAAATATTAGGAAATACATGTATTTTACATGCTCACACATATTTTACATGTATTTTTATATATGCATATCCAACCATATTGTATCCAATTTGTTCTCATATATGTACATATATCTATCTATATCCTGGTAACTTTAGCTTCTCACTGATAACTAGATGAATTATCATAGTTGACTTCTGTTAAGTATTTGATTACTAGCAATTTATTAGGTCAGACTAACCTAAGCTTCTTGTTGGTTTTTCTTAAAATTTACGCTCATTTCCTTTATATCCAAGTGAGGGCATACAATATGCTATACAGGATGAAATGATTGTTACTGCATTTGTTTTATGGGAATGACCCATCTCCTGAACAATACAACCTGGAAAAGTTCCCAGAAAATGACAAGAAGTGGATGCCAACAAACCGTTCCTAGGGAGTTCTTGGAATGGTCAGTATTTTAGAAATGGTACTAGTCTTTTCTCTAAACTTTCTTTTTGATCCCTTTGATCCCTTCATCATAATGAGTACCATTATACACTCGATGTAGTTCAGCCACATTACTCTTTTGTACTCACCATTTTTATGTTCAGGAAGATATTGTAGATTCTTAGTGTATGCTGTTTCCACTAAAAATTCCTTCCATAATACCTTCAACCCCCACCCCCCAACATATTTTGTGAGTGGCCTATTCCTTCTGCACCTTACAAATCTTTAAAGACATTGGAATTAAGTTTCCTTATAGCACTCATGCTATTTCCTAGATGCATTTCTGCAGTTAATTCTGAATTCTCATGCTTTTAAATGCTTGAATTGTCAATTCACAATTCATTGCAATGATATAAAATTTGTTTCAAGGCACAATCTCTTTGTTTTCACTCTTGTTTCCCCACTCTGTTAGAACTGATCTTATGCAGGTAACTATGTTGGTACATAAGTTATAGCTTATCTCGTGTGTAATCACATGCAGCTAGGACCAACAGTAGAATTGTCTATCTACTAGAATAAGGTGCAAGATATTACATGTTTGTAACTAGGCTGTCATAATTTGGCTGCTAGCTAGACTGGTGGAACATTGCTTTTTTCTCTGGTCATGTGCATGCACTAATGTGTATTGCTAATCACAGGGCTTATTAGGTCCTGATATAACCAGAATGCCCAAGCTACATGATTTTAGGTAACCAAATTGGTACTAATACATTGTCATGTTCTGATACATGCAACACTGTTGATGTTGATGAGTGTCCTTTCTGGTATTACAAAAGCCTCTTTCTCTATTTCCTTGTTCGACCATTAGATACTCAAAGTTGTGTATTGATAATTTTTACCATTATAGAGGACTCTGTAAGTTAGGTTCTCAAATTCTTAAAGGGTTCTAGCTCAATGGAAGAGCACATGCCTTACAAGCAGGAGGTTGGTGGTTCGATTCCTCCATGCCCTAATGATATTATAATATCGGTTAAATACTAAAAATGATTAAATTAGTGACCAAAACATAAGAGATGCGAAACTAGGCATTAAAAAGGATGCAACACATGGTGCTAATGATGAAGCCAAACATGGTGTTGATATGGTAGCAAAATAAAACGTTACTTTGGATGCAAAACATGGCGCTACATAGGAAGCAAAATATGGTGCAACAATAGAAGCAATATTTGGCGTCATTTTGGTAGAAAAGCATGATGCAAAAAAGGAAGCAAAAATTGGTGCAAATTTGGAAGCTAAAATTGGCACATATTTGGAAGTAAAACATGGTGCAAAATGGGATGCTAAAGTGGTAGCAAAAATGGATGCTAACATGGTGCTATTAAGGATGCAAATATGGCGCTAACAGGGGTGTCATTTAAGAAGCAAAAGCGGACACTTGTTAGGAAGCAAAGAATGACGTTATTTAGGAAGCAAACCTCGACGTTGTTTAGGAAGCAAAGTTGGGCGCTATTCTGAAAGCAAACCTTGACGTTGTTTAGGAAGCAAAGTTGGACACTATTCTAGAAGCAAAAAAAGAGATGCTATTTTGGACGTCATAAAGGATGCTATTTAGGAAGCAAGAAAAGACATTTTTTGGGACGCTTTAAGTTTTGTCCACGATGCATCCCATTTAGTGTCTAGTTTGACCACTCAATGTAAAAAAAAAATTACACTAAAAAGGGACGATAAATGGGATGCTAATTCCAGGATTTGTTGTAGTGGTGTGTCCCTAGGGGCAAGTCTCGAGTCAAGGCTGTCACCTTGTTCTTGACTCCTCCGTTTAGGCTCAACTCCTAACGAAGACAAGGGGGGTAGAACCTATTAAATTACTAAGGAAAAATTATTTAGTATGTTAAACTGAATGAGTTACTTAGGAGTTTGAAATTAACCATAAACAACCATAGATGACAAGATATAAAAAAGAGCACACGAAAGCACAATGCGGAGACACAATTCACATATATCGAAAGAAAATAGCCAGTGCCTTAAAATGGAGTCATTGCACCGAGAGGCGCTCTACAGCCCAGTATGGGGGAGATCTTGTAACGTTACGTAACGTACATTACGTAATGTTATGTAACATTACGTAACATTATGTAACGTTATGTAATGTATGTTACGTAA
Source organism: Pseudotsuga menziesii (assembly GCA_001517045.1). Lineage (NCBI taxonomy): Eukaryota > Viridiplantae > Streptophyta > Pinopsida > Pinales > Pinaceae > Pseudotsuga > Pseudotsuga menziesii. Next base: position 224,444 of record LPNX010544557.1, read on the forward strand.
CGTTATCTAACGTTACGTAATGTTATTTTTATTAATAAAAAATATTTTTTTTAATTATAGGCCAAAATAAATGTCGGCCAAAAAAACAATCTAATATGGGGGAGATGTTGTAATCATCCTACCTAACAAAACAATATAAAAATAAAAAAGTAAAAATTTAATTATCCGTAAAAAAAATGTGGGTCGCGAAAAAAAACACAATATGGGGGAGATGTTGTAATGTTTCTACCTAACAAACTAATAAAAAATAACAAATTGAATTATCCTCAAAAAAATGTTGGCCTTGCACATGGTTTTAAAACCATGTGCAAGGCCCTCCTAAACCATGGTTTTATTGTACATGGTTTAGGAGGGCCTTGCACATGGTTTTAAAACCATGTGCAAGGCCTCTTAAATAACCCATGGTTTTATTGTACATGGTTTAGGAGGGCCTTGCAAATGGTTTTAAGATCATGTGAAAGGCCTCCTAATCAACCCATGGTTGTAGGAGGGCCTTGCATGTGGTTTTAAAACCATGTATGGAGAAATGTTGTAATGTTTGTTCCTAATAAAATAAAAAATAATAAAAAATATTATATGTCGGTCATAAATAATATTAAATATTAATAATAAAAATATTATATGTGGACCTTAAATAAAAATATGTGTCTTTTAATTTGAATCAAATCAATGGATACCTTTTGATCCCTCTTGGTGCCTGATAGAGCCTAGGATTTGGATCTACGCTGGTAATATAATCAATGTACTTGCATGTGCTTGGAGTGAATGTTTTGCGATTGCCTCTTGGTACATTTTAAGTTAATGTGAAATATGAATAAATTAAATTAGGCGAGGGGGGGATCCCAGATATACCCGAGGGTACTTGGAGTATGTCTAAAAATGAACCTTCACGACTACCCGCAAGGAATGTGTGGGATGAATGGAGTCTCTAAGACTGTTGTTCATGATACACCCGAAGGTGTAACAGAGATTGACACCTCGAGGTTACTGTCCAGGAGTTCCCACTTCCTTTGGCTAGTTTGCCACCGTTTACGGTTTGATCGAGGTGTTGAATTTTTTCTTGATGGTGGTTGATTGGGGAAGGTGAAAACTAATTAAAATAGTCACTCACATTGATTTTGATGTAGCTTGAATAATTGGATGAACTGCAGCCAAGTGCAAAGCATACACATCGAAGTCTTGCCAATTTTAGTGAGTTTTAAAGGATGTGTTTTCTTAGAAAGAAAAACCCTCCAGGAACCTCTTTCGGTCCAAGTGGACCTCAATTGGGGAATAAAGGAGGGGGTTGATTTTAGAACAATTACTTACAAAAATTAAATATAAGCAACAAACAGAAGAAAATCACAAGTTTTCTAATTATTCCTACCACACATCTCTTTCCCCTTGCGGGTCAATCGAGAAGTCGTGCGGAAAGTATTCAAGTTACTTTGATGCTGTAATATGGAAAATATGATAAATTAATAAAATCATGTTATTTTGCATGAATAAAACTAATCTAAAGAGAACATAAATAAGACAATGCAAAAAATGACAAAAAAGGTGCGAATCCCCCCAGGGGGGATGGGGAATGGTCTCGAAAGAGCCTATTCGGAGAATTTTTTTATTATTTGCTGTTACAATATCAGTAAAATTATCTGAATCCTCTTGTTTCGTATATAGGATGAAATCAAGATCTTACAAATTTCCTAAAATTTAAAAGTATAGTCAAAAGGGAGACCCCTGGGGGGATTCAGATGATCCAAAAGCCACTTTAGAAACATAGCTTCTCATCTTTTTGTTATTAATTCCAAAATACATCGATATTATTAGAATGAAATATGCCCAAAATCTCTTTGAAAGTACCTTGTTGGCTATCTGGGCATACCTGGGTTTACTAATATACATATACCAACAATACCCGTAGCTCACTGGCCCTTTCGATGACAGACTGCAAAACGGCCTGAAGTCTCACCCGAAGTGATCTTATGGGTTGGCCGAAGACTCAGGTGTCCTCAACCAGGTTCTGTAGCATCCTGGGGTCTCGCGGTTTCTCTTCTCCAGCGAGATCTCTCTGGGACGTGCGCTTCTCTCTTACTCCCGGGTTCTGACAGGGGAACCATTCCTATCGCATCGCAGTGACTCGGGCAGTGTGCAACTCTCCCTTCCACTTAACCCATGCTCTGCGGTATCTCACACCGCAGCTACTCTGACGATGCGATATCGCCTACTGTCAACGCGATATCTTCTATAGTACGACCTACTGCGACCCTCACGGTCCAAGGGCTATCTCACTGGGTGGAATGAATTGGATAACTTTCAACAAGATATTTAACAATATGACTTGAACTTCCACAGTTCAACACACTCTACCTCAACTATACTTAACTGGCCGAATAAGTATACTGGAAACACTTTAACAGAATGACTTAGTAACAAGTACTGATAAACTCATATGCAGACGCTTGATACATGTAAATCCATATTTAACCTTCAATAATGCTGTAACTGAATGAGGACATACATACATTTACTAACTGAGATACAACATTCATGTAACAGATAACAGATATCAACTAAGCAAAGCACAATCACATGAAATAATCACATAATACACTGGTTTTACGTGGTTCACTTCTAGGGTAGAAGCTACGTCCACAGAACTGTGTTTATTATATCTTGAGAGAGTACATAGTTCTACTGCAACCTATTGTGCAGCTAGAGATCTTCTGGGTAACTCCGCACTCTCTGTCGGGAGCCCTTCTCTCCTAGATCTCTTCTCTTTCCCTATATTGCCTTCTTACAAAATTCTCTCTCTCTCTCTCTTTCTCTCTCTCTCAATCCCTGCAGATTGTTACATACATACTCCTGGAATCAGCTACTGGTTATAGTAAGGTAACTATGGACTGAATAGCAGAACCAGATCTCAACTCTATTACAATACAAAATAACTGTGAGCTGACAGACTACTGGACTCTCAGACGGGCTAACTGTCTGAATAGCTACAGGTTATCCGACTAGCTAACCTTTTACAATACAGTTTTCATCCCTTTATAGGCGGCCCGAAGGTCTCGACTTTACAACACTGTGGGCCTATCCCAATAGTAACCCAAAAAACCTAACTGTGACAGTCGGTCTATCTGTACTCGAACTACCGCTTTCTGTCACACCACAGCTCTCTGCAGTCTTCCACGCTTCCTAGGGCTGATCGTGGGTACTGGGCGCCGCTTCCTTTTCTGTCCTTCGTCTTCAATACCTTGGCCTCGTTGCCCCTTTTCCTTTATGAGGGTAGCTGAGCCCTCCTGTCTTCCGCCACTGCCTTGAATGTAGTGGGTGAGCTCTCTCTTCTCGGCTGCTCAGGTACTATCGTCTTCTTTGACTTCTCTACCCCGATAGTCACAGTTTTCGGCTTTGATCTGTAGCTAGAAACATGCTACGATGTCGTTTCTTTACCTTATCTCTTATATCTTCGCCAAAATTGTCTATCCGCCAAAATGGCAGCTTCTCCTGTAGCTGCGGGACCCTACTCCAACAGTCCCCTAACACTTACTTGTGGCTTGTCCTCGAGCCACTAACAGCGGGCTTCTCCTGCTATACTTTCTCCTTGGCTTCCTGCGAAGTCTTCGTAAGTTTCTGCCGAAGTCCTGCGACTTCTTTCTCCATAGTTTCGACACACTCTTGTGCCGATTCAAGCATAGCTTGACTAATACTGGAGTCTTCTGTTGCATCAATTTCATTTTTGGTGGTAGTGAACTCCCTAACCTTCTACTCAACCACCTCGACTAGCTCTGTGATTTGTTCCTGATATGGTTGAAGTAGGTTATTGATTTGTATCTCCTTTGCTCTCAACCGCTACACTTCCTGTTGCAAGTGGTTCATCTCTGTCATCTTTCTCATCTTCGCAAGAGCTCCTAAACTCTTGATTTCTTCCTTCATTGCTGCTGTGGCATTCTCTATCTGCTGAATGCTTTGCTGGAGTTCTACTCTCTCGGGATTCTCATCTAACTCTGACCATGTGTTCGTCGCATCAGCTAGCACTGACTGTGCATTGTCTATGCGAGATTTCATCTGTGCAGAAGTGAGTCTAAAGGCCTCTACTCTCGCTTCCTTGTCTGCCTGGGGGGTTCCCGGTGCTCGAGCCTCAAGCTCAGCAATCTATGCTTTGTGGCCTTCTTCCATCTTGGTTACTGTTTCTTCCAGAGCCTTTGCTCTATTTGCAACTCTTCTTACCTTCTGCGTGAGAGGCAAGGAAAACTCAATGTTACATTGGGGTAACTCCAATGCGGTGCTCTGTAGGACCTGATTGAGATCCTGTTCTCTTTCTTCATATGTTCTTAACTCCTCCACCTTTGTCTGAAAACATGCGGTGAGTGCTGCATGCTTTTGTTTCAGCTGTTTGTTTTTCTTATAAGTCGCGAGCTCTCTATCTTTGAGCTCTACGCTTAGCTATTGTTGGATCATCTGTAACTGATCAACGTGAAACTCTGCGAGGTTAACCTCGACAGGTTGCCTAATATGTATCTGTATGTCCATCATTGAAGCAAGGAATCAGATGCTCCCTGGTGGTATCAAGACTGTATTGATGCGATCCTTTGCCAAGATTTCCTCGTGGGAAATCGACTGTGTTGAACTTTCTCCTGTGGGCGTCTTGATTAACTGAGTGTGGATCGTGGCAGTCTTCTCGGTTAGTGTTTTTAACTCCACAAGCTGCTGATCTATCGCCCCCTGTAGCTTTCCCTGCGATGCCTGCATCGCCTGAAATGTGTCGTCCATTTCGTCCTTTAGTCTTGCTGCAATTTGTTCATAGTCATCGTCTGTTAATGCAGTATTCAAAGGTAGTTTTGTGGCTTTCTACTTTTTCTTCTTCGTTGGTGAATCTAGTGGTGCCTCCTCTGGTTCTTTCCTCTTTTCTCCTAGTAGTGGCACTTCTGCTGTATCTTGCATCTGGGACCCCACTTTGTCTTTGCCTTTGTCCAATGGGTCTGTCTGCGTGGTACCTGATGGTAGTGCCGTGGTATCCTCTAATGCTTGTTTCCACTCGTCGTCAAAGTCTTTGATGATGTCTTTGACATCCTGCGCTGTCATCCTGAACCAACCATTAGCCCAATTGTCCCTTTTAGACCTTTTTGGCCTTAGGTAGATTCTATGGCTGTTTGCCATAAAATCAAGCCGGTTATCATATATGTCCACAGTTTCCGTGCTGATCCGCGGCATCTCTTGGATGATTCTCTTCAATAGTTTATAGTATTCATAGAATACTATCATATTGTTCTTTTTCTTGGCTGGGCTGCTGCTCTCCCATAAGTTGGTATAGCGCGCACCTCTGGGCTCGCCACTTGCTATCTGTCGAAACTAGGTATGGGGCGGCTCCTTCCACCCGACGAATGCACATAGTATAAGCAGCCACGAGATATGGAAGGGGTGGTTTGCCTCATCCTGGGCTATCAAACAATCTTGCTAAAAAATATTTAAAAAAAATAAACACCAATTGAACTGTTCACCTTCTACAACTTGTATGGCAAGGTGAATTACTGATCCTGTGACTTCCTTTGGGTGAACCTTGGTTAACAGTCTACCTGCAAGCAGACTGGCTGTAAATCTGAGTGTATCGTCTGTTAAGATTGCGATGTCATAAGCCCGTCCTCCTCTCTGTAGCTTATACTTGGTAACTAGGGCTGGTGGTAGCTTGGAATCCTTGGTCTTTCCTGTTATATGTGTCTTAGGGTCCTTACCAGTCTTGGACAGCTCGGTAATGCGGTGTATCAGGTCGATGTTTAGGTCGACCTTGTTACCTAGCCAGAGGTAACCTCCATGTACATAAGAAAGTAGGACACGCACCACGGCATTAACCTCTGCACCTCGTCCAAAATTTGGTATTCTCAACAAATTGAGCAAGCCTGAGTGCTCAAGAGTCTGGACATGTTCCATAGGAACATATTCATCTACACCTGTCCTTGGGTTCTTCTGAATCGTAAGATATTGATCCGGCTGGAACTGAGGATATGTATTACTGTCTCCAAGGTTATAATCTATAAATTTGACATTGGGGGCATATCCTAATAGATCTCCATCTTCCTTTACTCGAGAATCAATCGGTGGTATGGGGACATAAAACTTAGCACTCTTCGGAATGTTTACCTCTGGTGTGCCTTCAACTCGTGGCACAATATAGTCTGGTGCACTATGAACTTCTTCCTCCGGCTCCGGACTGGATTCTTCTACTATCTGAGATTGGCTCCTCATCCTTGGTAGCTGTCTAAACTGTGATGAACTTGGTTTCATACCCTTGGGTGGTGTCGTCATAGCGGACACAAGGTCTCCATGCTCGAATTGTCTCAAAATTTCTTCTAAAGGTTCCTCCTCGGACAGAACCCACTCGATGCAATACTCTGGATTGGAAATGGCCGCAAAATAGGGAAATCATAGCACTCTGTAACGAAATTAGCTCTACACAGGGAAAACTTAACAACTTACTCTATAGCTCTCAGATCTTGCAAAAGTAACCGTCCTGAATGAATGATCTTTGCTTTTATGCTGAAGGCTATAATCCCGGACGCAACGGTCATCTAGGCTGAACCTGTCGGTGGTATTAATTGCATGGATGAGACCACACTCATCATCCTGATCCTTATTTAATGCTGAAATCCGATCAAATTTCCCTCAAAACCTGTGTGCAGGCCTGGTCTCGTCGAAGATTTACTAGATCTGGAAAATTTATGATACTGTTGCCAAATCTACGGTAAGGTATACCGATCATTTCTTCATTAACTGACTGTCAGAAGGTGAATTGACTGGCCCTCTATGTTTTTTCGAAAGTGTCTACGTGGCACGGGGAATCATCGCCTTACTGCGATGTCACACCACATCACCTGTGCAAAAACAAACTTGACAGTTTTTTTTTTTTAACAGAAAAACTCTCCTCATGCGAATGCTTTTTACCTACCGGTGTAGACTAACTGCCGGTGTGATGCCTCCTTTCAACTACACTGGACATCTACACTCTCATATCTATCTGAGTTAAGGCTGGGATATGGAGTGGCTAGCACTGTAAAGCTTAAGCTTACTACCATTAATGAAAGTGGGAAGAAGCTCCCCGTTCAGTTTGCTGAGCTGAACGACACCTCCATCTATAACTTGCTGAATTTGGTATGGCCCCAACTAATGCGTCTTGAATTTTCCTGGAAACTTCACAAACTTACTGTCGTAGAGGAGGACTGAAAAATCTTGTTCTTTACATGCCTGTCATGCCAAGCTTTCTCTCGTGCCTTCTGCACTTTCTGATGGAATCCTGCGATGAACCTGTCTTCCTCTAAGGCAAGCAGCTATGCTAGCCTTTCATTCGTCGTACCTATGTCTGTCATCCTGGTGATCTGAGCAATTCTTAGACTGGGCATAATATATTCCATAGGCATAACAACCTCTTGTCCATACACCAAGCTGAAAGGTGTATGTCCTGTAAGTTTCTTGCATGTAGTCCTATAATCCCATAACACAGCATTAAACCTGAGGTCCCAATCATTTTTTTGGCTGTTGTGGATCTTAGTAAGAGTGTTTTCTAAAATCTTGTTAAAGGCCTCCACCGTACCATTAGCTTGTGGGTGGTAGGGAGTGCTCTTATGGTGCTGTATCTGGAATTCCTCTATCAAGGCCTCAATAGCGTGGTTCAAGAAATGGGTGCCTTGATCGCTCATCAAAATTACTGGAAATCCAAATCTACTGATGATGTTCTCAAAGAGGAACTATGCAGCTATAGCAGCATCACAATTCCTTACTGCTTTAGCCTCCGCCCATCTGGTGAGGTATTCTGTTCTGGTGATGATATATCTCGCGCCAGTTCATTTTCCTAGTGGGTTGATAGGACCCACAAAATCTATAGCTCACTTGTCAAATGCGCGCAGCGTAATCTGTGGTCGCAGCGGCATTTCATCTCTCCGCGAAGGTTTTCCTACCCTCTGGCAGATGTCGTAGCATCTGTCAAATTCCTTAGTATCCTTATGCAAAGTAGGCCACCTAAATTTCTGTAGAGCATACACCATGGCTAATCCTTCTCTTTCCGTAGTGGTGTAATTCTTTTCTGCGGTGGATAGTTTTCTGCTTGAGTATGCAATAGGGTGATCGATACCTCCTTCTCCTGGCTGGGTTAAGACGATCCCCAGTGCGATGCCAGATGCATCCACGTGTACATGAAATGGCTTGGTCCAGTTTGGGAATACTAGGATGGGTGTTGTAACCATCTTCTCTTTAAGGGTGTCTATACTTTTCTAGCATTCCTCATTCCATAGGAATTTTACATCTTTCTTTAACAACTTTTCCATAGGTGTTGTGATCTTTGCATAACCTTTGATAAATTTTCTATAGTACCCAGTATGACCAAGTACTGTCCTCAACTTCTTGACTGAGTTAGGTGCTGGAAGATTTACAATGATGGCAATCTTTGCAGGATCTACCATCAAGCCTTGTCTACAGACAATGTGACCCAACAAAATACCAAATGGCGCACAGAATATGCATTTCTTTAAGTTTAGAGAAATCTAGTATTGCCTACATTTCTCTAACATTAGTCTTAAATCACCTATATGTTTGTCGATTAATCCAAATACAGTCCAATCGTCAAAATAGACTTCTAAGAATTTATGGATGTACTCTTTAAATACAACAACTAATACTCTAGAAAAGATAGTTGGTGCATTCTTAAGACCAAAGGGCATTACCGTATACTGGAATGAGCCCCATTCTATTGCAAAAGTGGTCTTAGATCGATCTTTTGGATGGATTCTGATCTGGTGATAGCCTGAAAAGCCATCGGTGAAGGAGTAGATCTCCTGTCCTCCCACATTGTCTAGAACTTCATTAGTAAAAGGTGTCGAAAATGGGTCATGAAGTGATGCATCGTTGAGTTTGCGAAAATCGACACAGATTCTGATTTCTCCTTTGGTTTTCTTCTCTTGCATGACCATGGGACTAACCCATTCGCTTTCTTCCACTGGCTCAATGATGCCTGCTGCTAGCATCTTATCGATCTCATCCTTAACTTTTTCTTTGTGCCGAGGATTTAATCTGTATGGATGCTGCTTAACTGGTCTAGCATCCTCTTTCAATGGTATTCTCATTAATCCCAAGTCTCCAACTATTCCCTTCATCTCTGTGAACTTAGTGGGAAATAAGTCCTGGTAGTCATGTAATAGATCTGCAATGTGTCCTACCGTTTCATCGTTCCAATAGTCTCCAATGGATGCAAACTTTGGTTCTGTGTTTGTGCCAATGTTGATCTTCTTAATCTTGATAGGCTCCGTGATAGCTCGAGTCTCTAGCTTCGGTCCATCAACATCATGAGTGCCTTCTGACTCTGGGATGTTGATGTTGTGAGGATCCTCATCCTCCTCCTCTAGTTCTAATGCAAAGTTATAGCACTCTAGCGCTTGGTCCAATTGAACAACCCAATCAGGTTGAGCTGACACTGATAGGGTACTTTCCTCGAAGATCTTAATCTTTATAACGTCTAAATCTTGATTAATGCTTGGGTACTCATATTCAAAAGTGAAAGTGAGTTCAAAGCTGTCTATCATAAGTGGCCATGTAGTTGTTCCTTTGCGCAACTCTGTCTCAGTGTACCAATTCTTTGGAATTTGGTCTAAAGTGTGAATGAATCGGTGAACCCATTCATCCTCGGGAATGTCTGACCAATTCTGTTCACAAACCTGAATATGTGACTTGGGGTCACTTTCTCCTGTATACCTCTGTTGTAGATACTCCTTGTTGTTAGAAAACCTGATTGTCATCAATCTCTTGAAGTCATCCCATGATGCGATATGTTCTCTATGTGCCTTCCACCATCTTGCAGGTGTGGCTCTTACTGCAAGGTCAATCGCTGACATCCTCTGCTCATGAGGAATTTCTTGTTCAAACTGGTATAAAAAGTCATTGACATCCATTAAGCCATCAAATGCCAGAATATCCTTAAGCTCTGCTCCGATCCATCGCAGTGACTTAGTCAGATATGCACATCTGCGAGCTGAGACTTCATAAAGTCTGTTCTTCCAGTTCTCTAGACCAACATCCGAATCTGATGCGCATGAGTTGTCGCATCGCCAACTGATATTTCCTTCTGCGGTTGGGTTGATGTAGTCACTCTAGTTAGCGGTCATCTGATAGAGGCTCTCCATATTACGCACCTCATCCTCTGCTTGGATAGGTTCAATATATCTAGGACCATGAAAAGGATCCAACGGTACGATGACCCGGATCTGTGTATCCTCAAAGGTCATTTGTCTTTTCTTTAAATCGATAATAGCCATGTTATTGATTGCCCAATCAATACCTAGTAGAGCTGGATATGGTCTACTATCGCCAATGATTTCTATAACTTCAAAGTCTGCAAAACTACGAACTCCGTCAATGTCAACTGGAACTTGTGGTAATCGACCCAGTAGTGATACCCTCTATTGATTGGCTAGTCGCAGATGGATAAGCGATCTGGTTAACTTGGGGCTACCCATCTGTTCCCATGTCTACTTAGTCAGAACATTTACCTCTGATCCTAAGTCTAGGATTTCCTCATCCATTTCAAATTCTCCAACTTGTGCTGTGAGTTGCATCTCTCTTCCTGTTCTTGTATGGCCCATAATATTATGAACAGCACACTGCGCACTGCTCATGGAAGAAGATGGCGGATACTGATCTATGATGCACTGAAGCTCTCTGATAGCTTTCTCATTTCTTACGAGTTTCAAGCAACTCCGCAGGAAGGATTGTACACTTCCTGTCGACTCATCCTCATCGCATCTTCCTGATGTGGTAGCCTGCGATGTCTCCACAGGACTAAGGCCACAAGGTGTTTGCTGCGGTACGCCCTTAGATGGCTGTACCTGGGGTCCTGATTGTATAGGTTCATTAAAGAAAGTTTTAGCTTCCTGAAATGTTTCTTTATTCTTCTGTAGTTTGAGTGGTGTTGATTTATTAGTAGCTTTGCGCACCCACTCCGGTCCTGTGTTCTCTTTAGTATCCTGCGATGTCCCACTAGTGGAAGCACCACTGCGAGTCACAATGTTGACTCTTGGTTCTGGCTCTTTCTGCTCTGCAGCTATAAGCTGAATGTTTTGGTGTACTGCTGGCTTAGGTTCCCTGATCTTGGCTATTAAGGTAGGACATTCTTCTATAGCGTGATTGTAATATTTGCAATAATTACATGTCGTAGTAGGGTTCCGATAGTCCCTAGCATAATGTCCTACAACTCCATAGTTGTAACAAGTAATCGGTCCATGACCATGGCCAAAGCCTTCACCACGGCCAAAGCCTCCTCCACGGCCTCGTCCTCTGAATCCTCCTCCACGGCCTATAGGAGCCGGTTCATGCTGTGGTCCTGCTGCTGGACCCGGTGTCTCTGATTGGACTCTCTACAAGTCATGTTTTCTATAGACCATGATATTGTAGGATCTGCAGGTATGGTCTTCATGTCCTACTAACTTACAGAAGGTACATTATAAGTTCTTAGGTGTCTATACATACTTCTGAAGTAAAGGAAATTGCTGAGGTGGATGTCCTCTTGTTCTGCATAGTTCACACCATGGCCCTTGAGTTTGTGCTAAGGGGTTAGGAGCCCCACTTGCTAAGTATTCAACAAATACTGGATAGTTATCTTTAGTATGGCCTTGTGCTTTACACTTGATACACCATATGTCTTGTGCAATCTCTTTTCCTTTTCTAATCTCATGCATATGTAACGTGAGATTTGCTAACTGGTTTTGCAGGTTTGTCATACCTGTACTGGTCTCAGCTAGAGGTGATGCCTCCAGTTTCATTGCCATCTCCAACGCTTCATCTTGCGTATGGAGTCTCTGCTGCATCAATGGATGTCTAATATGTAGGAGCAGTGCTGCGATGAACCATTCCTTATGCTGCTCCAGCGCAAACTCAAAGATAACTTGGTCTATGAGAGCTTTGAATTTCTGATCAAAGTCCCATACTGACTCTGTAGGTAACTGTTTAATGTCTTTGAGCTCTGTGATACACTACGATTCAGACTTGGGCTTCTTAAATTCTTTAATCATGGCAGTCCGAACCTGTATAAGTGTTTTGGGTATCGCTGAGGTATACTTCATATACCATGTTAAGGCTCGTTCCCTAAGTGTGGCGACCAACTGTACAAGTTTAATATTATCATCGTGGATTCCTTTAATGGTCCACACGGCTTCACATAAAAACCAGTGCTGCTCTGGGTCTTCTGCCCCTGTACCCTTAAAGGTAGGTAACTTCATGTCATCCCCCATTCTATTTCTACGTGGTGGATGCTGATTTGCTATGTTACTACCACTTGGTGGTGTAGATGTAGGTGATGTAGCGGTAGTATGTACTGTATGTGAGCTACTAGATGGAGTTCCTACGGGATTATTCTGAGTCCTGATTGATTTCTGTGGGGTATAAGGGTGGTAAGGGATACCCCCTTCTGTTCTTTCTGTATTACTATGACTCTGTTGTCTAGTATTATCTGAACTGTTTTCAAATATTGAAGAGCTGAAATCTACTTTATATTTCTTGCCACTATGTGTACATCCAATATCATCAAAATCACTCTCAAACTCTTGTGACATCACACTTTCTTAGCTTACTAGTCTGAAACTATATCCATTACTCCTTTTTCATATAATAACATCTTAATGGATAAGTTTAAAGATTTTAGGTACTTACCGCGATATCCTTTGAAGAAGTACCGCTCAGCCTTGCTGAAGCTTTTTGTCTGTTCAACTGCAAACTCTGTAACAAAGCCTTCTAGCACACTCGCAAGCCAGAAGTCGACTGCTCGTGTAATGGGATTGTCTATGCTCTTCACGGTGTGAATCAGCTCCGGTGTCCATACGATGTTTCTTTTCTTTCTGAATATATTCTGATCAGTCAGCTTTGATAACCAGTCATACATCCCATTTCTATAGGTCGCAAAAAATATCATATGCAGGTATGTGTAGATATGTTTTTGCAACCAGTCCTCTCTACTCAGTCTAGGACTCTTGTTCTCTGTCACAACAAATTCTCTTTCTGTAGACTCAACCCACTGGTTGAGTTCTTCTCTAGTAGGATGCCAATAGAACATTAGCTCTGTAATTTGTTCAAAGCCGGCAACGGAACCATTTGTTGGCTATTTGGGTAGACCCGGGTTTACTAATATACATATACCAACAATACCCCTAGCTCACTAGCCCTTTTGGTGACAGACCAAAAAACGGCCTGAAGTCTCACCCGAAGTGATCTTATGGGTTGGTCGAAGACTCAGGTGTCCTCAACTAGGTTCTGTAGCATCCTGGGGTCTTGCGGTTTCTCTTCACCAGCGAGATCTCTCTGCGACATGCGGTTCTCTCTTACTCACGGGTTCTGACAGGGGAAGGACTCCTATCGCATCGCAGCGACTCGGGTGGTGCGCAACTCTCCCTTCTGCTTAACCCACGCTCTACGGTATCTCACACCACAGCTCCTCTGACGGTGCGATATCGCCTACTGTCAACGCGATATCTTCTATAGTACGGCCCACTGCGACCCTCACGGTCAAAGGGCTATCTCATTGGGTGGAATGACTTGGCTAACTTTCAACAAGATATTTAACACTCTGACTTGAACTTCCATAGTTCAATACACTCTACCTCAACTATACTTAATTGGCCGAATAAGTATACTGGAAACACTTTAACAGAATGACTTAGTACTGTGTGAAACAAGCACTTATAAACTCATATGCAGACGCTTGATACATGTAAATCCACCTTTAACCTTCAATAATGCTGTAACTGAATGAGGACATACAGACATTTACTAACTAAGATACAACATTCATGTAACATATAATAGATATCAACTAAGTAAAGCACAATCACATGAAATAATCACATAACACACTGGTTTTACGTGGTTCACTTCCAGGGTAGAAGCTACGTCCACAAAACTGTGTTTATTATATCTTGAGAGAGCACACAGTTCTGCTGCAACCTATTGTGCAGCTAGAGGTCTTCTGGGTAACTCCGCACTCTCTGTCGGGAGCCCTTCTCTCCTAAATCTCTTCTCTTTCCCTATATTGCCTTCTTACAATACTCTCTCTCTCTCTCTCTCTCTCTCTCAATCCCTGCGGATTGTTACATACATACTCCTGGAATCGGCTACTGGTTACAGTAAGGTAACTATGGACTGAATAGCAGAACCAAAGATCGACTCTATTACAATACAAAATAACTATGAGCTAACAGACTACTGGACTCTCAGACGGGATAACTGTCTGAATAGCTACAGATTATCCGACTAGCTAACCTTTTACAATACAGTTTTCATCCCTTTATAGGCGGCTCGAAGGTCTCACCTTTACAACACTGTGGGCCTGTCCCAACAGTAACCCAAAAACCCTAACTGTGACAGTCGGTCTATCTGTACTCAAACTGCCGCTTTCCGTCACACCACAGCTCTCTGCAGTCTTCCACGCTTCCCGGCGCTGACCGTGGGTATTGGGCGCCGCTTCCTTTTCTGTCCTTCGTCTTCAATACCTTGGCCTTGTTGCCCCTTTTTCCTTTATGAGGGTAGCTGAGCCCTCCTGTCTTCCACCACTTCCTTGAATGCAGTGGGTGAGCTCTCTCTTCTCGGCTGCTCAGGTACTGTCGTCTTCTTTGACTTCTCTGCCCTGATAGTCACAGTTTCCGGCTCTGATCTGCAGCTAGAAACATGCTACGGCGTCGTATATTTACCTTATCTCTTATATCTTCGTCAAAACTATCTATCTGCTAAAATGGCAGCTTCTCCTGTAGCTGCAGGACCCTACTCCAACATACCTTTGGGTCAGCCTACTTTAAACCAAACAAAACTAAGTTAAAACTAGCTAAAACAGTGCAAAAGGAACCAAGGAAAGCAAGATTTCCTTGGGATCTTGGATTGTTGTTTGGGAGACCAATTAAATATGCACTGATTGATGGATTTTATCTTTTTAAAACAGAAAAATAAATTTAGAGCATGCAACCTACAGATTCTCTTTAAATTGCCGTCCAAAACGGACGATTTCCCTAAACTAGATCTAGAATGCTTTATGAATCCTTTTAGGAGAGAGATCTAGACTATGAGCCTTGAAACAACATATCTATGTAATTTTTACTTTGAGATGATAGATATGAAAAATGACAAAGCTTGTAAACAAAGTAACCAAGTAAAGTTTGATTTTTTGAAGGAGGAAAAGAGAGAAAGAGTGCTGGAAGCCCTGAAGATCAACCGTGGAGCTTTCCAGTGGAATGTCAAGGGACTATTACTTTGAGAAGTTTTTGGAGAAAGTGATGAAGAAAAATAGATCAGCACCCTCTCCAAGCTAAGAACCTGCAACTTAATCCAAAGACTTGCCAAAATGCTTGTGAGATCTGATTAATACATAAACAAAGATTTCATAATAACATGCATATAAACTTATAAAACATGTTGAATCTCGATATCTAAACATGCATAAAAGGAAAGAGATGGCCAATAAACTTATTAAAAAACTCCTTTCCTATCAAGATCATAATAAACTTATTATCAATCTTTAGCAATGGATCACCAAACAATCAGCAAGTTATGAACATAGATACAGGTTACCTCAGTAAAACATGGCAATGTTCATCCACACACACAATAACATGACACCATCTTTCCTCCAAACATTTTCTTGATTTCAAATGAAAAATAGCAACAGTTCAATAGCAACAACACCTAAATCCTAGTTCTAACTAGCTTGGAAGAGGAAAATTGAGATTTATTTATAGCAAAAACCAGAGATCCAGCCCAGGGGGCGCAAATCCCAAGGAGAGAGAGACTGCAGCTACATGTGGAGTGAATCTGGGCCTGATCTGTGTCTAACTGAGCCTGATCTGAGTCTCACTGAGCGCAACTATCAATCGGAGAGCTGATCTGACTAACACCTCAACCTACTGATTGAAGCATCCACTAAAACCCAACCAGAGAGGCCCACACGTGTGGAGTAGAGAGAGAGGGTGCAATTCCCAAGATTGTATGCAATAATGTACTCTCTGTTCAGCCCAGATCAGCTCCTTCTATCAAGATTGGTTAGATCCAATCAATCCCAAGCCGATGAGACTGATTTCAGTCAAATTAGAGCAAATCCCAATGATTTAGGATTTTGAATTTTCTCCATTATTTAATAAATTTTTTAATTAAATAATCAATATTTGATTTTTAGGGCTTTTTGACCTAAGTGATGGGAAAATCACTCAAAACTTCGAAAAAGTGGGTTTATGGGTTTACATGCTACTCTTAGCTTGAAAATGAGAAGCCCCATGAATGAAACTAACTTCTGAGCCCCCTTTTATTACAAGACCAATTTTTCCATTTAAACTTAAAAAATAGCCTAAGTTTTGGAAAAATTAAAACTTAAAAAAACTTAAAAAAAATAAAAAAAATTAAAACCTAGGGGGACCTAGACATGTTTATATGACTCGACCATGATTCCTAGCATGTTTATACATTGACACATAGACTCTAATAACCTTAATAGGCCTAAATTCCAAGCCAACCACCCCAACTTTGGAGGTATTGAGTGAAAAACTCAGAAATTATCAGTCGTTTATTCAACAACCAATAATAACCAAGGGAAAAAACACTCTGGGCTGATTGGATTGACAAATAAAGTATAAGAGGCCGAGTCTTTTACATACACTATCATGCTAGAACATTTATTACAACTCCCCCAAGGGGGTATGAACATGTGATATAGTACAACAAGCACTTCCCCGAAGCACTTCCGAAGGTCTTCTGAAGTCCGAACAAATAATCTTTGTCTGGTTCACTAGGTTCACTTGATAAAAAACCACTAAGTACAACTTAGGTGGTAACATCTGGCTCCAACTGCAGGACGTGTGCTCGATCTGGTCTTAAGGCGAGGAGAGGATATGAGAACACCAGAATCTCTGGTTTATATACCCTGTAAAAACATCTCAACTTGACAAGAAAACCTTAGCAGCACAATCTTTATATAAAATCCAAATGAACCATTAAGCTGATTTATACAAACAAAATAAATGTAACTAACTAATGAAAGAAAAGATTTGTTATAGCTAAGTACAAAATAGAAATGCGTAAAGTAAATGCTCTCTTTCAAGGAGCTTATTTTCCTACTCTAAGCATGATATAAAAAGGGTTAAGTGTAATAAAAAATCCAATGTAACCACCTAAGAATTTTATTAACATAAAAAATTTCCCTTGTCTTTGGTTACCAGCCAAAGTAAGGATACTTTATTCAAAAAATGCAAACCTGCGTGATTACCCGGAATGGGTGGGGATGATGGGAAATCATAGGGATGAATAATGTCATTAAAATTATTCCCAAAATTGTATTTTCTCGCACAGGCTTCTTCTATCCATGACTGGATAGGACTGATATACCAATCGATAGGATGAGGTAGACGGACTACATCATCATACTGATCATCAAGGCTTATGAAATGATAACTCGTTGCATAAGCCCCAAGCTGCTCCAAATAATAAGGAATATCTACATGTGAAGAAGATGGTCGAGACTGATATTCCACTGACTGCATCACATCTAACTTTTCACAACACTACTTCTCAATGTATACATTACTGTTGACTTTGTGTGGCTCTGTATGATACTCTGAATGATCATGTGAAAATTTTGAATGCTCCTCTTCCATACTAAGATTTTCCTAGGTATCCAGATCAATGCTCCCCTCTACGGATGTATTGTAGATTGGACTTCCACAAATTTTTGAATAGGCACTCCCCTTGCTGGACATATCATGGATGGGGTTCTCAATAAGATTTTCACAAGTTGGATTATATATGAAATTCCAATAGTCATCATTCCCATCGATGTTGGATATGAGAGAGTCTTCCTCGCTGGTATCATATCCTGAGATATAACTACCCTCCTCCTGCTCATAATAATCATCCTTCAAAGTTTTGGTTTCAAAGATATTACAAGAAGTTAAACTTTCCAAAACTTCATCCCTAAGTGATGAACATAGAGGAGTTTCATAATACACATCATAAATTTCTTCATAAGTGTCAATCTCTGTAATGGTTTCCTCATGAGGGGTTTCTGGAAAAATATTAGCATTGCAACAATCTTGAGAAAATCTCAAATCTTCAATGTTTTCAGTTATGGTGACATAAGGAGAGTCTTCAACAATGTGTTCAATCATGGGTTCCTTGTGAATCTCTTCAACGTGATTGTCATGGATGTTCCCATCTTCGGAATCTTGCTATGTATTGAGAGATACCTCATATTCTTTAAGAAGCTTCTTAATTGCTTCCTTTCTTAAATAACTACTAGGACACTCTTTGATGGGAGTATCATGGATCTCCTCTTCACTTAAATGTTCAAGAAGTGATTCCAAGTCTTAGTTTGTATCATGGAAAAAGGTCCATCAAATGTTTCCATGTGATACTCTATCCCAAATAGGTAGAAGGTAAAGATATTTTCAAGGAACTTTTCCAAACCATTCTTACTACCCCTACCATCATGCCGCTGCTCTAAAAACATTGAAAGGAAGCTTGGAAATGAGGTTATACATTTATTAGGAAGGCCCTGATGGAACCAACAAAAGGCCTCACCTTGAAAAGTACTAGCAAACATTTCCATCATATTGTATTCATAAAGCACATTGGAGTCAGCCATCAACTGAAGGAAATATTTGACACGCCAGATGGCCGAATCACCATAATTTCCATGAAAGACTGGAAGCCAGTTATATACATCCCCCACATCATGACCAAAGTTAGGAAAACCTGGGATGTTTAAGAAATCGATAGGCTGAAAAAGTCCGGCTATCTGGGCACCACACTGCTCCCTTGCTTCATCCATATCAAAAATTAATAGTATGCATTTGATATAACCATTAAACCTTGTACTGAATAGGTGGAGCTATCAAGTGATGAGCTTTTAAAGGTTTTAATATGTCGCATGGGCTCATCTACACAACAAAACTTTGCAAGTTTATGAGATAACAGGGTTTTATCCCTTCAATGGAGTCGCCATGTCAGAATTAAAATATACATTTAAGAACTCACAAAAATTATTTTTTTCTTTTCTTTGTAAAAATAAAAATTGAAAAAAGTCAGTGGAGTCGCCAGATGAAAATTAAAGATCTACTCTAAGCATTCATCAAACAAAGAAAAAAATTTATACTCGGCAACGGCGCCAAAAGGTGTTGCCTCCTTTTACACACCTAGGGGGGAACGTGGCAGAAATCTTCAAGCTACTCGGTGTGTCCCTAGGGGCAAGTATCGAGTTGAGGCTGTCACCTTGTTCTTGACTCCTCTGTTTAGGCTCAACTCGTAACGAAGCCAAGGGGGGTAGACCCTATTAAATTACTTAGGAAAAACTATTTAGTATGATGATGTTAAACTGAATGAGTTACTTAGGAGTTTGAAATTACCCATAAACAACCATAGATGACAAGATATAAAAAAGAGCACACGAAGGCACAACGCTGAGACACAATTCACATATATCGAAAGAAAATAGCCAGTGCCTTAAAATGGAGTCATAAAATAATCAATGTACTAGCATGTGCTTGGAGTGAATATTTTGTGATTGCCTCTTGGTACATTTTAAGTTAATGTGAAATATGAATAAATTAAATTAGGCAAGGAGGGGATTCCAGATATACCCGAGGGTACTTGGAGTATGTCCAAAATGAACCTTCATGTCTACCCGCAAGGAATGTGTGGGCTGAATGGAGTCTCTGAGACTGTTGTTCATAATACACTTGAATGTGTAATAGAGATTAGCACCCCAAGGACACTGTCCAAGAGTTCCCACTTCCTTTGGGTAGTTTTCCATCGTTTACGGTTTGATCAAGGTGTTGGATTTTCACCTGATGGTGGTTGATTGGGGAAGGTGAAAACTAATTAAACTAGTCACTCATGTTGCTTTTGATGCAGGTTGACTGATCGGATGAACCGCATCCAATTGCAGAGCATGCACACCGGAGTCTTGTCAATTTTAGTGAGTTTTAAAGGATGTGTTTTCTTAGAAAGAAAAACCCTCCAAGAACCTCTTTTGGTCCAAGTGGACCTCAATCGGGGAATCAAGGAGGGGGTTGATTTTAGAACAATTACTTACAAAAATTAATGGTAAGCAGCAAACAAAAGCAAATCACAAGTTTTCTAATGATTCCTACCACGCATCTCTTTCCCCCTGCGAGTCAATTGGGAACTCGTGGGGTAAGTATTCAAGTTACTTTGATACTGTAATATGGAAAATATGATAAAGTAATCAAAGCATGTTATTTTGCATGAATGAAACTAATCTAAAGTGAACATAAATAAGACAATGTGAAAAACGACAAAAAAGGCGTGAATCCCCCTAGTGGGGGATGGGGAATGGGCTCGAAAGAGCCTATTTGAAGAAATTTTTTATTATTTTCTGTTACAATATCAGTAAAATTATCTGAATCCTCTTGTTTATTATACAGGATGAAACCAAGATCTTACAAATTTCCCAAAATTTAAAATTATAGTCAAAAGGGAGACCCCTAGGGGGATTCAGATGATCCAAAAGGCACTTTCGAACTGCAGCCCAAAATCACTTTGAAACTACCTTTGGGTCAGCCTACTTTAAACCAAACAAAACTAAGTTAAAACTAGCTAAAACGGTGAAAAAGGAACCAAGGAAAGCAATATTTCCTTGGGATCTTGGCTTGCTGTTTGGGTGGTCAATGAAATATGCATTGATTGCTAGATTTAATATTTTTAAAATAGAAAAATAAATCCAGAGCATGAAACCTATGGATTCTCTTTAAATTGCCATGCAAAAGAGACGATTTCCCTAAACTAGATCTAGAATGCTTTATGGAATCTTTTAGGAATGAGATCTAGACTATGAGCCTTGAAATAATAGATCTATGTAAGTTTTACTTAGAGATGATAGATCTGAAAAATGACAAAGCTTGTAAACAAAGTAACTAGGTAAAGTTTGATTTTTTGAATGAGGAAGAGAGAGAAAGAGTGTTGGAAGCCCTAAAGATCAACTGTGGAGCTTTCCGGTGGAATATCGAGGGAATATGCCTTTGAGAAGTTTTTGGAGAAAGTGAGGAAGCAAACTCGATTAGAACCCTCTCTAAGATAGGAACCTGCAACTTAATCCAAAGACTTGCCAAAATGCTTGTGAGATCCGGTTAATACATAAACAAATATTTCAGAATAGCATGCATATAAACTTATAAAACATGTTGATTCTAGATCTATAAACATGCATAAAAGGAAAGAGATGGCCAATAAACTTATTAACAAACTCCTTTCCTATCAATATCATAATAAACTTATTATCAATCTTTAGCAATGGATCCATAAACAATCAGCAAGTTATGAACATAGATACAGGTTACCTCAGTAAAACATGCCAATGCTCATCCACACACACAATAACATGACACCATCTTGCCTCCAAATATTTTCTTGATTTCAAATGAAAAATAGCAACAGTACAATAGCAACAACACCTCAATCCCAGTTCTAAGTAGCTTGGAAGAGGAAAATTGAGCTTTATTTATAGCAAAAATAGGAGATCCAACCCAGGGGGTGCAAATCCCAAGGAGAGAGAGACTGCAGCTGCTTGTGGAGTGAATCTAGGCCTGATCTGTGTCTAACTAAGCCTGATCTGAGTCTCATTGAGTGTAGCTATCAATCAAAGAGCTGATTTGACTGACACCTCAACGTGCTGACTGAATCATCCACCAAAACTCAACCAGAGAGGCCCACACATGTGGAGGAGAGAGAGAGGGCACAATTCCCAATATTGCATGGAATAATGTACTCTTTGTTCAGCCCAGATCATCTCCTTCTGTCAAGGAATGGTCAGATCCAGTCAATCCCAAGCCTATGAGATTGATTTCAGTCAAATTGGAGCAAATCCCAATGATTTAGGATTTTGAATTTTCTCCATTATTTAATAAATTTATTAATTAAATAATCAATATTTGATTTTTAGGGCTTTCTGACCCGAGTGATGGGAAAATCACTCAAAACTTAGAAAAAGTGGGTTTATGGGTTTACATGCTGCTCTTAGCTTGAAAATGAGCACCCCCATGATTGGAATTGACTTTTGAGCCCACTTTTATTACAAGACCAATTTTTCCATTTAAACTATTAAAAAATACCCTAAGTTTTGGAAAAATTAAAACTTAAAAAAACTTAAAAAATTAAAAAAAATTAAAACGTAGGGGGACCTAGACATGTTCATATGACTCAACCATGATTCCTAGCATGCTTATACAAAGACACATAGACTCTAATAACCTCAATTGGCCTAAATTCCAAGCTGATCACCCCAACTTTGGAGGTATTGAGTGAAAAACTCCGAAATTATCAGTCATTTATTCAACAACCAATAATAACCAAGGGAAAAGACAATCTGGGCTGATCGGATTGACAAATAATGTCTAAGAGACTGAGTCTTTTACACACACTATCATGCTAGAACATTTATTACAACTCCCCAAGGGGGTATGAACATGTGATATAATACAACAAGCACTTCCCAGAATCACTTCCGAAGGTCTTCTGAAGTCTGAACAAATCATATTTGTCCGGTTCACCAGGCTCACTTGATAAAAAACCACTAAGTACAACTTAGGTGGTAACATCTGGATCCAATTGCAGGAGGTGTGCTCGATCTGGTCTTAAGGAAAGGAGAGGATATGAGAACACCAGAATCTCTAGTTTATATACCCTGTAAAAACATCTCAACTTGACAATAAAACCTTAGTAGCACAAGATTTATATAAAATCCAAATGAACCATTAAGCTGATTTATACAAACAAAATAAATGTACCTAACTAATGAAATAAAAGTTTTGTTATAGCTAAGTACAAAATAGAAATGTGTAAAGTAAATGCTCTCTTTCAAGGAGCTTATTTCCTACTCTAAGCATGATATAAAAAGGGTTAAGTGTAATCAGAAATCTAATGTAACCACCTAAGTATTTTATTAACATAAAAAAATTTCCCTTGTCTTTGGTTACCAGCCAAAGTAAGGATACTTTATTCAGAAAATGCAAACCTGCGTGATTACCCAGAATGGGTGGGGAGGATGGGAAATCATAGGCATGAATAATGTCATTAAAATTCTTCCCAAACTGGTATGTGCTCACACAGGTTGCTTCTATCCATGACTGGATAGGACTGATATACCAATCGACAGGATGAGGCAGTTTGACTACATCATCATACTGATCATCAGGGCTTATGAAATGATTACTCGTTGCATAAGTCCCAAGATGCTCCAAATCATAAGGAACCTTGACATGTGAAGAAGATGGTTGAGACTGATATTCCACTGACTGCATCACATCTAACTTTTCACAACACTGCTTCTCAATGTGTTCATTACTGTTGACTTTGAGCTGCTCTGTATGATACTCTGAATGATCATGTGAAAATTCTGAATGCTCCTCTTCCATACTAATATTTTCCCAGGTATCCAGATCCATGCTCCCCTCTACGGATGTATCGTAGATTGTACTTCCACAAATTTTTGAATAGACACTCCCCTTGCTGTACATATCATGGATGGGGTTCGCAATAAGATTTTTCACAAGTTGGATTATCTATGAAATTCCAATAGTCATCACTCCCATCTATGTCGGATATGAGAGAGTCTTGATATTTCTCCATTATTTATTTAATTTATTAATTAAATAATCAATATTTGATTTTTAGGGATTTCTGACCTAAGTGATGGGAAAATCACTCAAAACTTATATCTCTAATCCCCAGGGCTATCAAAGGGTCTCAGGGACATATCATTATATCTCTAATCCTAATAAGATAATTTCAGCACAACTGATTATTCAAACAATAATTTAAATTCATTTTTCATAATTTAATTTCAACAAATCCCTTTAATTTCCAATAAATTAAAAATGAATTCAATAAGTATTTCAACAAATGATCCAAGGGCTGAGAAAGTTTCTTAACATCATATAAAATCATAAAAAATTCAATCCAATACATATCAAATATGAGAACCACTTATAAAGGATAATTATTCTTATTCATAGTTAACTAGTAATTAAGGTGTTACTTACGTCACTTAACGACACTTAGTGCACAAATGACGACAGTTATAAAAAATCCAGTTGTTTAAAAATAACGATTGATTATCAATACCAATGGATAAATAACATACAATGATAAGTAAATAATTCCTAATTACCAAAATCACAAAAAATAATCATGGTAATTACGAAAGACAATCCACAAGACTAGTTGACTAGTTTTCCAATATAAGCAACTAGTCTTGCACAAAATCAACTTGTAACCATACCATTAAACCAAAAATAAATCCTACATCCATTAACAAATTATTTAAGTGTGCACCTACAACCAATTAAATTTTTATTTTTATATCATTCCAATTTAACATAAGGTGATCTTTTCCATAAATTCCAATGAAACTAGTTAACATTCACTACAAGGAACTGAATCTAAATAACTGAAACAAAATTAAATGCATCAATTATTAAAGTATAAAACCTGATAAGTAGCCACCTATAAAACAATAACATGTTATAAATATATCACATGGCTGTAGCATTTTGTTTTTACGAAAACAATGATTTCAATCCACAACTAGTTATCGATTTTCACTGCATTGTACCTAGTTTCCAATTTAACTTTTCAAATGCCAAATAAAAAGAAATATATGACTACTATATATCATGGAAACTATATCATGGGTCACCTAAATTCATATGTATGTATATTTCCACCCATATATGGCCCATTAACTATCTCACAAAACTAGTTAATTCTACTCATTTTAAATGACTAGTAATTATAGGAATCACTAGAATAATTAAATCCACATCTGATAGGACCATTAAAATGTCATTCCAAATATAAATAAAATATTTTATAATTCATAAAAAATGTATATCTCATTTTAATATTTCATCAAACACTTCATATGCAAATTCACATATCTACTCAAAACAATTCCATTGAAGGAGCTATAACTTGGAAATTGATTTAGAATTTCGGTATACATTTCCCAAAAACTACAAAGAATATTTACCCTCAAATTATCACAAAAATTTAAAGTGTATTTGTAATACATAAGAATAAACATAATACTTGGGGATTTTTACAAAGACTTCATGTGCCAAGTCTCCAAACTATGCAAAACAATCCAATTGAAGGACTAGATTTCGAATAAAGGTAGAAGCATCAAAGAGAATTTTATTATACCATTCCTAGGATATTGTACCATAAAAATAAAAATTATATAATTAATAGGGACACAAATATCAATTATGTATTAGAGGTTCCAAAGAATCATATTTTCAAGCAATTTGTGTACAAAATCTCAAAAACTAGTTTCCAATTACTTCACAAAATTTACTTGCATAAACATATTGAATTCCATGAGAGGTTTCTTCCAGAAATAACTCATATGTTTTATCAAAAATTTCATGTGACTCCATAAATAAATAATATTAAAGACAAATAAATTAAATAAATATGAAATAAAACATTTATCTTTTCCAAATACACAACTTGAATCAACCGTGCCATGTTCCACCCAAGCGTAGACATAATGAAATCCAAAACTCACTTTGCAATGGTCAACCCCAACAAGAACCATGATTCCAAAAGAAAGGGAACACTTGAAAACAAATTCTCTCAAGAAATAGTTCCAACCACAGCCCAGTGACAAACATGACCTCTACTTCCACTCAAGGTCAATTTCACTAGCTCTAGGTCAACAATCCAATGACAACCCACTGGAAAGTAGCACTTCCAATTTGGGGAAATTTCAGTGGATCCAGGACAAATACTATTGGGTCAAGAGTAACTCATCTTGGGCACGGGCTCACAAGGATCTCATACCAAGTTCAACAAAATCAAACCACAAGTTCCAAACACAAGAATAAGAGAAAAAGCATGAACCAACACACAAGAGTGACTAGCCAACACAATCAAATTGAATTCCTTCATGAGAAATTCGAATTGGGAGAGAGATCGACACAAGAATGACCATTACATTCCAAAAATATCAAATAGGAGTTACACATCAAGTGGCTACACCAACATGAACACTTCATGAGGGATCACTAGGTTAGAGAGGGACTTCAATCCTCAAATAAAATTAATCTCAAGGTAAATAAAACTGAGGAGTAACATAACACGTGGGGGTACATAACCAAGAGGGTCCATCAAGTACATAAGAAGGGTGTACAACTTCAACATACGCTCAACAAACATATGTAAACACTTTTCCACAAACCCTTGCTCGTAACATCATGGTTCTTCATGCTCTCCTTCGTGGCATCGGTCGTCTAGTTGTTTTTAATTATTAGTTATTTTATAAGTTCAACATAATAAGTAATAATAATAATAATATGCAAACCATATTCTAGGAGCCTTTGTAACGTCCCCGACCCTTTGACCGGTGAAGAGGACGCTACCATGGCGTTAACCATCCGGACTACCAGCCCCATGTACATGTAAAATTCATAAAATGCTGAAAAGTTGAAACAAATGCTTTGAACTAGAACATGCACACATGAACATTTATCATACACAGTAGAAGCCAACATACGTTCAAACAAGCATTCAACATGTTCATCACATTCATTAACAGAAAATATGATTGCAGAAGTAAAATGGACAAGATCACTTATCTTATGAAGAACTCGTTCCGCAACCAGCTACGTCACTGCAACGTTCCACCCAACCATAGGCCAGCGTGCTCCTTAATCTCTCAGCAACACTGCCACCCCCGAGTTGGGCATGATTCTCCAAGGAATAAGGGAACAAGCAGGCTTACACATAGCCAAGGATACACAAAACACAGCCAAGCCAACATAGTTGGGTTTACCAGGCCATCAACAAGACAACCAAGCCAACATGGTCAGGTTTACCAGGCCATCCGGGAGTTGGGAAAGGCTAAATGCTAAGCTGGTGAGCTCCTTACAGAGCCAAGAACACCTACACCAGAACTAGCCTGGCTTCCAAGACACCCACACACACCCAACACAAGGAATCAGTCCCTTCTCTGCTACACAATCCCTCAGGCCCTGCATTCCCTTCCAATGCTATTCAGGGGTTGTGGAGAAGAAAGCCAGCCCTCTAGATTTGTCTGTGTGGTTTCCAATCACTAGGTTTATCAAGCAAATCAAGCCCCCATCCCTGCTCCCAACACAGTCCGAAGACCAACCATTACACACATGCAATTAATCAGCTATTACAGCTTAAACAGGGAAGATAACTCCCGAGTCGTTCTTGGCCCTATCGTGGCCAAAACAACTCCCAAGCGAATTACAACAGTCCCAAACGCAACAGCAAATGCAATCACAACATGAGGAAAGATAGCAGTCCATCCTGGACAACTAAGTAGTGGAAAAGACTTACACAGACCACACTGGGGACGAAATACTGTCTCCCAGCCTGTGCATGAGAAAAACTTGCACCAGACCCCAAAATACAAAGGGCGACACACATGCATGAACCAAAAATTAGTGAGGAAAATTACACACAGTCCTTGAACGTAAAAATGACTCTCCACAAGAAAAATCGTGGGTGACAATGACCAAATGGCTCCCAGCTTGCTGCGTGAGTGGCAACAATGCAGAACCCAGCACGTGAGCAAAGATTTACCGCGAATTCCAAATGTGGGTAAAAAACACACCCGATTCCTTTCACTGGGAAAATTGTGAATGATAGTGGAGACGGCCCCTTCCCCCCCTTAGGCTACGTGAGACACAGAACGTTCTTTTTCCTGTGTGAGGATGAACAACAATGGAGAATGCAGATCGAAAGTGCGTGAGAGTTTCAGCACCATCGTGGAGAGAGTAGTGTGTCTGCGGGAGTGATGGAAGTGGTTTTCTTTTTCCATTGTGAAGTCAACCGTGGGTGGAGTGTGCGTGTGGGCAAGGACTGACAGTCCTGCCACACTCCACTCCCAGTCATAACTACCCCAACTAACAATAGTAGTTCTTAATGGTGGTGGTTGGATAAGACAAGGGAAGATGACACATGGCTTTTTCCCTCATTTCCCAAGGTTTGACATTTCCCCACCCTTGTGAAAATCACGCCCTTTTCATTATGGTTGCCGTGAACATAGCTGGTTGTGTTCATTTTAATTAAAGATGCATATTTACATGATGACAAACTCAAAATGTATGCCGCATGCCCCAATATACCATCGGTGACAAATTTAAATCCGAAACATAGCATAACCAATCAACGATGGGGCCTTGGCCTTTAGCTCCGCACCATGATCATTTACAATATTTACATCAAAAACATCTAATGCAATGGGGTGAAAACCAGGGTGTTACATTCCCCTCCCCCTTCAATAGCATTGTCCTCAGTGCTTTACAAAATTTGAACAAAATGCTACACTGGTATCGTCTCAGTGTTCTGCAAAATTGAACAAAAATGGATGTGCCAATCACATGGCATCCTCCAGCTCCCACATAGCCTCTTCAGGTCCGTAGTGTTCCCATTGCACCTTTAGCTGACCTATGGCCCGGTTCCAGAGCATTGTGACCTTCCTATCAAGGATGCGCATTAGCTCGATTCGGAACTCTCCCTCGGGTTCCACCTGAATCACATCCTAATTTATCACATGGTTAGGATCATGTACATATCTCTTAAGCAAAGAAACATGAAAAACATTATGAGCTCTAGTGCTAGCAGGAAATGCAAGTCTGTATGCAACTGGCCCTATTCTTTCAAGCACTTCAAACAGCCCACAGTATCTAGGTGACAACTTGGCACAACTTCCAAGCTTCAAGGAACTCTTCCTTGCCCTCACTCTAAGGTAAACATGATCCCCAAAACTAAACTCCCTGTTCACCCTATGCTTATCTGCATAGCTTTTCTGTCTATCCTATGCTGCTTTCAAATTCTACCTGATCTTTACAACCTCTTACTCCATTTCCTTGAGCAATTCTGGTCCAAGCACAATCCTATTCACTGGGTTATCCCAAGTCACTGGTGTCCTACACCTTCTTCCATACAAAGCTTCATACGGACTCATCCCCAAGGATGCTTGCTATCCATTGTTATAAGCAAACTCTACCAAGTGTAAGTAGTCTTCCCACTTGGTTGGTTTGTCCATCACATACATGTGAAGCATATCTTCAAGCACCTGATTAACTCTCTCTGTCTGACCATCTGTCTAAGGATGGTATGCAGTGCCGAAGTTTAGCTTTGTACCCAAATCTGCAAACAACCCCTTCCAAAAATTGGAAGTGAACTTGACATCTCTGTCAGAGACTATTGCCTTCGGCAATCCATGCAATCTGAAAATCTCCTTCATGAAGATCTTTGCGATATCATCAGTCTTATGCGTAGACTTAACCGGTATAAAATGTGCTGCCTTTGTCAACCTGTCTACCACAACCATGATGGAATCATGTTGTCTCCAAGTCATCGGCAATCCTGTAATGAAATCCATGGAAATAACTTCCCATTTCCATTCTGGAACCGGCAAAGGCTGCAACAAGCTTGCTGGATGTTGATGTTCAACCTTTACCTGTTGACATTTCATACACCTTGAAATGTACTCAGCCATGTCCTTTTTCATGCTTGGCCAAAAGTACTGCTTTCTAGCTGTAGCAATTGTCTTCTGATATCCTGGGTGACCAGAATACGGAGCTTGATGGATTTCATCCATAAAAACTCTCCTCAAATCTGCTACATCAGGAATATAAACTCTACCTTTATAAGTGAGAAGTCCATCTTCTTCAAATTTATATCCCTCATACCTCTTCTCAAGACCTTGCTGCTGTAATTTGTCTTTTACCTGCTCATACAATTCATCTCCAGCAGCATGACTAACAATCTGCTGCCTCAAATCTGATTGGCAAATACTAAGAGATGCCACATGCATTTCTTGCATCTTCTTGCTGAGTGCATCAGCTACCTTGTTCTCTTTCCCTTTTATGTGCTTGATTTCAAAATCAAACTCACATAAAAATTCCAGCCATCTCGCTTGCCTAGCATTTAGAGTAGGCTGATCAAACAAATACTTCAGACCACAATGGTCTGTCCTGAGCTCAAATATCCTTCCCATCAAGTAGTGTCTCCACATCTTGAGAGCATGTACTATTGCTGCAAGCTCTAGATCATGAGTGACATAATTCTACTCATTCTCCTTCAACTTTCTTGACTCATAACATATCACGTGGTTGTCCTGCATAAGGACTCCTCCAAGCCCTTGTCCGCATGCATCGGTACACACCACAAAGTATTTTTCTGGATCTGCAACCTTCAATACGGGTGCACTAGTGAGACGACTCTTCAACTACTGGAATCTTTCTTCACACCTCGATGTCCATTCAAACTTCATCCCCTTCTTTTGTAAAGAAGTGATGGCATGTGCAACTTTGGAGAATCCCTCAATAAATCTCCTGTAGTATCCTGCAAGTCCCATGATCTTACATCTGTCACATTTCTTGGAGTAGGCCAATTCATAATGGCTTCAATCTTTTCAGGGTCCACAGATATACCCTCCTCTGAGATAATGTGACCCAAATACTGAATTCTATCTCTATAGAAGTCACACTTGCTCAGTTTTGCATACAACTGATGCTCCCTGAGCAATTGCAATGTCAATCTCAAATGCTCTTCATGCTCTTCCTCATTCTTGGAATAAACAAGAATGTCATCAAGGAAAACAAGAACAAACTTATCCAAATATCTACTGAAGACACTATTCGTAAGGCACATAAATGTAGCTGGTGCATTTGTGAGGCCAAATGGCACCACTACAAACTCATAATGGCCATACCTTGTCCTGAAGGCTTTCTTATGAATGTATTCATCCTTGATTCTTACCTGATGGTAACCAGACCTCAAGTCAATATTGGAAAATACCTTAGCTCCTCTCATTTGATCAAAGAGGTCATGAATCCTAGGAAAAGGATATTTATTCTTCACAGTAACCTTGTTCAATTGTCTGTAATCAATACATAACCTGAGTGTACCATATTTCTTCTTTACAAACAGAACTGGTGCTCCCCAAGGAGATACACTCGCTGAATATACTTCTTTTCCAACAACTCTTGTAGTTGCATCTTCAACTCTAGCATCTCCGGTGTGCTCATCCTGTAGGGTGCCTTGGACACTGGCGCTGCTCCTGGCACAAGTTCAATTGTGAAATCAATGTCCCTCTTTGGAGGAAGCCCTGGAATCTCATCAGGAGACACATCCCTAAATTCTTGTAACACCTGATAGTCCTCCAACCTAGGAGTTTCATCTCTTGATGTCTCCAAAATATGAGCTGCATACAACTGGCAACCCTTTCTATAGAACTTCTTTAACTGCATTGCTGAAACCTGCCGTACTGAAATCACCTTTGGAATACCTTTCACAACTACTAGGTTCCCTTCTTCATTCATGCATTCGAAAGTCTTATTGTAGCAATCAAGCTTCACCCTGTGAGCTTCTAACCAATCCATTCCAATGAGAACATCATAGGAACCAAGCGGTAGAACATTCGGATCTACACAAGTGACCAATCCATCCATGACCAATGGACATTTCTCTATCACTTCACTGATCTTTCTCTTAGTTCCAGTGGCTAGCTGAACTAACCAAGACTTCCTATGATTTACTTTCTCAAAAGCAAAAATCTCCACTACTCTAGGAGTAATGTAACTGTGCGTGGAACCAAGGCCAATCAAGATAGAAACAGATTGCTCAACAATCTTACCTGCTAATTCAACCACAGTTGACTGGTGATTTTCCTGGCGGTCCTCCAGTGCTGCATAAATCCTAGGGACTGCCCTTGCTACTTGACCCACTGTTTCTGATTCTTGAATGTTATAAGCTGGCCTTGCACTCTAATTCTTGAGTGGACAATTTCTGCGCATGTGGGGTCCTCCACATTTCCAACATTGAAGTGGTCCTCTATTTTGTTGTGGATCCTTAGGTTTTTCTCCTGTCATTCCAACTGGCTTACTTGCAGCTTGAGATGGCTGCTTTTGTTGATTCCTGAAGTTAGAAGGTTTAAAACCTTTCTTTCTTTGGTCAAACTTCTCGTTCTTCTTGTCCTTCCATGCCTTATGGTAATCTGGCTTACCCTTGCTTTGCTCATAGCAATACTTAGCCTTCCTTATTGCTTCTTCAAGAGTTCCAGGTTCATAAAACTCAATTATATCTTTGTAAGACTGAGGTAATCCACTCAGAAAACAATGGACCTTCAATTTTTCATCTCTGATGTATCAGACATACCTCAATAGCTCCAAAAAATTATTTGCATACTCTTCCATAGTTTGCTGTCCCAATCTTAGCTCATGGAACTCCTTAATCTTGTCATCATAATACCTGTCAGAGAGGTATTTCTGCTTGAAATATTTCTCGAACTGTTTCCACTTAAGTCTCCTTTCACTGATCCTCTTTACTTGCTTGAAGTGTTCCCACCAAATGGATGCTCTTCCATTCAGATTGAATATGGCAACTCTTGCCTTCATGTTTCCTGAATAATCATGCACTTGAAAGTACTTCTTTATCCCAAGAAGCCAAGCTTCAGCCTCTTGTCCAGTCTTTACCTCACCATCAAATGTAGGAGGTTTAGCTTTCTTAAATTCATCTCAAGAGAGATCCCTATGGTGCCTCTTTCTTTTTCTTTTATGGGAAGAAGAGCTCGAATCCCCACTGGATTCTTCGGAGTCAGATGATCCACTAGAAGTCCTTCTCCTTCTCCTAGTATTGCTCTTACTACCTTCTGGTCTTGCTGTACCTCGTCCGGAGTTTATATTTCTTTGCAAGTCTGTCAAACTCTGCAACATTGCAGCATTCAACTGATGCTGCTCTTCTTGGGATTTGATCAAGCTTCTCATGGTGGTTGCAACATCTGATGGTGTCTCTTGGAATCTCCTTCCATTAGACTCAATGTCATCATTTCTATTACGGACATTTTCTCCCATGGCATCTTCTACTCGCTCATAATAATCCTGAGCATCATACCCATCATGGGTTCTCATGACTGAACCACCACTTACTTACCAAACTGCACTACCTGGAATACTTCCCTTGAAGGTGACTATGATTCTACAAACGTGTTAGTAACACAACTGTCAGATGCATAACATCAATCATAATTACTTACCTTCTCCTGGAATAATTATAAAATAACAAGTTTTCCAAGACACAATATTTTCTTCATCAAAGAACATCTGTCTCAGGGGGACGATGGGGGTCAAGGGGGCTTTCCCCCTTGTGGCTTCCCTGTGCCACTACAGGGCGGGTCGAGGGTAGTGCCCTCGTTCTTTTTTTGTAAATATTTAATTTTTGTACAATCTCGCGCATAAGATCGCTGTCACTTTCTCCTTCTAGGCCCATGAAAATCCATTGAAAAATAGTCGAAATCTGTTGGAAAATCCCAAGAAAAAACTCAAAATTTCCTTGTGCAGAATCGGGTCTCATTCCAACTATCAATATGACGTTTCGGCGGTAAAAAACAACTAGCTTCTCCGCTGTTCATCGGTGACCGGATCTGTTAAGCACTACTGCATCGACGATCGAATCTTCTAACCTTCGGAATGATAGTTCACTAAACAGCCGCAATAGCAGGTAGTGATCTTACTGTGGGTTCCACGGACCATAACTCATCGGTTGTCGGAAGCTCTATCCACTAACCATCTCCGATGGCCGACGGTTTCCAGGACTTAGAGAAATTTTTGAAATTTTCCCCTTTTTGTCTTCCTTTTCGCCGCTTGATCTTCTTTTCATCGATGAAATAATTCCATCAGCAGCCGCAATGGTGACCCACCATCCTCGATATTCTTTCGATTGGCGGCCCAATCAACTAAGGCATAACCTGATTGGTATCAGCGGTCTCTTCTCGTCAGAAGACTAGTGCTCTAGGCTTCCGAAACGACAGTGCACGAAACACTTATCTTCTTTCGATAGTCGACGATTTTGGCCTTAGAAAAATTTTAAACTTTTCTTTCTTTATGACATCAGCAGTCGGAGGCCTTACCCGTCGGACGCGTAGTTGTCTAGCCATCCGCAATGGTGGGCGCTTGATCAACTTACTCCACCGATGGACGTCGAATCACTTAGAAAATTGTTCCACAATTTTCCTTCCAAATGTTCTCCGTCGGGTGTGTTTCTGCCTAGCTCTTCCGCTACATCGAAA
The DNA here is from genome assembly GCA_001517045.1 of Pseudotsuga menziesii. Classification (NCBI taxonomy): domain Eukaryota; kingdom Viridiplantae; phylum Streptophyta; class Pinopsida; order Pinales; family Pinaceae; genus Pseudotsuga; species Pseudotsuga menziesii. Next base: position 258,546 of record LPNX010544557.1, read on the forward strand.
GTCCTTTCCACTAAGTGTTTCGATGAACCGACAATTCAAACACTTAGATAAATTTATGGAAGTTTTATGTCATCAACTTCCGATCTCTGTTGGGCAGAAAGAAATTCTGCTTTTGTCACTACATCTTCGTGGTCCATTCAGGCCCATGCTGCAACATGAGCTCTGATACCATGCTGTAACATCCCCGACCCTCTGACCGGTGAAGAGGACGCTACCATGGCATTAACCATCTAGACTACCAGCCCCGTGAACATGTAAAATTCATAAAATGCTGAAAAGCTGAAACAAATGCTTTGAACTAGAACATGCACACATGAACATTTATCATACACAGCGGAAGCCAACATACGTTCAAACAAGAATTCAACATGTTCATCACATTCATTAACATAAAATATGATTGCAGAAGTAAAATGGACAAGATCACTTATCTTATGAAGAACTCATTCCGCAACTAGCTACGTCGCTGCAACGTTCCACCCAACCATAGGCCAGCGTGCTCCTTAATCTCTCAGCAATGCTGCCACCCCCGAGTTGGGAATGATTCTCCAAGGAATAAGCGAACACGCAGGCTTACACATAGCCAAGGATACAAAAAACATAGCCAAGCCAACACAGTTGGGTTTATCAGGCCATCAACAAGACAACCAAGCCAACATGGTCAGGTTTATCAGGCCATCTAGGAGTTGGAAAAGGCTAAATGCTAAGCTGGTGAGCTCCTTATAGAGCCAAGAACACCTACACCAGAACTATCCTGGCTTCTAAGACACCCACACACACCCAACAAAAGGAATCAGTCCCTTCTCCCCTACACAGTCCCTTAGGCCCTGCATTCCCTTCCAATGCTATTCAGGGGTTGTGGAGAAGAAAGCCAGCCCTCTAGCTCTGTCTGTGTGGTTTCAAATCACCAGGTTTATCAAGCAAATCAAGGCCCCATCCCTGCTCCCAACATAGTCCGAAGACCAGCCATTGCACACATGCAATTAATCAGCTATTACAGCTTAAACAGGGAAGACGACTCTTGAGTCGTTCTTGGCCCTATCGTGGCCAAAACGACTCCCAAGCAAATTACAACAGTCCCAAATGCAACAGCAAACACAATCACAACATGAGGAAAGACATCAGTCCGTCCTGGACAACTAAGCAGTGAAAAATACTTACACAGACCACATTGGGGATGAAATACAGCCTCCCAGCCTGTGCATGAGAAAAAATTGCACCAGACCCCAAAATACAGAGGGCGACACACATGCACGAACCACAAATCAGTGAGGAAACTTACACACAGTCCCTAAACGTAAAAATGACTCTCCACAGGAAAAATCATGGGTGACAATGACCAAACAGCTCCCAGCTTGCTGCGTGAGTGGCAACAACGCAGAACCCAGCACGTGAGCGAAGATTTATCGCGAATTCCAAATGTGGGTAAAAAACACACCCGATTCCTTTCGCTGGGAAAATCGTGAATGACAATGGAGACAGCCCCTTCCCCCCCTTAGGCTGCATGAGACACATAATGTTCTTTTTCCTACGTGAGGATGAACAATAATGGAGAATGCAGATCGGAAGCGCATGAGATTTTCAACACCATCGTGGAGAGAGTAGTGTGTCCGCGGGAGTGATGGCGGTGGTTTTCTTTTGCCATTGTGAAGTCAACCGCGGGTGGAGTGTGCGTGTGGGCAAGGACTGACAGTCTTGCCACACTTCACTCCCAGTCATAACTGCCCCAACTAACAACAGTAGTTCTTAATGGTGGTGGTTGGATAAGACAAGGGAAGATGACACATGGCTTTTCCCTCATTGCCCAAGGTTTGACATTTCCCCACCCTTATCCTTGTGAAAATCATGCCCTTTTCATTATGGTTGCTGCGAACACAGCTGGTTGTGTTCATTTTAATTAAAGATGCATATTTACATGATGAAAAACTCAATATGTATGCCGCATGCCCCGATATACCATTAGTGACAAATTTAAATCCGAAACATAACATAACCAATCAACTGTGGGGCTTTGGCCTTTAGCTCCGCACCATGATCATTTACAATATTTACATCATATACATCTAATGCAATGGGGTCAAAACTGGGGTGTTACAACCTTTTTCCATTATTTCCATCATAACAACAATAATGATATGTCCTAGGGATAAACCATAGGGTATTACATCCCCCCCCCCACTTAAACTATGCATTGTCCTCAATGCATACACATACATGGTGCAAAATCTCAAAGAATATGAGGGTATTCATCTCTCATCATATCTTCCAATTCCTAAGTCACATCCTCAGGAGTACAGTGGCTCCATCAAACTTTAACTTGACATATTTCTCTATTCCCATGTAGCTTGGTATTCTTGCCTACAATGGCATTAGGATCTACCAGAAAGTCTCCTTCCAGCTCGACCTAGTCATATCAAATATATATAATAAACATAATCAACATCATGTATATGTGTCGACATGAAATAATATATATATACCAACATGATAACAAGGATCACATGTCAGTATCAAAATAATCTAAGCAAAAATATATCATATCATATGCATCATCATCTAATGTAAAACAAAGCATATACTCTACAATTTACTTGTATCATATTAAAGTCAATTATATGCCTAGGATCATGCACATACTTTTTCAACAAAGAGACATGAAACACATAATGCACATTTATGCTAGGAGGAAAAGCTAGTTCATAAGAAATTGGTCCTATAATTTACAAAATATCAAAGGGACCACAGTATATAGTTGCAAGTTTAGAACAATTGCCCATGTTTAAAGTACTCTTTCTCATTTTCACTTTCAAACACACATGATCCCCAACCTGAAACTGTTGTCAATCCTAGTCCAATCTGCACAAATTTTCTCTTTATCCTGTGGTGTTTTCAAATTATTATTAATCCTGACTATTTGATCTTCCATTTCCTTTAATAATTATGTCCTAATGTTAACTCTGTCTATTGTATTGTCCCAACTAATAGGTTTGTTTAATTTTCTTCCATACATTGATTCAAAAGGACTCACTTTAAAGAAAGGAGTGATAACTATTGTTATAAGAAAATTCCAAAATATGCAAATAAGTTTCCCATTTAGTAGGCTAATCCATTACATGCATTCTTAACATATATTCAATAATGTGATTAACCCTTTCTATCTGTCAATCTGTCTAAGGATAATGTGAAGTACTCACATTCAAATATGTTTCAAAACATTTAAACAAACCTTTCCAAAAATGACCTGTGAATTTTGAATCTTGATTTGACACAATTGATTTCGGAATACCATGCAATCTAACTACTTATTTCATATAAATATCTAGTATTTCAGTTTCTTTATGTGTAGTCTTAACTAGTATAAAGTGTGTTGTTTTAGTTAATTTGTATACCACTACCATAATAACATCATGTTGTGACCTTGTCTTAGGTAATTTTATGATAAAATCCCTACTGACTACATCCCATTTCCATTCTGGTATCTATAAAGGTTGTAACAAACCTGTGGGGTGTCTATGTTAAAGATTTACTTTATGACATTCTAAGCATCTAGCTATGTAATATGTAATTTCTTTGTTCATTCCTGGACAAGTATAATCCTTCTTAACTTCCTCTACTTTCTTTTGATAACCATAGTGACCTGCATACGGTACATCATGCATTTCTTTTAAAACCAATTTCTTTACGTTTTATGAGTTAGCAATGTAGACCCAATTCTTATACTTAAGTATTCCATCCTTTAGTTTATAGTGTTCAAACTTATGTGTCGTTCCTTATTGCTACAAGCTTGCTTTTACCTGCTGAAAGAATTCATCTTTATTGTTGCCTCTTTTAGTATATCCTTTAAATATGAAGTGCTAGTAGTGATAGCTACATGCACACCTGCATTTTCCTACTGAGTGCATCCACCACTTTATTTTCTTTTCCTTTTATTTGTTTAATTTCAAAATCATATTCACATAGTAATTCCATCCATCTTCTTTGTCTTGCATTTACATTAGGTTGTTCGAACAATTATTTTAGTCCATGGTGATTAGTTCTTAATTCAATTTTCTTTCCATTTAGTAGTGTCTCCATATGTTTAAACCAGGTACTACTGCTGCTAATTCCAAGTCATGTGTAGCATAATTTTGTTCATGTTCCTCTAATTCTGTAGACTCATAACAAATAACCTATCCATTTTGAGTTAACACACCACCTATACCCTGCTAACATACATATGTACATAACACAAAATTTTCATCTAGATTCATGATTTTCAAAACCGGTGCACTAGTAAGCATCTCTTTAAGATTTTGAAAACTTATTTCAAATTTAAATGTCCAATCAAACTTTATACCTCTATTTTGTAAAGAATTTATCGAATGTGCAATCTTTGAAAATCCTTCTATAAACCTGTGATAGTAATCTGCTAATCCCATAACAAATCTAACTTCTCACACATTCTTAGGTGTTTGCCAATTTATAATTGCTTCTATATTTTTTGGGTCAACTAAGATTCCTTCTTCTGATACAATGTATCCTAAGTAGTGACTCTTGTTATGATAAAAAGAGTACTTACTTAACTTAGCATAAAGTTGATTCTCTCTGAGTACCCGCATTACTAGTCTCAAGTGTTTTTCACGCTCTTTCTTTGTCTTAGAGTAAACTAGTATTTCATCCAAGAAAACAATCACAAACTTGTCTAAATATTTTCAAAAAATCCCAATCATAAAGCACATAAAGTTAGTTGGTGCTTTGGATCTAGTTCTTTTATCCATGTCATTCTATGCAATTTTGTTGGATGAGCCTAGGTCGGCCACCTGACTAGGCCCTCCAGTTGACTACTTGTAAAACATATCAACAAATAATGTCGACTGATGCATGTCATTTCAGTCAGTTGAATTGACAAGTAGTTATGTAACTACTTGTAAACTATATAAATAGGCTGGAGAGATAGATATAGTGTAATGGTTCATATCATATGTAATCATATTTGTATATGTTCATGTTGAGTAATAGAAAGACTTGTTCTTCATCATCAATTACTTGTCTATTGTTTGCATCATTGCTCTTTGTTGATTAATCTAAAATATGTATCACTGGTAACTATGAAATCCACTCAACTTCAACATTGGTTCTGTTTCTGGTGATACATGCATAAAATAAAAATTAGCACGACCAAATGATACTAGAGAAAGAGATTAAAGAATGTTGGGAGAGAAATATAGAAAAATATCTGCTAAACTTGCTAGAAGAAATAAGTTGACTATCGCTCAAGCAAGAGATAAATTCTTCTCTGAGATGCATTAAAAGTTTGTTGAATCCATACCATTTGTATTGAAGAAGCTCCTAGATGAAAATACATGTAGATGAAAAAGAGCGATAATTACTTCAAACACTAACTAGAGGAGGCGACACAAATCTATCGGAGTGGTATGAAAGAATTACCGATGAGTTATGTGAAGAAGGTGCTATTGAAGAGAGAGTTTCTATAGACAATGTCAATAAAATTGTTGGCCACTTTTCCTAACTCGCGCAACCTAGGTTCTGCGCATCCTGTCAACCCAACAAACACCTGAGATACTGGCCCGATAGAGCAAGCCTCATTGGCAACACCTGCAAAGCAGGCGCAGTCTCACCCGAGATATCTCTTCAATGGGTAACCACTGGAACCATGTTTCCGCGGATCATCGAGGGATTATAGTCCCTTGGTGTGCGGTCAAGGAGCTCGATAATTTCTAGTGAAGATGGAGTCATTTATGCCGAACTGTAGCACACACCACGCATATACTTTCTTAACTACTAATGGTGTGACACAGATTCGGCCTTAGCACTTTAAGCATAAAGGGATATAATAGCGAGATAAAAAACATGCGCAATATAACAGACGCACAACATCGATTGCACTATAAACATAAACTAATACTCAAAAGCTGTGCATAATAACCTATTAATTCATTATGAATTCTATTGATAGTACGACATTCATTCAACCATGACAAGACTTGCATCATAAACATAAAAAACCATACACATTCAATCATCAACACATAGGAGAGTTCACGTGGAAACCCATCCGGGTAAAAACCACAAGGCGCTCTTCATCTGGCATGAGAAATATGTGGTGCCTTCAACTTGAATTTGACTGTAGAATGTCTTAGATCTAGATTTCTGCTTAGACTCTTTCTTGCTCTCATTCTCTTTGTCTTATTTCTCCCAACTACTGCTATCATCTAGTGATCTACACACGGCTTGGATTGACTTCTCTAGCATCTGCACCTCTCTAGCAAAGCTTCTCTTCTACTGCACTACCTCCGACTGCATCCTGTAGACTTCTGACTAATCTACCACTTAGATATCACAACTTCCATTCGCTCCCTCAGAGATCATCCCACTACTAACTATTCAAAAACAACTAAGGAGTGATCTAAAAAGCCACCAAAGAGTAAAAACAAAATAAACCCTCTAACTATTGAATCCCTCGTATCTATACTATTTTACATGACCACGCAGGGTCAACTGCATATAGGAATTCCATTGACTGTCACCATCGGCTGCCACCCAGGCTACAGCTGTGGCGATCATTACTTGGCACGAGGTACTAACGACCTTACTTACATCATGTGTTCACTAGTGTGGCATTCACCAACTTAAGCTGACTTCAATACCCACGATCGTCCTGTCGCTTTTGACCATTAATATGCACGTGTGCTACTATTTTACCCTGCAGGAATCTTCCTTCCGTGTAGTTTCATTTTCCATGCATGTGACATATTTTGCGCATATTCCTTCTTCTGCGCAGATTTCCTCTTCTGCACGGTTTTCTTTGTCCACACATATTTCCTTGTCTGCATAGATTTCTTCTATACCTGTCGCGTGCTTCCTTTTCCTTGTTTGTGCTTGTGTGGTGGATTGATTCTTGCACATTTCTTCATTTGCGCTTATTTCTTGCACGCTTTCCCTATGCCCAACAGGCCCCCAACACTCACATGTGGCACGTCCCAAGCCACAAAGCAATGGACATAGGAGGTGGCACAACATGCGTGGCCTTTTCTTTGCTATTGTTTTTTTTTCTTTTTCTTCTCGCGCACCTTTCTCATGCTTCCTCTCTTGCAGATTTTGTTACTTGTGTTTTCTTTTGGCAGTGTTTCCTACACCGCGGGCTCATCCCATACTTAGAAAAAAATGTTTATATTTTAGATGAAAAAACTAGATTTATATACAATTTCTTCACCAGCATCATTTGAAGAGTCTACTTCCAGAGGTTTTTGTTTTTCTTGCTTCGGCTCTTCTTCATGTTGTTCTTCTTGGTCCTATTTGTCTTCCTTTTCCTCTTCATCTTCCTTTTCCTCTTCTTGCACATCCTATGGTGCATGTTCTGGTGTAGATTGTTTTGCGCTTCCAGCCTTTTGTTGGAATTGGCCAAGGATGGGAGTAAGCCTTTCTATCTCCCAGCGGGCTTCTTCTTCTTGCTGCTCCAGTTCCTACACTCGGTCAGAGCTAGGGTGTTCCAATGATGTATTGGCCACTGCCTGTGTTAACTTGTGGATTCTTTGCTGGACAGGCTGAAGTAGCCCTGTCACCTTTTCATCTTCGGCTTGTTTCTCAGCCATCTCTTGGTTGCATATGTTTTCTTGCTCGTGCAAGGTTCTTACCTTATCCTCGAGCTGCTTAAGCTCAACACCTTTGGCGATTTTATCCTTTGTTGGAAGCTTCTTAATCGTTGCCCTTACCACCAATACTTGTAGTTTTTCTTATCTCACCTGCTCGACAAGTTACTCCTCAGTTTCATCCTCGATGAGTTGCTCCCATACTGCGACAATTGTTTCCATCGCCTTTGTGCAGATCTTTTCAACTTCCCTAAGCCAACCAACAACTTGATATGCCGATTGTTTCCCTTGTTGCACAACTTCGGGGGGCGTGCTCGACTGCTGGTTGGTATTTAATTCCAAAACCTGTTTCTTTAGATTTGTGTCCAGTTTGGATAATCGCCTCAGCTGGTGCACAAGTTCTACCTCATCTTCTTCCTCATCATCTGACAGTTTTGTAACTGCCTCCTTTATGGCTTCTTCCAGTGAAGCCTACCTCTGCACTTGTGCTTCTAGGTATTCCTGTTGTCGCTTGATGACTTGTTTGTGCCTTTTTGCTTTCTTGGCTGCCTGATATGCAACCACATTTTCTCAGATTCTCACCTCTGTAGCTACGGCATGCTGAATGGAATAGATTTGTGGCATTGTCAGCTTAGAGAAATCCAAAGTTAATGTGTCCAAGCTATGGACACTTGTATCCATTTCTACTGTATTTGTAGAAAATTCCTGCGTGGGAATTTATATTCTAAAGGGTGGGAGTAGCATCGACATCACCAAAGCATTTGATGGGTCTACACTGTAGGTCTCAGTCTGCATGGCGTCATGCACTTTTGTGACGGCCTCTACCAGTCAGGTAACTTGCGCAGTGAGCGAAGTCATCCAATTGGTTTTCCTATGTGTGATATCACCCAAGGTAGACTCAGTTACTTCTGCGACCGCCTATCTAAGAAGAGTCAGATCCTCTTCTACTATGCTAGTGACTTGGGGTCAATTATACCTCTGCTTTTTCCTATGGGGGATGCCCAAGGCTTCTGCATCTTCCTCCATGGGTTCTTTGCCATTTATTTTCCTACTTCTTTTAGTGCACACCTCCTCATCAAGAGGGGTGTCTTCTTCGCAATTGTTGGGTGGGTATTGCTCTTCTTATTCTTCTTCTTATTCTTCCTAGACATCCTCTTGATGCTCCTGGGTGTTGGTATTGGTGTGGTCCTGGGGTAGGTTCTCCTACAGATCCCCTTGCTGCTCCTCAGGAACCTTCACATGCTGGCCAATCCATTCTTTGGGCCAGTCTTTGATTTCACTCTCGATATCTACATGTCTAATGATGAAGAAGGTCGAGAGTGCCTACTTCTTGGGGTCATTGCATCGATATAAGATGATGTTGTGCAAACCTTCGTGGAATTTAATGAATGGATACCTAACCAACGTTGCAGGTTTCAGTCTATACTGCTTGCGCACGATCTATCTAAGTCTTTCTCCTTGGAGAAATAATTCAATCTTTGTATCATTCTTGTGCTTGTTGTCTTTGTGGTCCCAGAGGTTTTGGAACTGTGCACCGAGGTACTCCACTAGGATGTACATGGGTTGATAGTCTAGTGGAGGAGTCCAGGCTACGAACGAGATCTGAATAAGAAGCCATGAGTAGTGGAACTTCGCCGAGAGATGTTCCTGTGTGTCAACCACGTCGTCCATTAGTTCATTCAAGAGGAACTGGGACCAGTTAATGTGTAATCCTTGTGCACACTATTTTTCTAGCTCTACTATTGCAGCAGTGCAATAGTAGGCCTCATCTTGTGTAGCAACTTACTGCACAAGATTTTTGCTGAGGACCTTACAGTAATGTCATTGATAGAGCTAATGAGGTAGCCCTTTCCACCATGGACAAGTTAGTACTTTCCCTTCATGTCATTCTTATCCAATTTTTCCCCGTCCTTCTGCAGATATGGGGTCGGTTCGACTCCTTGCCGCGGGAGACCCGCGATGGCCAAGACCAGTTTTACCATTACCTCATATGACTTGTCTAACCAGAGGTAGCCTCCTTGGAATCATACCAAAAGTTGCTTGACATACATCCTAACCATGAGAGTTCGGCTGAAATGCGGCATAAGGAGCAGGCTTAATATGTATGACTGCTCCAATCCATGCACCCAATCGATTGCAAAAACTACATCTATATGTGGTGGTAGACCCGATGTTGTGACCATGAATTGATTTCTTGCTAGCTCCTCTGGCTTCCTGGTATCGTAGTCTTCAAACTTCAAGTCCTAAAGTTTGGGGGTGATATCCTCGATCAGTGGGATGCCTTCTAGAATGGTGGGATATTCCAGTTCATCCTGTGCATCCATGGTCACTTTTGTTGCAGCTAGGAACCTAGGTGACACATATGGTGGTAGCAAGTTCTTTTCCTCATCGGTCATCTCTGTTTCCACGGATGGTGGTGGAACCGGGTCAGCTCTGTGGGATTTGGGTATCTTCACTAGGGGACTAGAGGAATTGGGGAGGTTTGCACTTGTTGGAATATAATCCGTCAGGATTATACGTTATTGTAAATATTAGGAATATGAAGAGACTCTTGGATGTGTGATCCCAAGAGTCATCGTAGATGTATAAATAAAGGCACTCTATGGAGAAATAATATGAATTCGGGAGTTATTCCACCTGACAGTGGTATCAGAGCTCCATAACTCCTACTTGCATTCCTGCTAGCCTGCCTGCCATAACTCCTGGCTACATTTTAGTCCTGGTAGTTTGCCTCCCAGACCTCCATTCTAACCTTTGTCATATTTCAAGCTGCCTGCCCATCGCTAGTCTGCGATATGCGTTCTCATGCATGGTCCAATCTCGGTTGAGGAAAGTTTGAGAGTTCTGTTGAGTGTATTCTTTACCATGTTGTGCATTGAGGTATAGAACGATATTATTAACACTAATCCTTTCACACCGAAGTTTTGTGTTGTGACCTTCTTTTGTGTTTATCATCTGATAGAGTCCTCTCCATCAAAGAATACATTTCTCTTTACCTGTGGAGAAACAATAGAGCCACTACATTTATACACCTGAGAGCTACATCTTCCACCATTCCTCCAACTCGATGCATAGTCCACATAACATTTTTTTTTTTTCAGTTGATTATCTCATTATGCATTTGCAGTGTTGAGGGCTCCTCCACCTGCAATTGTGAACTACGTCGGGTCTATGTTCAACCTTGGAGGGCCGTGAGCCAACCCATTTTCTAAATCTGCGATTTCTGGAATAGATGCGTTCTGGATACATGATATGAATCAAATGGTTGTTGTGACCTCTGTGTTGAAGATGGAATCCATGATATGCTGATTCATTGAATACTGGTGAGAGATTGTTGGCAGAATATTCACGCCATTACCAATTGCATGAAGATCGTGAAGACTGCGTAGACATTATCTGCGTTTAGGTCTGAAGTGTTGAAGCTTAGAGTTGAGGATTAACCTCCTCATTCGCTTACTGTTGCAAGCTATCTTGTTTTGTCAATGTTGGAGTCTCATTTCCTTGACCACAAGACTTCTTACCAGTTCAACTAGATTGTGAAGCGTGATGATGAAGCGACCTGCTCCTTTGCATTGGTGAGAGATTATTTTCTACTAGTTTGAAATCCATTGAAAGCATATTTAAAGTTGGTATTGTAGGCTTGAGAGGATTAAGTTTGTATTTCAAAGTTTGTATAACAATAGCAGAGACATTGACATTGTTGTAAAGCTTGAGGAAGGTGGCAGCGACTTAGACCTGCACCTTTACTCTTTCTTCTTTTTCTCCTATTGTTTTAGTTGCAAGATTCAATCATAGAAGATGCAATCTATAGCATATATAGTTGGTGCCACTCTCATTGGCAAAGACACTTATCCAGAATGGTGGAGGAAGATCAAATCTGCCTTCATCTACAATGACCTTTGGGATGATATTTGAGAAGGCACCACATTAGAGACAGAAGCTGGAGGGCCCATAACCAGAGACCCAGGACCTCCAGAATCCGAGAAAGAGAAGGCCATTTGGAAAACAAAAGACAAGAAATCTTTAGCATTAATCACTGCCACAATCAGTGAAGATGTGAGCCAGCACATATTGCCTGCAAAGTCATGTTTTGAAGCACTAAAAACGTTAAAAGATCTGTATGATTCACACTCTGAAATGGAAGTTATTCAAATAATGCTAAAACTATTTAGTTTAGAAGTAAAAGACAATGATCCCATGTTACTTGCCTCTAAAATCAAACCTATCATGCATAATATTCAAGCCACTGGTATGAAACCAGATCTTCCCCTTGCAGCATTTGTAAAATCTTTGTATCCTTCTCACTCCAACTATCTTGAGTCATTGCAAGCAAGTGACAAGTTCAAATCACTGACATTTGACACCCTGGTAGAGAAGATAGCTGACAGAGAGAAAGCTTTTGGTAAGAAGACAACCGAGCATTCTGGAGAATCACTTTGCTTTGCTCAAAAAGCAAAGAACCACACCAAAGACCAATCCAATGATCATCCCAAAGGAGAAAGTAGCAAGAGAGGCAGAGGAAGAAGAAACTTCAGAGGTAGAGGAGGCAGAAACAACTCCAGCAAAAGATCAGATTTGAAGTGCAAGCGTTGTGGAAATATTGGACACACAACAGATCAGTGTTGGGCTTCATGGGACTCCATCAAAGACAGACATAACCAGAAGAAAGATGACAATAAGAACCAAGATGCTAGTAAATATTCAGATTTTGCTCATTATATTGTTGCACATTGTAATCTTGGTATTAATGAAATGACTTCACTTTCATCTTACACAGATTGTTGGCTACTTGATATTGGTGCAACATCACACATGACTTTTAGAAAAGACTGTTTTGAAGAACTTAATGAAACAATAAATGGCATAGTTTACTTTGCAGATAAGTCCAGTCTTAAACCAAAGGGAATGGGCACCATTCGGCTGAAGATGCCTGGATTCCCTGATTTCTTGTTGAAGAATGTTCTTTATCTTCCAGAGTTGTAGAGAAGCCTGCTGTCCTTGGTGCAGATTCGACAGCAAGGCCATTCCATCCACATGTTTGATGGAATCATAGAAATAAGAAAGTCCTCTGACAACCAAGTCATCATGACTGGATACAAAGATGGGAAGTTGCTGAAGCTAAAGGGTTCACCTGCAAGGGTTCAGAACTATGCCTACCACTCTCAGCATGGAGAAGGTAATTTGTCATCAAGTTTATTGTGGCATGCAAGATTTGGTCATCTGAATTATAACAGTCTTCATTTGTTGAGAAAGAATGGTGTATTTGGTTTTCCCACCATTACCAAAGAGAAGAGCAAATGTGATGCATGTATATTAGGGAAACACAGTAAGCTGCCATTCCATGAATCTAATTTCAGAGCAAGTAGGAAATTAGAATTAGTGCATTCTGATTTATGTGGCCCAATGCCAACTCCTTCTACCAATGGGAATACGTATTTTATGACCTTTGTTGATGACTACTCAAGAATGTGCCGTATTTACTCATTAAAGACAAAATCAGAAGCATTTCAAACATTCAAGGACTTTCATGCATTGATAGAAAAACAAGCACAATCTAAAATTGGTACACTTCGTACTGACAATGGGAAAGAATACACTTCAAATGCTTTTGAAGATTATCTTCACCAACATGGAATTGCACATCAGACTACAGTTCCCTACAATCCTCAACAAAACGGTGTAGCAGAAAGTATGAACAAAACCATAATGAATATGGTACGCTCAATGATGTTTTTTAAGAATGTAAAACTAATGTTTTGGGGTGATGTAGTGAAATGTGCAGCCTATTTGAGAAACAAAAGTCCCTCAAATTCTTTTGATAACAAGAGTCCACATGAAATGTGGTTTGGCCATCTCCCTTCAGTCAGGCATCTCAGAGTTTTTGGTTCCACCTATTATGCCTTGATTCCAAAGGAGAAAAGAAACAAGCTTGGTGCTCAAAGCAGAAAATGCATTCTCCTGGGGTACGAAGAAAACTCCAAGGCATACCGTCTGTATGATGAGGTAAACAAGAAGTTTGTTATTCCCAGAGATGTCATTTTTCTTGAGAATAATAAAAATGACCAGTCCATTGAGAGACAGCTTGATCATTTGGAAAAATATCCTCATCCAAAGAAATATTTTGAAAATGAATATGAAATTCCAAACCTTGAAGGGGGGATTCCTATTCTGGATCAACATTTGGAATTTCCATATGAAGCACCAACTCCCCCGAATAAAGAAGTTCCTGCTACTTCACCTAAACAAGAGATTCAACTGGATGATGTGATTGAGAGACTTGGAAGACTCAACCTTAAAGGAAATGAAGCACCACCAGCTGATCAACCAGGACCATCATGGAAGATTCCTAAATGGGCCACAAAGACACTTGAAAGTGTCCATCCGGATGAAGTTGGAAAGACAGGAAAAGAGAAGTTCAAAAAGACATGAAGATGGAGGAGAAGCAGAAAATTCAGGTGATGACATGGATGTATCATTTGATTGTGAATTTAATTTATCTGATAACTTTGAACCAACTTCCTTTGAAGAAGCTTCTACTCGAGTTGAGTGGAAAGAAGCTATGTAGAATGAGTATGATGCACTCATGAAGAATGGAACTTGGAAGCTCGTTGACCCTCCAGTTGGAACCAAACCAATTGGCTACAAGTGGGTGTACAAGAACAAATACAGATCAGATGGCTCACTTGACAAGCACAAAGCGAGACTTGTAGCAAAAAGCTATGCACAGAAGGAAGGAATTGACTATGAAGAAATGTTTTCTCCTACAGCAAAATGGGCTACCATCCGTAACTTACTCTCTTTAGCTGCTCAGAATGGGTGGAAAGTTCATCAGATGGATGTGAAGACTGATTTCTTGAATGGAGACTTGAAAGAGAATGTCTTCATGTCTCATCTAGAAGGCTTTGTTGTGAAAGGAAAAGAACAAAAGGTATGCAATCTTGTCAAATCCTTGTATGGCCTAAAACAAGTGCCTCACGCATGGTATGAAAAATTAACCGAGCATCTTTTGAAGTTAAATTTTGAACATTTTGATCTTGATGATGCAACACTGTTTATAAAGAAAGTTGGAAGATCTGTTGTGTATCTTGTGGTGTACGTAGATGATCTTTTGATGACAGGGAACAATGAGAGCTATATAGCATCCATAAAGAAAGATTTGAAAAAGATCTTTGAAACAACAGATATGGGACATCTCCACTATTACTTAGGAATTGAAGTCACTCAACATCCTAAGTACATATTCCTATCTCAGAAAAAATACGTTGGAGAAATACTAGACAAATTTTGCATGATAGAATGCAACCCTATCTCTAATCCAATGGAACAGAAAATGAAGCTCACATCAAGCGAAGGAAAATAATTTGAAGATGCGACCAAGTATCGACAACTTGTAGGAAGACTTATCTACCTTACAACAACTAGACCAGATATTTCTTATGTTGTTGGCATACTTTCAAGGTTCATGCATAAACCTTGTGAAGGATACTGGTCAGCTGCAAAAAGAGTTCTAAGATACTTGAAGGGGACTCAAGACGTTGGACTCAAGTGCTCTAAGGTGGATGACTTCAAACTTATTGGGTACTCAGACTCAGATTTTGATGGCGATAAGGAGACAGGAGTATCAACTTCTGGATACACTATGAGTCTTGGATCAACAGCTATCTCATGGAGATCACGCAAATAGTCAGTTTCGGAAGATTCAACAACAGAAGCAGAATATGTGGCTGCAGCTGAAGCAATGAAAGAAATAGTATGGCTCAGGAAGATTCTTGAAGATTTGCAAGAAAAACAAGAGAACTCCACTCCATTATTGATTGACAATACTTCTGCAATCAAGCTGGCTAAGAATCCCAGATTCCATGATCGAACCAAACACATCAACACAAAGTATCATTTGATTCGACATCATGTAGAGGCCAAGACAGTCCATCTTCGACACTGTTCCACAAATGATCAAGTTGCAGACATCTTCACAAAAGTGCTTGGACGAGAAAAGTTTGAAAGATTTAGAAACATGCTCAGACTTACTAACACCCCTTCGGATTAAGGGAGGGATTGTTGGAATATAATTCGTCGGGATTATACGTTATTGTAAATATTAGGAATATGAAGAGACTCTCAGATGTGTGATCCCAAGAGTCATCGTAGATGTATAAATAAATCCATTCTATGGAGAAATAATATGAATTCGGGAGTTATTCCACCTGACAGCACTTGATAGACCTATGGGCGCATAAACTTGTGCTCTAGCCAGTTTTCCTGGTGGCTGGGTTGCAGGTACCTATGTCTGCTGGCCTCCTGCCGATGGCGGGCATGGCGGCCTCAGAGGTGGCTTTGGTCGATCCTACATCTTCTTCATCTTCTTAGTCGACTGACTTGGTTCAGGGATGTAAGGCACTTCTAATATCAAGCAGGGTGAGGCTAGTGAAACAATCGAGTCTTCACTATCACTGGATAGTTTAACAACCATGGGCTTCAGCTCTGAGGTTGGGTTCTGGTTCTCTCTAGAAGTTATTGGCTCAGTTGGTTCGTCTCTCTAGTTTCTTGGATCTACAAGGAAATGTAAAGGTTACCATGATAGGGAAGACTGATATTGATAGGCGATCGAGCATCCAGGCTGTGACTGGACATAGTGATGGGCATCTGATGGAGCACATGGGCTCGTCCTTCATCGCCTTTACTCACACACTTAGGTTTAGTTATGTACTTGTTAGGGTAGTTATGGTTAGTACGATGGATGGGGCTAAAAAGCATGCCGCCATTCTCCTCGAACTTTCCAAATTAATGGTACTGAGTTGTCACGAGCGCCAAATTTTTTTGAATGCTCATGCATTTAACGGTCCGTAGGTGTCTGCTAGTTGTTTTTCACTACCCGCCAATTATGTCTTAGCCTATTTGTTGGAGGGTTTACAATGCACCATTATTCAGTGTAACTTCCTTTTTTCGCGCCAGGTTGCGCTGGAGATGCCTCTTTCATTGCTTTCCTCCCTTTAGGTCTTTTTTTTTGGCTACGCACCTTGACCTTATGGGACCACACCACAGTCATCACGATATGGTTTTAATTAACTACCGTTGATCATACCTGCAACTGGTGTTCCATATAGCTTATGTAGTTTTACCGCGCCTACTTCAGTAATGTGCGCAACCACATATGGGACTAGCATGTGTGTTTTGAGCTTACCTGGGTGCTTGAAGAAGTTGTTGTCATACATCATAACAAGTCCTCTGACCTTGAACTATTTTTTTATGATGTGGTGGTCATGCCACACTTTCTGCCGCTGTTTTTCCATGTTTTGATGGAATCCCGCAATGAAGCATTCTTCCTCCATTTGAATAAGATGCGTAAGTATTTCTTCTATGATGTCAATTTCTATCATTTCTGTTAGTGCAACAATTCGTAGGCTTGACACAATGTACTCCATGGGAATGACTGCTTCTTGTCCATAGACTAAACGGAAATGAGTGTATCTAGTTAGTCGTTTTCATGTTGTTCTGTAAGCCCATAGTACTGCTGAGACTTTCTGGTCCCAGTCATCTCTACGCACATTATAGAACTTGGTCAAGGCATTCTCCAGTATCTTGTTGAAGGCCTCCATAGTTCCATTTTCTTGAGTATGGTAGGGTGTTATCTTCTTGTGTTGGATTTGGAATTCTGTAGTCAATTCAACAATTAGTTTATTTACAAAATGCATACCTTGGTCGCTGATAAGGATCTTCAGGAAACCAAAACTTGTTACTACATTTTCAAAAATAAACTTCGTTGCAGTTGCTGCGGTTAAATATTTCACAGGTGCCGCTTTCGCCCATCTTGTCAAGTAATCTGTAGCAGTTATAATATAGCGTGCACCATTCAGTTTCCTTGGTGGACTAATAGGGCCGAAAAAATCCACTGTCCATTTATCAAAGTCTTGTAGTGTAATTTGTGGCGCAAGTGGCATTTCATCACATCGTGATGGTTTCCCCATTCTTTAACATTTATCACAGTCACAACAGTATTTCCTTGTATCGATATGTACAGTTTTCCACTAGAGTCCAGCTTGCAAAATCTTGTGCACCATTTCCTCCTGGCGTAGCGTCCTCCTAAGACACTCGTATGCACTTCAGCCATTACCCATTGCCTTTCATGACCAGAGATGCATCTGTGCAGTATTTCGTCTGGTCCCAACTTATACAACTATCCCGCGATTAGCGTGCAGCCTACAGCCTTGACATCTAGTTGTTTCTTTTTCCATGTCGTATAATTTTCAGGTGCATATCCTGTATTCAATAAGTGTATAATATCATCAAATTATTTATCGACAACATCGATAGAAAACAACTGCACATCAGGAAAATTATCCTCTAAGTTGTTTGGTTCCTCACTACTTTCAATGCGCGATAAGTGGTCTGGCCCAACATTCAGTCGGTCTGGCTTTACAATGACTTCAAAGTCAAATTCTTGAAATAGGAGGATCCATTAGCAGATCCCTCCACCCAACACTGGCTTATTGACCAGGTAATTCAACGCAAAATGATCGATGAACATTTTGAAGTGTCCACCCAATAGATAATGTCTGAAATTTTGTAGCGCATAGACCTATGCAAGCCCTTCTCTTTCAGTTGTGGTATAGTTTTTTTCTGTTGCTGACAATTTCCTGCTTGCAAATGAAATTGGGTGGTCAATTGTGCCCTCTCCTGGTTGGGTTAATACTATACCAAGCGCAATTGATGATGCATCAACATGTACATGGAACTCCTTCTTCGAGTCTGGGAATATTAATATTGGTGCAATGTCCTTTTTGTTCTTCAACTTATCCATAATTCCTTGGTAGTCTTCGTTCCACTCAAATTTGGTGTCCTTCTTCAATAGCTTCTCCATTGGGGTAGTTATCTCCACGTACCCTCTTATGAATTTTCTATAATATCCAGTATGTCCTAATTTGGATCTAAGTTACGTGACCGGTGTGGGCGGTGGAAGGTACCGAATAATTGCCACCTTCACGGGATCGACCAGGATCCCGTCGCACCATACTACATGGCCCAATAGTACACCAAATGGTGTGCAAAATATGCATTTTCTCAAATTCAGTGAAATTTGATTCTAGCGGCACCTTTCCAGCATCATGCAAAAATTCTCAATATGGTCTCTCACCAAACAAAAGACCGTTCAGTCATCAAAATATACTTCAAGAAACCTATGAATGAAATATTTAAAAGTAGAAACTACTATTCTAGAGAAAATAGCAGGGGCATTTTTAAGGCGAAAGGGCATTACCGTGTATTGGTATCATCCCCATTATGTTACAAAGGTTGTGGCGGTCCTCTTGCGCAATTCTGACTTGATAGTAGCCTGAGAATCCGTCTGTGAATGAGTACGTTTCTTGTCCACCGACACTCTCCAAGACTTTATCTGTAAAAGGTGTTGGGAATGGATCATGTAAGCAGGCATGATTTAGCTTCCTAAGGTTGACACGAATCTTGACCTTGCATGTCACCATCTTGTCCTGAATCACTATAGGGCTTATCCACTCCGATTCTTCAACAGGTTCAATGATTCCTGCTTCCAGCATGCGATCCAGTTCTTCTTTCACTTTTTCTTTATAGCACGGATTTAGTCTGTACGAGCTTTGTTTTATCGGTCATACGTCGGGTTTGAGTGGAATTTTCATTTCACCCAAATCTCCTACTACCCCCTTCATTTCCTTGAAGTTCGTCGAGAATAGGTCCTGGAATTCATGTAATAGATCAATGATTTTGGATACTATTTCCTTGTCCCAATAGTCTCCAATGTTATCGAATTTTGGATTTTCCTCTGACCCAATATTAACTTTCTTGATCTTTAGCATCTAGATGAATTGCTCATTGGAAATGCCGCTTCCTTCTACTGCACGAGCTCCTTCCGAATCTGGAATATTGATGTTAGTCGGATCATCCTCTGGGTCTCCGGAGAGGTTATAGCATGTCATCCAGTGCTGAACTGTCTCACTGCACTGGTGGGAATATGTAGTGTAGGGTTGAGAATACACAACCTACAGTGGGATCTTGGCAAATATCTTCTCCTTAATAGTCTTCAGCATAAGATCAACTGTTGGTTTCTCATCTATGAACTGGAATGTGTATGTGAAATTATGTGCAACCTTTTCCCATTCTCTTGTTTCTTGGCGTAGATCCATAGATGCGTACCAGCCTCTGGGTGCCATTTCGAGAGTATCAATGAAGTGATGTGCCCACTCCTAGCGCGAATAGTTCGAGAACGTTGCGGAACATTGCTGCAAGTATTCAACAGGGTCTGATAACTCTATATACCTTTGTGTCACATTTGTGACCTCATCTCTGAACCTTATTTCCAGTAGCCGTATACACTATGGCCATTCAGTTATCGAGCTTTTGTGCTTACCCCACCATCGCACGGGTGTAGCTTTTGGTGCAAATTCTAGCGCAGATAGTCATTGCGGCTCTGTTACTAATTCTTCAAACTAAGTCAAGAATGTTTCCAAGTTAGGCAATCCTTCATATGTAGGAAGTGGTCGCGACTGAGTTTCCACTCGTCGGACAGACTTAGTTATCCTGGCACATCTCCTCATAGAGACTTCATGTAGTTGGTTCTGCCAGTTCTCAAGTGCCTCTCCTAAGTCTGATGTACATGAGCTCACACATCTCCAGCTCAGGTTACCATCCGTAGTAGGATTAATGTAATCCTCCTTAAGGGAAGTGACATGATAGATGTTTTCAAGGTGATCACCTTGCCCTTTGTTGAACACTGGTTCAACGTATCTCTGTCCTTCTAGTGGATCGAGGGATGCAACTACCCTCATCTCATCATCTTCAAACGATAGGATCCTTCTCTTGAATTTTATAATGGTTTGATTTACCATCACCCAATCGATCCCCAGCAGCGTGGGATATGGGTTCATATCATCTACTATATTGATGACCTCGAAGTCTGCAAAAGTGCGCAATCCTTCAATATCCACTTGGACCTAACTCAATCTACCAATGGGCATGACCTTTTCCTGATTAGCAAGCCTTAATTGAATTGGGGACCATTCTAGGGGTGGCTTGCCCATTATTTCCCATGTCTAGCATGTTAAAATGTTAACATCAAATCCCAGGTCAAGGATGATATAGTCCATTTCATAATAACCAATTTGCGCGGACATCTTGAGTTCGCATCTTGTTTTGAAATTTGTCTTGACACTGTTAACCTTTTTTGCTGGATGGTCTTCCTCCAAAAGAGTTTCTATAAGAGCTTCCAACTATGCAAGTGCATCCTTGTCCTGGAGTAGTGCCAAACAACTTGACAGGAATGGTTTGAGCTTACTAACCTTATCTGCACTCTTGCTTGTAGACTGGTGTTCGAATACCTTCTGGAATCTATCAGGCATATCTTTCACTTGGCATGAGGTGGATGGCTGCTTCGTTCATATAAACTCTAGGCATACATCCATGAATATGCACTTCTACTTTTGAACATCAAGTGGTGCTTTCTTTTGCACGACGGGCCCTACCTGCAAATGTGCTTGCATCGTAGCCTCTGTCTGTGTAGCTTGATCTGCACTCGTCGTAGCACCTCCCCTTGTTACCACAGCTACACTTGGTTCTCGTGGTTCTATGACTATCATTTGTATGTTGGCATTAGCATTCGAGCTAGGAGCATTCGGCACAAGATTTGGTGCTGTATTAGTTGCTCCAACCGTCCGGGCTTTCCATCTACCGATAAGTTGTGGAAATTGCTACACATTGTGATGTTGTTTTCAATATGAGCAGGTATTTGTAGGTTCAGGGCAGTCTCTAGCAAAGTGGCCCTGCACTGCACAATTGTAGCATACCACTAGCCCTCTTCCTCGGCCAAATCCTCCTCCTCCTCGGCCCCTGTAATTACCACCCCCCCTCAATTGAAGTTGTGGTGGTTGCGGCAGGTATTGTGGTTGCTGATACTACTATTGATATGCGTTATATGGGGCCGCATTCTGAAACTGCAGCACCATCTGAAACTGCTGCATAGGCTAAAACTGAGGCACAGCCTAAAACTGCTCCGCAGGCTAAAACTGAGGTGCAGCCTGGAACTACGCTTGTTCCTGTTCAATATTTATTTGCTCCTCAGTCTTCATTAGATATGCATCTACCATTTTATCTCTCAGAAGTTGGTAGTCCCTACAATATTTTTCATCATGGCCTATAGACCTACAAAATTTACAATACAAACTAGTTGGGGTACATACCATCTTGTGCAGGAACATGAAATCTACGTCGCGGTGTCCACTTGTCTAGCATATGTTGCACTAGGGCATCCCTTGGGTACTCAATAGGTTTGGTGCACTGGACGAGATGTAGTTCATGTAAGCTAGACTATCATATTTGGTATTTCCATTGGTCTGACATCGCGTACACCATAGGTCTTCCTGCACCTCTTTTCCTCTTTTTATGTGCTGAAGTTGATTGTCAGATTAGCCCATTGTGACTGAATCTGTTTCATTCCTACATCGCCATCTCCAATAGGTGAAGCCTCAAGCTTCATTGCCAATTCCAATGCCTCAGTTTGCATCGCAATCTTTTGCTGCATGAGTGTTCCCCTAACATGTGGCAGTAGCGCAACAATAAACCACTCTTTATGTTGCACGTCCGACATCTGAAAGCTTACTTTGGCCATCAACATTTTGAACCGCTGGTCAAAGCCCCATACTGTTTCTTTTGAAGCCTATTTAATCTCCTTGATCTTGGTTATACATTGGGACTCAAATTGTGTCTTTTTTAAATCCGAGATCATTGCATGTCAAATCTCCTCATGAGTCCTCCGCGGTTGCCCCAGTAGTACTACACAGTGCTTCATATACCAATCCAACACGTGGCCTCACAAAGTCGTAATCATTTGTTCTTTTCGGATGTCATCATTGTTAGCAAGGTAGACCATCCATACCACCTCGTAGAGGAACCAGTGTTGTTCTGGATCCTCTGTTCCATTCCCATTGAATGTGGGTTGTCTAACATCTATCCCCACCATTAGGGTGGTGCTAGGGTTGTTCATTGGATTCCCTGGATTTGCTGGATTCACTGTGGTCACTGATGGGCCTCCTTGCGCACCAGTCCTGAAAGTAGGACTACTAGTGTTCACATGTTGTTTAGGTGAGGAACTTATAGGTCTCACTTCACGTGATCTTCTTGGAATGTCGTAGTCACCTCCTGTCCTTGGTGTCTCTGTAGACTCTTCCGATTTTGCTCTCCCATTAGAGGAAATTTGGGGTAAAAAATGGGCCTTATAAGAAATCATGGCAACAATAAGTTCTTGTGAGTTGGAATTCAAGAACCAATAGAATTCCAATAAAATGAGTCAACCATAATGGTTGAATTGACATATTTGTCATTAAAAAACTACTTTTTTTGTTCGTATTTTTGAAATCTCTCCCTGTGTTTTTACTCAAATTTTGACCCAGAGAGCTCATTGGATGCAGAATTTGATTCCACATCTAACGAGCTCTCCTGATTGAAATTTAAGTAAAAACACAGGGAGATATGTCGAAAATATGCACACAAAAAGTGGTTTTTTTCTTTTTCCTCCAAGATTAATAAATATTATTTTATTATTTTAACTATTATTTTATTATTTTCCTTAGGAGGCCCATTTTAGACCTCAAAATTCCTCTAATGCAGAAATCAGCCTATACTCCTCCTGTTTGTCGTAGGACCCTTCGTTTAGGTGTGACTCACATCCATATTCACCTTCCCTGGGTATGCTATAAGCCCTCCTGCCTCCTGCTAAATTCCTCCTCTTCTCTGACCAGAACCTCCTTCCGCTTCTTAAGGATCAAGTGTCCAAATCATATTCTGAGCTTCCTAGGAACATTTCTACTTACTACCTTCCATATTACTCCTAAATTTTACACAGCATATCCCCTTCATGGAATGTGCGACTCAATCACTGAGTTGCAAAAGACCCTTTTCATAAAGGAGCATTTTAATCCATAGGTTTATAGACATAAGGTACCTTCCTCGAGGTCCTTGGAAAAAACGTCTCTCTGCCTCGCTATACGAGGTTATTGCTTCAACAACGAACTCAGTAACATATCCTTCTAATATTCTATTACTCCAAAAATCAACATCTCTAGAAATAGGGTTACTTACTTGTGCTACTTCTTGTGTTAACTGGTCGGTCGACTCAGCTACTCCTATTCTCTGGAAGTTAGTCTGTTGGGTTGCTAACTTAGACAACCATTCTTGTAATATAATGGGAAGTTCTGCAAAGAAAATTTCATGGATATCCGAATATAGATATCGCTGTAACTAGTTCTTAGGGATCAGCCGCGAACCCTCGCTTTCCCTTTGCACGAATATCAACGTCTTCGACTCCAGCCAATCCTCGAATTCACTCTTAGTCGGGTGCCAGAACATTTCCCTCGTTTTTATCAATAGGTCCCGACAATGGAACCATTTGTTGGCCACTTTTCATAACTGATGCAACCCAGGTTCTACGCAATCTGTTAACCCAACAAACACCCGAGATACCAGCCCGACAGAGCAAGCCCCATCGGCAACACCCGCAAATCAGGTGCAATCTCAGTTGAGATATCTTTTCAATGGGTAACCATTGGAACCATGTTTCCGCGGCTCCTTGAGGGATTATAGTCCCTTGGCGCGCGGCCAAGGAGCTCTCCCAAGTTGCGAGGATGGAGTTATTTATGCTGAACTGTAGCGTACACCGCACATATACTTTCTTAACTACTAATGGCACGAAATAGATTCAGCCTTAGCACTTTAAACATAAAGGGATATAATAGTGAGCTAACACACAGGCATAATATAACAGACATGAAACAACTATTACACTGTAAACATAAAATAATACTCAAAAGCTGTGCATAATAACCTATTCATGCATTAGGACTTCTATTGACAGTACGACGTTCGTTCAACCATGATAGGACTTGCATCATAAACATAAACAACCATACACATTCAATCATCAACACACAGGAGAGTTCACATGGAAACTCATCCAGGTAAAAACCACAAGGCGCTCTTCATCTGGCATGAGAAATATGTGGCACCTTTAGCCTGCATTTGACTGCAGACTGTCTTAGATCTAGATTTGTTTTCAAAATCTTTCTTTCTCTCATGCTCTCTGTCTTATCTCTCTAGCATCTGCACCTCTCTAGAAGAGCTTCTCTTCTACTGCACTACCTCCAACTGCATCCTCCAGACTTTCGACTAATCTACCACTCAGATATCACAACTTCCCTCCACTCCCTCAGAGATCATCCCACTACTAACTAATAAAAAACAACTAAGGAGTGATCTAAAAAGCCACCAAAGAGTAAAAACAAAAGCAACCCTCTAACTATTGAATCCCTCCTATTTATACTATTTTACATGACCACGCAAGGTCAACTGCATACAGGCAGTCCGTTAACTGTCACCATCGACCGCCCCCAGGCTATAGCTGTGGCGATCATTGACATGAGGCACTAACGACCTTACTTACAACATGCATTCACTCATGTGGTATCCCCTGACTTAAGCCGACTTTAGCACCCACGATTGGCTTGTCGCTTTCAGACATTAATCTACACTTGTGCTACTGTTTTACTGTGTAGGAATCTTCCTTTTGTGCAGGTGACATATTTTGCGCATATTCCTTCTTCTGCGTAGATTTCCTCTTCCGTGTAGTTTTCTTTGTCCGCACAGATTTCCTTGTCTGCATAGATTTCTTCTATACCTACCACGTGCTTCCTTTTCCTTGTTTGTGCTTGTGTGGTGGATTGATTCTTGCGCATTTCTTCGTTTGCGCTTATTTCTTGCACGCTTTCCCCAGGCCCAATAAAAAGTTTCTATAATGACCTCATTGACCAATTCCTTTGTTATTTATGAATACTTTTGTTTATATTCTTGATTGACAAAGGACCAATGCATATTGCTGAATGTTGACCTCGTTTGTTATCACCACCCCCAAATATGAACTAGGAAGAAAAGAAAAGAAAGTGTAAAAAATTCATGCAAGAGAGAAAGTGGGAATACTTCCTGGAAAATTGAAGCACTACATCACGCTAGTTTGCTAAAAATATTCCAGGCTGATAATGGGGGGGTAACCTACCACGTTCTTAATGAAGTAGATGAATGATAGTCAACAGATGAAAACACGATATGACTAGCATTGGAAAAACCCAAAACCATTACAACGATAGAAGAATGATGCACAAAAGCACTCCAAATATCCAAAACATTGAACAAGAGAAGATGAGGAAGCAACACAAAGAGTTAAGGGAGCAGGCTCATGCACTCTAGGAAAAAAACAAAGTCGGGTATAGTGACAGAAACAAAAGGAAATCTACTGGAGTCGAGTCAAGCTCGAAATAAAGAGGTTGTTGATGAAGACCTGTCACCAATGGATGAAGAATTATGAATTGAGCTTGGTAGAGCTCTCCTAGTGAATATACCTAATGTTATAACTCTGCATTCCCTGTTACATCTAACTCAAAGTGACTAACTACAAGATATCGTCGAAGAATATTTAGGACTTCACCCTCACCAATTGGGTATATGGTGTTGATGGAACACGGAGGGAAATGAAGTTGACATATTATTAATCCATCGACCGCAAGAAGGGAATTGGGTCACCTTTTAACCCAAATTATCCGATCGAATTTTTCATCTACTTTATTTAGATCATGAAGAAGTTCCCCCTATCCACTTTTATCATCGAATAATTCATCAAATAAGTCGGAATCCCCGAAAATAAGTGTAACCCAAATCGAACATAATTTCACCTGGGTATCTACAGACGCTAAAGAAGGAAATCGACATCCAACAATCAACGAAGAACTGACAATTTGTTGAAGCCCCAACTGTGTATGTGGCAGATTAGGGTGTTTAAGGCTTGCAACACACAGAGAAAACCCAGCCAAAGGCTTCAAACAATCCCACCCAGGTATTGTTCTATCCTCGAGCTATTTGGGGTGGTGATCTCCCATGAATACTTTTGTAGCCTCCGATGGCTTATGATTAGATTTGATCCACATAGGATCTGTTTCCGAATTTAGGAAACAAGGAAAATAAAATGAAGAATAGGAAAAACTTAAAACCTAACTAGGAAAGAGAACCTGATCTGGATCTAAACTACTCTTAAAAATATACTGGGTTGATCTGTAGGTGAACCAGATGTGTAAGTAGACAAGTACTTTTCATTCAATCAACCAAAATGTTAATCAGATTAGAATCTCATCACTTTATTCACAGCTAATTAATGAAAATCAATTAGTTAGTGACTTAAGATTCTATCATTATGAATTAACCTGCATAGCACATGTAAGTTGAAATACAAACATATTATGCTGCTGAATATTGTTGTTCAATTATTCATAGAAATAGATGAAGACAGTTCATAAAATAAATTGTAGGAAACTTTATCAATGCATAAATAAATAACAGAGATAAATATGAGTTTAATAAACACATTTAATAATTGTAAATAATCAACAACATTATCTATCCATTTGAAACAAAGAAGATCGAAATCTGTTTGAAGAAATTCATTCAGACAAAGACAAGAGATAAGAAATGACAATATTGTATTTATTCAAAGTCCAGTAAAAAATTACATAAACCATATGAACAACAAGAGGGGTTCTTTCGATCTCCTGTATCAGTATTCCTTCTTCCAAAAGTCCAAAAAAAATTCTTTAATACATTCGTGGTCATTCTCTTAAATAATTATTACAAATAATAGAATTCCCCTTAAAGGGTATCAAAACCTAAACAAAGCTAATATCCCAAGAAATATCTCCACACCCTCCAAATATGTAGCAGTTCCTCAATATCAGGGTAACTGGCAGATTCAATGCCAAGATGGGCATAGCACTTATGATCTTCAATCTCGTTCTTACCCAGTTTATGCCACAATTAGATGTAGATGTGGATCTTCCCTTGCACTATGGATGGCTACTTGATTAACTAACTATTCTAAATCATGTATGCTGATGTGGTCAAACTTCTTGATCTTTTCCTCCTCTTCATCCCTTCGTTTCTCCACTTTCTCAATCATCAATCCAGGTGGACATGCTTTTTCAATAAGCACCATTGTAGGAAAGGATAATTCACCCATAATATTGTTAGCTGCATACCACCTTCTACCGCAAATAGCCTGTGCTTTCTTTATGGCTTCATCTATTGTTTCATCCAGGTCTTCCCAAGCTCTCAAAATGGTCCTAACTTTCTTAAGCTGAAAGTTAGTAAGGTGAGTGACATTATCAGGATTGTCTTTCATGTATCTTTGCCAATCGGTCACTTTATCATAAGCCTTCAAAGCTTGTTGTCTCCTCTCAACCAGGTCTTCCAGAACAACAGACATCTTGTCAAAAACCATGTGAGTTTCAAAGATGTTATCTAGAGTTTTAAATAACTCACAGACCAAATCATAATGTTCCATGTTGGTTCGAATGGCAAGCTCTTTAAATTCTTCTTGGGATAATTTGGAAAATGAATATGAAGCTACACTTGCAGTTGCATCTTCATACTGTCTTTCTAATAATGCAACCTTTTGAACGAAAGTGGCATTAATAGTCTTTTCTCTTTGCAGCTCTTCACTGAGAGTAACATTCTTCACTTGAATTTCATCATGCTTGGCCTCATGTTGTCTCTAGAGCTGCTCCAATGCTTCTTTCAAACTAAGAATTTCTGCTTTTTGTTTATCAAACTCTCTGTTTAAAGTACTAACAGCATCAAAATTGGCTCATGTGAAAGCCCCTAAAAAAGATGCAGCATCTATGGCATACGCTTGTGGGTCACTTGATTGCTGGGTCCACAAAACCTCATTTGCAATAGACATGTCCACATCACTTTGATCCCTGTTCCTCTTCTTACCCTTCTTTACCACTGACTTATCAACTTTACTGTACCGATATTTTCCCATGGATACCACAAAATCTTCATTGAATTCATCCCTGATTTCATCAATGGGGGGTATATTAATGCCTGTGGATATCAGAGAAGGGGTTTGAGTTGTGGTTTTAGAGGGTATAGTCATAGTGATATGAGAAGTGGAAGGGGAGGAAGTAACATTCTGAGCAAGAGTTACTTCAGGGGCTGAAGAAATATCATGAGCAGGACTTTCAATAGATGAAACTAGCAAAGCAGTGGCCTTGAGTGATGATAGTGAGACTGCTGAAGTTTTCTTAGACACAGGGGATGACACTGAGATGTATAAAGGAATATGCAATGGAATTTTGAAATCTGGAGGTACACTAGATGAAGGAATAGGAATATCCATAGAAATAGGTGTAACAGATTCAGGTAGACAAGTGGCATTTCGATAAATCTGGGTCATAAAAGGTGTCACAGTAGAACCATCAGATAATGAAGATAAATCCATTATTGATGAGAGAAGTATTGCAGAGGAAGATGGGACAGACTGGAAAGAGGGTTGAGGTTGAGGAGGAGTTGATGAAAATTTACCATTGCTACCATTGGTAAAACTCAAAAAATCATTACCATTACCAGTTTCATTTGTAACAGGCATAGGGTGTAACACCCCAGTTTTGACCTCGATGCATTAAATATACATGATACATATATTGTAAATATTCATAGTGTGAAGCTAAAAGCAAAGGCCCCACCATCGATTGGGTTATGTTATGTTTCGGATTGGAATTGTCACCGATGTTATATCAGGACATGTGGAATACATATTAAGTTGTGGCATCATGTAACTATGCATCTTTAATTAAATAACCCAACCAGCTATGTTCATTGCAACCAAATTGAGAAGGGGCATGATTCCTAAGGATAAGGAGGGGGGGAATGCTGAATATTAAGCCATGGGGGAAAGGCCATGTGTCACCACTCTTTTTGCTCACCTTCCCTTGTCTCCTCCAACCACCACCTTAGTTATTCTGTTGTTAGTTGGGGTAGCTGTTGGCTGGCAGGAAAACTACTACTACGCCCACTCTTTCTCTCTCTCCACGATGTGCCTTTTGGGTTGCAGATGGTCTGTCCACTATCCAGATCGTGGGCTGTTCGTTTTCCCCATGCAATAGTAGAGTTAAAAGAATTACAATCCGTTGTGTGGGGGTTCACCCTTTTTCCCTCTCACACACTGTTTTTACAGTTGGTGGTTGTGTTCTTCCTCTGGTTCACGTAGAAAGCATGCGTTTTGACTCCACCATTGTCAGACTGTGTAACGTTATGTTTCTCCATCATTGAATCATGGTTGTGATCTTCATCTATAGTTCTATGGGTTGCATCTTTTTCCCTCACATATATATTGGGATCATGTTCCTTTCCCATTTTGGTCAGTGTAAGTTCTCTAGCGATTGCATTGGGGATTGTGTGTTGTGGGTTCATGGATGTTCGTGGGCTATTGTTTGCCATGATTCCTAGACTGTGTTTTTCCTGTGTGATGTTGTATGTTTCTGTTGAATCGTTTGGACATGATAGGGCCAAGAACGATTCAGGTTTTGTTTCCCCTATCAAAGCTGAAATTGCTAGTTTTGTTGCATGCATGCAGTGGTTGGTCTTCGGACGGTAATGGAGTGGTGAATGAAGGCCTAAGGTGCTTGATAAACCTGGTGGTTTGGGAACATGTTGCATCTGCAACTGTTTTCCCAAATTTTTTGAAATTTTGGACCCTCCTTTTGATTTTATCTTGTCTGAGATTAGTTGGATTCCTGAACCTTTTTCCTCTGCTACAATTTTGGTTGAATTGAGGCCAACTTTTTCTTTCATTGAACGTTTGGAGTTTGAAGTATGATTTTGGTGATTTTTATTGCTGTTGAATAATGAGTTGACTGTTTGTTTCCACTGTATCGGAGTTTGAGGGAACTATTATTTTTGTTGCCTAGCTGAAAAGCCTCTCGGTTTATTTGAGTACTTAATGTTTTTGATTTTTCGAGGATCACTGTCGAAAGTCAATTGAACAACGAATCAGAGCATTAGTTCTTTTTGCTGCCGATGGATAGTCCTGTTTTGACCAATACGCTTTAAGTGGTATTTTTGGTTTATTGTTTAAATTATTTCTAGCTTTATCACTATCGAAGATCCATTGATGTGTGAATCAGGGCACCAATACTCTTTGCAGTCGCCATTTTAGAAAACAAATAATGAATAACCTGATGTAAAGTCTTGTTTTTTCGTCGATGCGTGTTTATCTTTGTAGTTTTATTTTACTATTGGTATTTTTCATTTTCGCTGTCGAAAGTCTTTTGTACAGTGCATCGGAGCTGTAGTTCCCTATAGAGCCACAGTTGCGGAAGCTAAACGACGAATTTTTCGATGGATAGTTCCTAGTCCTGCCGATTCTGTGGTTTTATTGCCTAAACTTTTTGTTATCGCTATGGGATCGATGTTTGACTTTGATCAGAAGGCTAGTCCTTTGCGGTGCAGAAACGACGGTAGCATTAAGTTTTGACTCACTGATATATAGTCCTTATCTCTTTCGATCATCGATGATTTTTATTTTTTCGCAGAAGCTGTAGTAAGTCCATCTCCTGTCGTTGCGGCTGTGTAATGAATTATATCGCCGATGATTAGTGGTTTTGAGCTCCAACCTTTAGCTTTAGAGTTGTCAGTCGTCGATGTTTTTATGTTGACTGCAGAACTTTTACTTTGTCTGTCACCCGTCATTGCGGCTCCTTAGCGAACTGATCATCCAATGCTGTAGTGGTTTCGATATCCGATGCTGCAGTTTTTAGTGTTTTATTTCGTCGACGTTTTATTTTGATCATGGGAACCATAGCCTGATGGTATTCTGATGTTGCATCTCGATAGTGGATTGTCTATCCAATGCTTAGTTTTTTTCCCGCCGTTTGTTGTGTGTTTTTACCCTATTTTATGGGCGGTGGAGGTTTCTCATTCTTTTATCATGTTAGAATTTTTGCGCTGAGAACAGAATGCAGGGCCACACATTTGTGATCAGTTTTCTTGACAGTATGGTTTACATTTTATTGAAATTTAGATGATTTTGAATGCAGTCCGTATTAATGATGAGTTTTTTGTTTTGACTGCAGATGGACTTAGAATATTTTGCAAATCTAGTTTGATGATTGTTGCTGCAAAGAAGAAGTATCTAAAGGACAAAGTAGAAGGGAGTTGGCTGAAGAAAGGAAAAGTAAGAAGCAGAGATGTTGCTAAAAAAGAAGACAGTGAAGGTTTAAGCATCAACAAGATCTAAAAAATAAAAATGGATTATTGAGCAAAATCGATAGAAGCAAAGGCCTAGGCTTGGAAAAGGTTCATCAGTTACCAAGACGGTCCCTCTTTAAAAGTGCTCTTAAATCGTAAATCTGAAATGTAACGTTTGTATGAATCATGTGCACTCACAAAAGGACAAAATTGTGAGATTAAACGGTTTGGAGAGCCCAAAGGTCACCGAAGGGTAGCCCAAGAGTTTTTTCTTGTAGTATAAGTATAGGAGAATTAGATAGAAGAATTGACTTTTTCCCAGTTAGATTTGTGAGAACATGTTGTAAGAAGAACTATTTCCTTTTGCAATAAGAATTACAAGTTTCTTGTTGGAGAAAGCTGGGTGGAACTTTTCAAATGCTGTGCCATGGATGTGTTGAACGTGAAGTATTTCGTTTTCAGCTTTGTGTCCATGAACTGTGAGATTGTTCTAACTTTTTGAACCTATGTTCTTGTATGAATGCTCTCTAGTTTATTTTATGAAATTTCCACTATGAGTAATGAATGATGTTGATAAACAATTAGCTATCTGGTTGTTCATCTATCTATTACTATTCATCTATTTTGAAATAAGTAACAACTATCTATGATTTTTCTTAATGCATGCGCATAAATACATTACTAATTGATAAATGATAATATTTCTCCATAGGGATAGGTTAGATAGTTTTAGTTTTTCTTGTTGTGTGTGATTTAGATGCGAGAGAGTTAAGACGAGAGGTAAGAACCTGCACATCACATTGTGACTGCTCCTCATATTCTTTATTAATATGCATTCTTAGATAGGCATCTGCATCTCATACTTAAATATAAAAAACTAAAACATACATGGTGGACCGGGCCATAACCAATAAAACCTTTTATTTTTGTTACTTGACCTACGGTAGCCGGACCGTAAACCGGACAGATTCCCCATACCAAACAGTAACGGGCTAGTTGGGAACGTTTAATGGGGAGAATCCCTAGCTGTTGTAGCCTACGATTTTCAAGGCCTCAACAATTTTTGGTGCTAGAAGGAGGGCCCCCAGTGCTGGCCGAGGAAACTTATTTTCTCGAGATTACTCAACCGATGACAGTTCAGAGAGCAGTTTGTTTCCCATTCCAATTCCTGAAGAGAAGGGTAAAGAGAAGTTGTATTCTATTGATAATGAAGTAGTTAATGATCTAAGAATACATACTAGGGCATATGTGAAGAAGATTGGAGTATTACCAATTATTCCTATCTTACCGAGAAGAGAATATCGGAAGAAAGACCACCCTATATTGGAACATGCAGTATTGGTTGGAGATTTTGAAGAACTTGTAGAAACAACCTTACAGAAATTTGTTCAACCTGTAAATCAGTTGGGCCTAGATACACCTTACTTTTCACCTGTTCAAACTCCTGTTCATTCACCACCTCATTCTCCACCCAGACTCATGGTAGGCGTAAATGCAAATCAGCCACCCAACCCACAGAATCCACCACCTGCTTGGAGGGATAGATCACCATTAAACCTGGCACCTCCTTTGCATGACTTACCTCAGGATTTTGAGAAAATGCTACCTAAGTTTGATCCCAGTGAAAATATTTTAGTAGATGATCATTTGCAAATATTTTACTTGGCCATAGAAGGACTAAGGGCTGGAGAACATGAAGATGTAGTATGCATATTGTTTCCACATACTCTGAAAGGAGCAATAGCTTCATGGTATTTTTCTCTGCCTATGAACTCAATCACAGACTGGGACACATTTGAAAGAATATTCAGAAGTAAATATGTAGCCCAGAAAACCCATGCAGCTCTAATGAAAGGGTTGTGTGCTTTAAAGAAAGAAAGAAAAGAAAAAGTGCATAGTTTTACTCAAAGGTTTGTCTCTTATCTAAAGAATTTTTCTGCAGCTGATAAGCCCTCTGATAAAGTTTTGATTGAATACTATACTTCAGCTCTAGGGCCTGACTTAGCTATGTTTGCCAAGATGACAGTCAAACCTACGTTGGCAGAAACTTATGAAGAAGCTGAGAGGGTAGAAGCTAAAAAAGAGAGCATAGAAGATTATCCTGAGCAGTCGAGAGAAATTTTTTTTGGTAAGAAAGCATGGTTACTGAATAAGCCTAAGGATGAGCAATCACATGACTTTGAAAGAATGTTGAAAATGATGCAGACACTATCTAACAGAATAATAGATATGGAAAAGGAAAAAGAGGCTCAGAAAGCATATAAGTCTTACTATGAAAGGAGAGGAGACAACAATCAATCTAAACCTCCTCCACATAGTCATGCATTAATGAATTTAATAGAAGTAGGTATGGATAATTTTTGCACCTTCCATCAACAACCTCATTCTGAAATTTTTTTCCCTCAAGGGATCAATTCGATGACATTAGTAATGAATCAGCTATTGGAATCTAAACTAACAGAAGCTGATGATGAGGAAGAAAAGTGTAATAAATCCACGAAAAAACAAGAGGATGATGCTATGTTTTTATGGCACTGTGTCTCACTTATTGATATAGAAAACGAAAGTGATCTAAAACGTGGGAATATATCAGAAACAAACGTGACAATGAGAAGTCAAGGTTTGATAAAAGAAGACAAATCAATACTCCCGAAAATTAAGAGACTTCAAGAGAACGTGAACAAAATTCAAAAAATCCCCACAGCTGACAAAATACCTTAATCCACCATTAGCAGTCAAGATCCGAAGCAAATCAATATGCTTGTTAAGCCCATTAAAGAGAAGACTGATAAAGTATACAATAATCTAGAAGAACATAAGATGGAGTATAATATTGTGGAAGATATTAAAAGGGCTAAGGAAAATATCTCACTGTTTGAAATGTGTAATGTGCCTCAACAGAAAGAAAAATTATTAAAAGCACTTGAAATGCCAGAGGAAAAGCTTCCACTGACAACCAACATGAAGAAGAAGAAATTGGTGAAGCAAGTGTGGGAGGTAAGTCCAAATACAAAACCCCACCTTTTCTCCTAACTTTTGAAATTTTCAACCATAACGTGCACAACTGTTTAGTAGACTCAGGGGCATCTGTTAATGTTATGCCTTTTTCAGTCTGCAAAAAGATCAATGGACAACCTAAACCATCTACCTGGCAGGTTATTCAGTTAGTCAGGACAAATGTGAAGGTAATTGGGGAAATGGAGGATGTTCTCATTCTCCTATCTTCAAATGAAAAGGTATGTCAGTTTATAGATATTGTAGTAGCAGACATAACTGAGGCTTATGGACTTGTTTTGTGTCAGGATTGGTTAGCAAAGCTAAATGGATATTTTGCATCAGATTGGTCACATTTGTGGTTTCCTTATAAAGGAAGTCCCAATCAAATAAAGGTATTAAGAGAGCCCCACATGAAGCACAATGTTACTCAGTTGGAGGGTAAGAATGAACCAGTGAATTCTTTATTGGGGAATTACTTCATCAAACTAGAAACAGGAAACTACCAAGCGAAAGAAGCTAGCAATGCATCAGACACCCAGCCCGATCTCCTTCGGTTTTCACGGGCTGATGAGATTGATTGTAAAATAATAGATTTAGTTTTAGATATAGTTTTTTCAAGACCAGTAGATGTAGTTTTTGATAATGGGTAAGCCTTTTCAGTCAGGCCTAGCCCCTTAACCTACAAGTTGCCAGATTTACAAGGGTGGGCAGAGAACTAACCAGTTAGTGGTTTAGTTCTCAAATTTATTTTTCTTGTTGTTTTGATTATCTTGTACATAAATAAATTGATTTCTTGGTTGTTTATTTTTTGATTTATTTTATTTTATTGCTGTTTGTTTTTAGTTTAGATTTTGATTGATTTCAATAAAAGAAGCAAGCTTTTGGTTGCATGGAGAGCATCAAAATTCTGGACTAACTAAATCCTAGATTATAAGACTGTGTACTCTTGTTTTACTTGAAAGAATTTCTTCTAGTTTAGCAGTTTTCCTAAATGGCTATAAACACATTGAAGTCCTACTTAATCCTTGTAAAATAACTCAGGATCAAAAGGTCTGGAATACTATTTCGAGGCTCCATCCATCTCACATTTAAAAAATGTCCTAGGGGGTGATAGCAAAAGACCCACAGAAAGGAAGCAGGGTAAACAGTATATTATATATAAATGATCCCATGCCAAGATTCAAAAGCCAAAAGGAAAATAAGAATCAAAAACTCCTAAGAAAGAAATATGTATCAAAACAAAGTACCAAATCATATGAGTACAAAATTGCCAAAGTTCTTCTCTGTCCGTGAGCTGAAAATCAATACATCTCTCACACAAAAGGACACTATGGATAGAGGAGCCTGAATAAAAATTCAGAAAGAAAGGCATGCAGGAGGACTGAAAAATGACAAAAAAGTCCAAAAACACAAAAAGTGCAAAATGGCATGGGAATGAGGAACAAATGAATATTTCTGTTTGCCATATGTTACAATCATGTGGTGTCCAAGATGGAAGCTACCCAAAGACAGAGGTAAAAAAATGAAACTCATATTCCTGGCCTTAAAAGAGTTATCTTGACTTTGAAATCTTGGTTTCCATTTTCCTAAATTGAACTATCATCAATGATTAAAAGTACATATATTTTCCCTTTGGGAAATCCAGACATCTAGAAGAATTCAACATGTTGGTTTTATTGTCAAACAGTCTGTTACTTAAGGAAGAGATTGTCTAGAGATCTGGGTTCACCAGGTAGTCGCCAATTGTTGCATCTGCAACTGTTTTCCCAAATTTTTGAAATTTTGGACCCTCCTTTTGATTTTATCTTGTCTGAGATTAGTTGGACTCCTGAACTTTTTTCCTCTGCAACAATTTTGGATGAATTGAGGCCAATGTTTTCTTTCATTGAACGTTTGGAGTTTGAAGTCTGATTTTGGTGATTTTTATCACTGTTGAATAATGAGTTGACTGTTTGTTTCCACTCTATCGAAGGTTGATGTTACAGAGAGAAATTCCTATGGCTTGGGGTACCACAACAGATAGCTTGACTCCAGAAATCAATCTTTTCCAATATGAAATATAAAATAAATGTCTAACACTAAAGGATCAGACCTCGTACCTTATTCTGGGCGGTTGAAGTAGATCCCCGTTGAGCTTTCCAACTTCATCTTGAATTGATAAATTAATTCCTCAACAACAAGTAAACAATACAAGCATACTATATATCATGGTGTTAGATCTATTCTAGCATATATAATCAACAATGTATAAGCATTTGAAATAATCCCATGGATAAAATATTCATTCAAACACACATTATTGGACAGGAAAAGATATTTCTATTAATATAAATTAGATATTACAATAGATACAACCGCTGACGGCACGTCTGCGAACCGGAGAAACTGAATCCCCCACTTGGGCCTCCACCACCTCAATCCTCCATCTCTCGATAGCAAACTCACAAGCAAAAGGCAAGCTTGGGAAGAACACACTAGTGCTTCAAGGGACAAAGGGATGCAGACTCAAGCATAAGTTCTGGCAACAATGAACTATAGTTTCTTTGCTCTCAATTCTCTCATATGCCTTCAATGTACCATAGAGTTCCTTATATAGTTTTTCAAAGGGGTAATGAAAGGTTTAATCCGAGCGATCTCAAGGCATAGGGAAGGCCAGGAGTCAAGTGAGTCGGATCCATGTCAAGGAAAATTCCAAAAGGATTTGGATTTTTGTACACATCCCGATGTATGCGGTTTTAAAGGTCAAACCCGCATATATATGTGATTAAGGGATTAAAAGTCATGTATGGAAATTTTCACATGTTTTTAGGGATGATGAAGGAAACATCAAAGGACAAAAAATGGTCTATGGGGTCTAAGAAGTCTGCAGCGGGACAAGGGCAGGCCATACAAAGTGTGATTTACCTAGAGTGGTAAAATCATCTATAACAGATGCTCACTAATGTGTGAGGTCAGAGGGGTCATACGATGGCCGAGATACATTATAAGTCCATCCCAGAAGTGGAGTGATGAAGGATCCCAAATGGAAGACCAACCACCCAATCAACATAGTACAATAATACAACTCTGCACATAACTGCAAATACATATAGCAGTCCCGGATACATAAGAGTACAATGGCCATGAATAGGCATGATACAAGATATCACATAAGTGGCCATCGCCACATACAATATACATAAATCAGAATCTCCATGATGAAGATATACAAAGGACCATGATCTCCATAATGGTTGAAAATATATAATAGATCAAGATCTCCATAACGGTTGGAAATGTCTGACATATACTGGAATCAAGTCACGAGAGCTGAAATCTCATGAACAATGGCATGATCAAGGAGGTAGCATATAAGAGATGCCACCAGTCTAGAAGGTCTTCTACACACACCGCTACGAGTACATGTCCTACTATGCTACTAGAGGTGTCGAGGTCGAACATAGTAGTCCATCGTCTAATTACCGGTCATTAATGTATACCGTTAACAAACGCGAGATCACCCACCGATAATGAAAATGAGAATCAAGGTACTAGAGTGCAAACTAACAAGTGTGAATAAATGTGTTGAGGTCGAGCACTTGAGAGGATCCATCGATTATGGGACATTGATGTATTCCCAAAGACTATTGATGGCGAGAAAACCTACCACTGATGACTGCAAGTATCAAGGCACTCAAAATGACTCTAGATTTCAATCCTAGAATAAATGATTTGAAGTCGATGGGATGAAATCCATTGGAAGGAGGGCATTAAGGCATCCCCCATCATCCAACACAAGGTACTCAATAAGGATGTATAATGTGGAAGAACTCGATCATAAGGTGCATGAACTAGTAACTGTACTGGGAATGGCCGACATACAAAGTCAAGATAACTAAGGAAGGGCCGATTTAGGCTTCAACTTCCTTATAACAAGAGCATAACGGCATATGGTGACTAAATGAAGGCAGCATAGACTCGATATACAAATTGGGACATCTCTGCGACACAGGAGGCATCGACAGAGGCTCCATAGGGACTGGAAGCTTAATCAGTTGGTGGAGATAAACTAAGATAAACAAGTACAGCTCCTAAAGTCAAACTATAACCCAACCAATGGATGTGATATACAGTGCTCTGTTTGAAGGCAACACGACTTGACAACTTCCAAAGATAACATCTTTCCTTGTCTGGATTTTTGGTTTTTTTTATGGACTTTTTCAATTATTTAAAAAGCTTGAAAAAGAATAAAATTGCTTTATAGTTACAGACTAGGAGGAGACGAGTGTCATTAGGGCAAACAAACTAGTTCCAAGCAATGGAACATACCTATGGTTAATGCAAGGATACATGTGTAGGATATCGACACTCAGGGGAAAATCCCCTCCCGGTAAAAAGGGAATCAAGCTACAAAGGATATATAAAATGGCTCTGCATGGCTAGACATGAGATAAGCTCAGGCTATATGGCTAAAACGCAATGTCAGGGGAGCCAAAATAAAGCTTAATAAGGTAGGAAAAGCTCATGATAATGTATTCACAACTTGATATGAGGGAGTACTGAGGGAAATAGGCTAGCAAAATATCAAGAGGAGTATGAGGCTCTTGTGAAATGTCATGGTAGTACTATACAGCGGACTCCCACACCCTAAAGGAGAAAATGTCAGCATGGGAACCAAATGCAAATAAGGCGCTAACTAGGGTACCCATGTAAGGTAAATCTCTACCACTCATATCATGCCACTTCTAAAGCAGCAAGAAGGTTTCGTGACATAATTGAGTGGGTTCATACCTAAGGTCATTATGAAATGGTCATAAGGTCATGCAAAATGCAAATGGTGATGAAACCTAACCTATATGCCAGTTTAGACATGATACCTAAGATTGGCACGAAAGGGTCAATCCAATGGTTGAAACGCAATTGAAAAAGGTCCTCTACATCATGAATTATTTCAAAAATGGTCCAAAATGGTTAGAAAATGTCAAAACTATAGGAAAGGGGATAAAAATTTTCAAAAATTTGAAAAATTTCTATAAATAGTAAACAATTCAAAATATTATAAAACATTTGAAACTTTTACCCATTTGAGCTCAGACTTTCCACAGCGAATTCCAAGAGATCCAGCCGGCGGAATCCATTACCGTTTCTTCCAGGTATTTACTCATGCTCTTCTCTTTCATTTTTATGCAATTTTTATGAAATTCCATGTTCAATTAAGCTTTCTAGGCCAAACTAAAATGGGCGCTACGGCCCACGCGGATATCGAGGGTTTTTTCGCATATAGGGCTGGATATATGTGGAAAATGCCCTCAAACCCGCATACATACGCGGTTGTTTTGAAAACAGTTGCGTATGAGGCCGTGCATAAGGTTTTTTCAATAATCTAATGGGAAAATTTGCAATTTCTTGTGCAAGATAGTCCTAGAGTGGAGAGAGCGTGAACATGGTGAAGTAGAGGAAGTAGGAAGGGATGATCTAATGGCTCAACAAGCTCTATGTGCATGTGGACTCTACAAGTTTTGGTGTCTTGGTGGTTTGAGGGCCAAACCAAGACTATTACAGATGCTGGTGGATTACTGGGATCCAGACTCGGAGTCCTTCCAGATAAATGGGATGTCCCTCACTATAGAAGTGGAGGACATATACTTCATTACTAGGCTTTCTAGATGAGGGGAAGTGGTGAACCTTCGTTCCTGTGGTGGGCCAGGAGGTGGCCTGACTATCGACGAGTACATTGTGGTGTACTGCTATCCAGACACAGAGAAGGTTGGGAGTCAGGTCCCTACCAACGCTATACAGGTGCTGGGCCTAAAGGCCATATTATTGACATTGGGCAGGATAGCAGGCTTGGCATCACTCCACCAAGCCTCGCGGCCTCTGATTTTCTATGCAGTGGAGTGTATGAGACCCATGATTTATGACTGGAGTACTACACTACTTAGCAACATGAAACATCAGCTCAGTGAGTGTAAGGAGGCAGAGTGCAGAACTTTGGGTTCAGCAGTATACTGAGCACATTTTTCTTCGAGCGTGTTCCAGGATTGAGCCCCAGAGTGGACATTCCGCTTCACGGGGTTCGAGATCCAGCCCAACGGCGTTGGGAAGATGTGATGCACAGACTAGGGGGTGGTAGGGTGGCCAACCCCTATCCAGCTGAGTTCTTTCCATGGTGGCGATGGCAGATAGTTGCCATCGATGACTACCCCTATGCGGATAGATTTTTGGGGGGACCTGGACATGCCACTACCACCAGGATCGGCATATGGCGATATAGGTAACGAATCTCGACCCTCTCTTTTTTAAATTTTTTGATTTATTTAATTTTTTTGTGTTTTCTTGATTATATGGA
Source organism: Pseudotsuga menziesii (assembly GCA_001517045.1). Lineage (NCBI taxonomy): Eukaryota > Viridiplantae > Streptophyta > Pinopsida > Pinales > Pinaceae > Pseudotsuga > Pseudotsuga menziesii. The sequence goes on from LPNX010544557.1 coordinate 299,544, forward strand.
ATCAAAAAGACATATTTTTGTGTGACAATACATAGTGACATCTACCATTTGTATACAGATGTGGGACCACGGTGACCAGAAGGCTTCCCTTGTCATAGATGGAGGGGGAGAGGAGATGATATCACGGGTGTCGATGAAGAGCGGACTCTCCAAAGCATTCATACTAATTTTGTCAGGCTAACACATAGGGTTCCCATGGCGCAAGTCGAGGACTTGCCTGAGGCTATGCAGCGCCAGGTGGTGGGTGTACCACGAACATGGGTGCGATTGTTCTGACAGCTAGCTAGAGCCGTAGTGACCTTCCATGATCACAACCCTCCTCCTCTTCCATAGGATTAGACACCTGGGAGTGTATACATTTTGTACTACCGTGTATTATATGTTGGTGGCTCGAGAGCCCCAATTTTGTATCATGACACTATGTATTATCACATTTTGGATTTTATATATAAATTTTTTTATGGTGATCGGTTTATTTATTTACATGTATAAAAATTGTGTTTGTGATGAATTTACTGTGAATGAAACAAATGCCAATCTGCAACTTGATTATTAATTCTTGAAATGTGTATATATGTTATATTGTCAAATTACCGTTCTAACAATCTCACACGTAAGAATCTTCTCAAGAATGTCGGATCTCTAACATGGAACAAACCATTAAGCTATAACACTACTAACTCCAAATCAAGACATACCTCAAGAGAGAGAATGCCATGTGAAATGGCATCCCGTAGAAGCTCAATAACGACACATATTCAACAACATTGTTGGAAGATGTTCGTAGACATATGCCTCCTGAAGATAGTACTTGACCCATAGGAGTATAAATCACCCAAGCAGCAGAGGATGAGTGTTGAGTGTGACGGCTCACACCATCCATGAATCCTATGTAGGTGGAAGATTCCATTGACATCTGCTAAAAGAAACGGAAACTAATCACAAACCTGGTCACGATAAAAAAAAAGGACCTAACTATGCAAAAATGTACACTAATATACAATAAGCAGCCTTGGCTGAAAATCATGCATAGTATTTCTTGAGATAGAATCCATTTCTAGGCTCCACCAAGGTCGTTCCTTCGTAATCCACTATCTCATAAGCACCCTTCTCTAACACACGTTTGACCACGTAAGGGCCCTGCCACATAGGATTAAATTTTCCTGCCCCCAAGGGTTCTTTTGGTTGATACCACAAAAGGACCAAGTCTCCCTCACTAAACCTCCTTGGACGGATAGAATTATCATACTGGACCTTTACGTGACATTTATTGACTTCTAGAGCCACCAAGGAATCCTGACGCTGCTCATCAAGTTGCTCAAGGTGGACCAAACACTCCTCCAATGGTGAAGTGTTTGGTAAGAGTTCTAAAGCTAGCTTCAAAGAAGGAATCTCGCATTCAACTGGAAATATCAACTCCACTCCATGCACAAGTAGATATGGAGAAAAACCAGTGGCAGTCTTAACAGCGGTTCTATATGCCCACAAAGCAGGGTATAACATGATGTGCCAATTATTCTTGCTTTGTGTGATGGTTCGTTGGAGAATGGATTTGAGTGGTTTATGCACTGCTTCTACCTGTCCATTTTCTTGAGGGTAGTAAGAAGAGGAATGCTCTTGCTTATATCCTAACTTTAATGCCAACTCTTCCATCATCCAGTTCTGAAAGTGCGAGCCATGGTCAGTGACAAGCTCTTTCGGAATCCCGAACCGAGTAATAATTTGGTTGAATACGAAGTGAGTGGCTGTTTCACCGTCATATTTTACTGTAGGCATAGCCTCATCCCATTTCGTGAAGTAATCAACAACCACTATAATATGATGGTGCCCCCTAGCCGAAGCTGGGTTACAATCCATAAAATCGAGCCCCCACTTAGTGAAGGGACCGGCGGTGATAATGGGATGTAACGGGGCAGGTTTCAAGTGCATATTAAGTGCGAACACCTGGCAAGGGTGGCATCTCTTGACTGCATCAACACAATCCTTAAAGATTGACAGCCAGAAATAACCCGCTCTTAATATCTTTTGAGTTGTAGAAAGCCCAGATAAATGACCACCACACGCCCCTCTATGGAAATCATTCAACACTACCTCAGCCTCTTCACGAGTTAAACAACGTCATAAAATGAAATATACCCCATGGCAGTACAAAGTGTTATCCACTATGAGGTAGTTCTTAGAGACGTGACGTAATCATCGTCGTTCATCTCGCGAGAGGTGAGTAGGGGTCTTCAATGTTTGTAAATATATTGTGATATCCCCATACCATGGGTCTAAAGTTGAGATTAAGAAGATGTGTTCATCAATAAACGTATCTTCACAAACCAACTCCTCTGCCTAGCTTGGGAAATCTGATATAAGCTTTGCAAAAATTAAAGACTTCTTCGACTTTTCCGAAAAAAATTTGAGATCGAATTCTTGCAGAATGACATACCATTTATTATATTTTCCCCCAATCATCCTTCGAGTGAGGATGAATTGAAATGGATTGACATGGGCTACAACCAAGGTCTGGCGAAGGAGAATATAATGTCTCAACCGCTGAACCGCATTTATGGTAGCTAAAGCAAGATTCTCGACATGAGAATAATGAATCTCTGTGTCAATAAGGTTTTGGCTCAGATAATATATGACATGCTCTTGGAGCTCCTCATCCTCTTGAACCAAAACCATACCAATCATCTCCATGGACGTGGCCACATAAAGTAGGAAATCATGGCTATAGTCCGAGGGACTAATCACCGGGGCCGATGCTAGGGCTCACTTGAGTGCATCAAAGGACTCCTGGGCTCACTCATCCCAATAAAAGGGGGTGTCCTTCTTCAATAGATGCATGAAGCCTCTAGTCAAATTGGCAAAGTTGACAACAAATCTTTGTAAGAAGTTTTCCATGCCTTGAAAACATTGAAGATGATGAATATTCTTCGGGGGAGACAATTGAAGTATTTCCTCAACCTTTAAAGGGTCGACTCTTATACCCTCTTTAGAAACGATGAATCCTAACAAACGACCGACTTCACACAAAAGATGCACTTATGAGGATTTAATCTAACCGAATAGTGCCATAATATTTCGAATACCAATCTCAAGTGATAGGGATGATGCATTCTCATACAAGAATGAGCAGCAAGGTCATCCAAAAATACTTCGATAATTGACTTGAGATCGTAGAAGATCAAGGTCATTTCCTGCTGAAATGTAGTTCCGGCGTTTTTAAGGTCGAAAGGCATTTTCCAATATGTAAAAATTCCCCAAGGAAAAATAAATGCAGTCTTATGTTGGTCCTCAGTTTTAATCTGTATCTGATTATATCCGAAAAAGCCGTCCATAAAGGAAAAAACCTCGCTACCCGCACACTTATCCAAAATCTGATCAATAAACGGTGTGGAGAAATTGTCCTTAGGATATGCATGATTCAAATCACGGAAATCAGTACATATGCAGATCGCTCCCTGCTTCTTATCGACCAGAATGGGGTTTGAAACCCACTCTTTCAAGGGAACGAGATAGATGACACTGGATTTCAACAGCTTCTCTACCTCTGCCTTAATCACGGGTGCTTTCCTAGGATTCACCACACGCAAACGTTGTCGAACAGGCTTAGCGTTGGGGTAATTATTAATCTTGTGCTCGACAATATGAGGGTCAATACCTGGCATCTCGTCGTAAGACCAAGCAAAAATATCATGGAATTCCTTAAATATCTCAGTGTATCCTAGAATATCAGCATGGGAACATTTCGCCCCATTATAGACATTCTCTATCATGCCAGGATCGCGAGAGATGTTGATAGGAATCATTGAAGATATTTTAGCCATGTTTCCATCATCCATCTGACCAGGAGAGCTTAATGGAACCATAGGCCTACCAACTCTCTGACTAAGAATCACCCTAAAATCATCACGCTCCAAGCGGTCAAGCTCGGGAAGAAAGTACGATCTATGATGGAGTTCCTCGTATGGTGGCTTAACTCCCGACATAGCCTCAATAATCGCTTCATCTGAAGGAAAAAATGTATCAAGGAAATCATGCACATGAGAAGACTGTACTGCCCATGCTGGCAGCACATAAGGGTCCTCCTCTTTCTTCCGCGAAGAGGAAGGACTAGGTTCTGCAACACACTAGAGATTAGCTTGATAAGCTATCCTAGTTGTAGGCAATGGCACGTCTGTCACGATGGGCTCACTTGGAGTACTCAGTGTAGGAAAAATCCAAGGATCTTCCATATGACTCGTGCAAAAAGACACTAATGTCATAGATGTCGAAGCCTCATCGGAACTAGACCCTATCATAAGGATCGGTGCAGGACAACTAAAGCTTCCCATGAGGGATGAGTACATGCCTACACCCACACTCCTAGTTTCCAGCTGAGAGTGTTCAACGATCGGGATCGAAGCTCCCTAAGATGCGGTAACAGATGGATTCTTGAATGTCGCTTGATCAATCGTTACGATCTTCCCGTTATGTGGAAAGCATACAATGCGGAATAGAGAAGAAGCAATGGCTTGCATACTGTACATCCAGTTCCTACCCAGCAATAGATTGTAGTCAAGGGGCGCATCAACCACCTCCACCTCTATCACAACAGTCTTCACTCCCAAATGGACTTTAAGGGAAGGAAGGATGCCGTGTGGCCTAAAGGATCTCCCATCGAACACAGTTAACATGGTTACTGATTTAGACAGCTCAGGGGAAACCAGACCCTTCCAACATGATAAAGACATCACAGAAGCAACAGCTCCTTCACCAATCATAATGCACTTGATGGTCATATGAAGACATTCTACGTGAATCAAAAGAGACACATAGTAGGGAAAGCGAGGCTGAAGTCCTACAGTTTCAAATTTAATCACGGAGGAAGAATCATCGTCGTTCACACCAAGGGTAGAAAGAAATTCCTTCCTTTGTGAAGGACAACTCTGAAGCACTTCCAATCCAGACATCACACTAGGAGTGTGGCCCAAATCCTTGACAACTAAATAGTTCTGGGTGGCTCAGGCATTTGGATTGTTCCCTGAATGCTTAAGGAATCCCTTAGGAATGTGAGGTGCAGTCTTAGGTTTATGCATAGGTTTCTCAATACGCAAAGGGGACCCTGGTGGATCGGGCTCTTTTCCTGGGCTGGGTTGTGACGAACCATAGTCCTTCGCACGGGTCACAACTTTCACAGCACGTACCATGTTAATGCAACCACGACCACTACCCTCCAGCAGATCCTGATCACCACCGGACTGGTCATGGGACCTCAAGTTCATATTTTGATTATGCGGTAAAGGGTTAGTTAGCATAGCTGGGCCCTGTGCCAAGAACCTCGAGGCTTGCTCAATATGAGGGAACAAGTAAGTGAGGTGATCATCCTTACATAAAGGAGAGAAATTCCTATGGCTTGGGGTACCACAACAGAAAGCTTGACTCCAAAAATCAATCTTTTCCAATATGCAATAGAAAATAAACATCTAACACTAAAGGATCAGACCTCGTACCTTATTCTGGACGGTTGAAGTAGATCCCTGTTGAGCTTTCCAACTTTAGCTTGAATTGATAAATTACTTCCTCAACAATAAGTAAACAATACAAGCATACTATATATCATGGTGTTATATCTATTCTAGCATATATAATCAACAATATATAAGCATTTGAAATAATCCCATGGATAAAATATTCATTCAAACACACATTATTGGACAGGAAAAGATATTTCTATTAATATAAATTAGAGATTACAATAGATACAACCTCTGACGGCACATCTGCAAACCGGAGAAACTGAATCCCCCACTTGGGCCTCCACCACCTCAATCCTGCATCTCTCGATAGAAAGCTCACAAGCAAAAGGCAAGCTTGGGGAGAACACACTAGTGCTCCAAGGGACAAAGGGATGCAGACTCAAGCATAAGTTCCGTCAACAATGGACTATAGTTTCTTTTCTCTCAATTCCCTCGTATGCCTTCAATGTACCATAGAGTTCCTTATATAGTTTTTCAAAGGGGTAATGAAAGGTCGAATCCTAGCAATCTCAAGGCATAGGGAAGGCCAGGAGTCAAGTGAGTCGGATCCATGTCAAGGAAAACTCCAAAAGGATTTGGATTTTTGTGCACATCTCGATGTACGTGGTTTTAAAGGTCAAACCCACTTATATACGTGATTAAGGGATTAAAAGTCGCGTATAGAATTTTTCACATGTTTTTAGGGATGATCAAGGAAACATCAAAGGACAAAAAATGGTCCATGGGGTCTAAGGATTTTGCAACGGGACAGGGGAAGGCCATACAAAGTGTGATTTACCTGGAGTGGTAAAATCAGCTATAACAGTTGAGTGAACTATTATTTCTATCGCCCAGCTAAAAGTCCTCTCAGTTTATTTGAGTACTTAATGTTTTTGATTTTTCGAGGATCACTGTCAGAAGTCAGTTGAACAACGAATCGGAGCATTAGTTCTTTTTGCTGCCGATGGACAGTCCTGTTTTCGCCGATATGCTTTAAGTGGTCTTTTTGGTTTATTGTTTAAATTCTTTCTGGCTTTATCACTATCAGAAATCCATTGATGTGTGAATCGAGGCACTAGTCCTCTTTGCAGCCGCCATTTTGGAAAACAAATAATGGATGACCCGATGTAAAGTATTTTTTTTTGTCGATGCGTGTTTATATTTGTTGTTTTATTTTACTGTTGGTGTTTTTCATTTTCATTGTTGGAAGTCTTTTGTACAGTGCATCGGAGCCGTAGTTCCCTACAGAGTCGCCGTTGCGGAAGCTAAACAACGGATTTTACAATGGATAGTTCCTAGTCCTACCGATTCTGTGGTTTTATTGCCTAAAATTTTTGTTATCACTATTGGATCGATGTTTGACTTTGATCGGAAGGCTAGTCCTTTGCGGTGTTGACACGGCGACAACGTTAAGTTTTGAATCACCAATATATAGTCCTTAGCTCTTCCAGTCACCGGTGATTTTTCTTCTTTTGCGGAAGTTGTAGTCAGTCTATCTCCCGCCGTTATGGCTGCGTAATGAATTATATCGTCAATGATTAGTGGTTTTAAGCTCCAACCTTTAGCTTTAGAGTTGCCAGCTGCCAATGTTTTTATGTTGACCGTGGAACTTTTAGTTTGTCTGTCGTTCGCGTTGCGGCTCCTTAGCGAACTGATCATCCGATGCTGTAGTGGTTCTGATATCTGATGCTGTAGTTTTTAGTGTTTTGTTTCACTGACATTTTATTTTGATCGTGGGAACCATATCCTTATGGTCTTCCACCGTTGTGGCTCCATAGTGGATTGTCTGTCCGATGCTTAGTTTTTTTCCCGCCATTTGGTGTGTGTTTTTACCCTATTTTATGGGCAATGGAGGTTTCTCATTCTTTTATCATGTTAGAATTTTCATGCTGAGAACACAATGCAGGGCCGCACATTTGTGATTAGTTTTCTTGACAGTATGGTTTACATTTGATTGAAAGTTAGATGATTGTGAATGCAGTCCATATTAATGATGAGTTTTTCGTTTTGACTGCAGACGGACTTAGCAGATTTTGCATATCTAGTTTGATGATTGCTGCTAAAAAGAATAAGTATCTAAAGGATGTGGAAATTGAACCCAGCGTTAGAACAATTACACTCACATCAATTGCCAATTGCACATGCAAAATTACTCACAAAAGAGATTGAATATGGAGATGAACACTAAACTGTATTGAATAAGTGTACAATAGCCAACCTTGTGAAGTCATAGGCTACCACAATAAATAATTACATGAGGGATTCGAATGCATGAAGATTCCATTCGAATCTAGTCAAAAGCAGGCTTACTAAATCTAAGCAAATCCCCCATAGGTGCATAAAGCAGTTTCCAAAACTGTCAAGGAGCTCACGAATTGGCAAAATCAATTAGGAAAGCTAAAAGGTAATGGAAGGACAACTCATACATGCTTTTCATAGGAGAAAAGAGTGGAGGATGTGGAGGACAAAAAACAAGTTAACCTCACCTAGTCAAACTTTCCCAATTTCCTTAAAGCACCGAAAAAGCAGGCAATAAAGCAGAAAAAGTAGACATGCGCTAGGGAGGCTAGGAATAAAGTAGATTTGATTCTAGGAGGTTTCCCAAGTGCTCCATGACTCAAAATTAGCAAGTTTTACCACTATGGATGTGTAGATGACGACTTGCATACGGTGGAATATGGAAACTAGGCAAATAAGACAAAAATGGATTAATTAATGTCTAAGGTAGCTAACTATGGGTTGATTATTCTAACACCCCCCCTTAAGCCTAAATTATGAGTAATATATCAGAAAATTATAGGGCCTAGCAACAAGGCTTAGTCACCCTTTACATACTGCATGTCCATTTAACCAAGGAAAGAGGCAAAAACCCAATGGGAAAATCCTCTCTTAAACATGGACTGTAAAACAAAATTTGGAAGTCTTGTCATCACTCATGCTTCACAGCATGATCAGAAATCCCCAGCAGTGATTTGAGATTGTTGAATGTCTTCTCACAAAATTCTTTGGTGAAGATATCAACTACTTGTTCTGAAGATGAACATAAGAGTAGGTGAATGGTGCCATCATGCACAAGTTCTCTGATGTAGTGCATATGGATCTCAATGTGTTTGGTTCTCTATTTCTGAATTGGATCATTGTAGATTCGAATGGTACTCTAATTATCACAGTAGATAGTAGTTGAGTATTCTGATTCGAATCCACACTCTCCAAGTAACCCCTGCAACCATAAACATTGAGTTGCTACATTTACAACTCCTTTGTACTCTGCTTCTGTAGATGAGAGTGCAATGGCACTCTGTTTCTTGCTTGACCAGCTGATTGGCCCTTCTGCAAGCATGAACACATATCCTGATGTTGAATTTCGATCTGTGCTGTCACCTACCCAATCACTGTCAGTAAACCCAATCAAATCAAGATCAAATTTAGCTTTATAGAAGATCCCATGTGTCCTTGTTCCCTGAACAAAGTTAAGGATCCTTTTGGTTGATTTCCAATGGATCTCATGAGGCTGATCCATGTATCTAGAAGCCACACTTAATGCATAAGAAATATCAGGTCTAGTATGTGTAAGATACAACAAACATCCAATCAATTTCCTATACAGTGTATTGTTTACTATAGGTGAAGAATCAACTTCTGCAAGCTTCACTCCTGAAAGGAAAGGAGTCTTGCTTGGCTTGCAATCCTTAATTCTGAATTTGTTCAGCAAATCCAAGGCATAATTGGACTGGTGCACCTTGATTCTAGATTTGGTTTGAGCAATATCAAGCCCCAAGAATTGGCTCAATAGCCCCAAATCTGTCATGGAGAAGGCTTGGTTCATTGCACCCTTCAAGGAAGCAATTTCATCCTTTGAGATTCCTGTAATGAGGAGGTCATAAAAATATAAAACAATGATCATTAATGAACCATTAATCAACTTCAAATAGACATTTGGATCTGATTTGCATCGAACAAAATTCAGCGATAGCAGAAAGCTATCAATATTGGCATACCAAGCCCTGGGGGCTTGCTTAAGCCCATACAATGACTTCTTTAGCCTGCACACAAGAGATGGGTTAGTAGCAAATCCTTGAGGCTGATATATGTATATCTCTTTAGTGAGATATCCATTCAGGAAGGCACACTTTACATCCATGTGATGTACCTCCCATTGCTTTGAAGCTGCAATGGCTAAGGCTATCCTGATGGAGTCCATATTTGCCACTGGTGCAAAGGTCTCATTGTAGTCTATGCCATGAGAATTTGAGTAGCCCTTGGCTACCAACATATCCTTGTACTTCAGAGGTGAACCATCAGCATAAAATTTGGTCTTGTACACCCACTTACACTGAACTAGCTTCCTCCATGGGGGAAGATCAACCAGCTCCCAAGTGTTGCTCTTCTGGAGTGAGATGAACCCTTCCTTCATGGATGCTTGCCATCTTGGATCTTCAGCTACATATTCATATGTTTGAGTACTGATCCAACCATCAGATAGCATTTCTCAGCAAACATAGGATCTTTCATGCATAGAGCACTCTCAAATTGAGATCTAGTCCTCTTAGGGTCATTAGGATTTCCAGCTAGTTCTCCAGCTGCATGAATGGTCTTGGCTGCCCATTTTGGCCATGTAGGGATGTTAGGATCTGCAATAAACTCATCACTATCAGACATATTAGAATCAGCATGTTCAACTATCTCTTCACTTACATTCAGACGTTCTGGTGGTGAAGAGGATTCTCCAACTTCCACTACTACTAGGGGCTCTTCTTAAAACTGAACACACCTTTCAATGAAGGATTTGTTTGTGCTCAAATTAATCAGATTGTACCCTTTTGAATCTTTAGAGTACCCAACAAATAGACACTCTTGGCTTTGGGGCTGCAAATCCTTTCTCTTTTCTGTTGGAATTCTAGCCCAAGCCCTTGAGCCAAAAATCTTGAAATTGGTCACATTTGGCTTGTGCCCACTCCATGCTTTGAAAGGAGTCATACCATCAAGATGTTTATGAGGCACCCTATTCTGGATATAGGCTGCACAGTTTATAGCTTCGGCCCAGTACTTTGGTGGAAAAGTCTTAGCCTCCATCATGCATGTTGCCATCTCTTTCAGTGATCTGTTCTTCCTCTCAGCAACACCATTTTGCCATGGTGTGTAGGGGATAGAATGCTGCATCTGAATACCTGCATCTGCACAATATTGAATAAACTCAGACTTGACATACTCACCACCATTGTCAGATCTGAGGACCTTGAGTTTCCTCCCAGACTGGTTTTCAACCAAAGCCTTAAAGACTTTGAAGAGGCCAAAAACTTCAGACTTGTGTTTCAAGAAGTAAACCTAGCAAAAACTGGAAAAGTCATCTATGAAAGTCAATGCATATTTGGCATGAATCATGGACATATGAGGGAATGGGCCAGCAACATCACTGTGGATCAACTCAAGAGGTGCAGAGGTTCTCTCATGACTAGCTCTCTCAAATTTGTGCTCTGGGTGTTTTCCTAGGATGCAACCTTGACAGACTCCTTTTGGAAATTTTATCTTGGGTAACACTATGACCATTTATTTTTCACTAAGATCAGAAAGATACTTGTAATTTAGGTGGCCAAATATTTCATGCCAAAGCTTTCTTGCCTCATTAGAATGAATCAGAAGAGTAGAGGGGTTTGAGTAGGGTAGGAAGTGTGAGAACATGTATACCTTCAAAGTATGATTTGCAACTCCTTTTGCAATGACTTTACCACTTGAGATCTCTATGATCTCAACTTCATTAGGGGAGAATATGACCTTCTTTGGAGACCCTATGTGGGTCATCTGATACACTGATAAGAGGTTAGAGGCAAGACCTGGAACATACAACACATTGCTGAACTTACCATGGTCAAGATCAATCCTCCCTTTGCCCAAACTTTCAGTGAGAGAGTCATCTCCGAGTACTATTGGTGGACCTTTCAACATGTCAAGTGAGGTGAATGCCTCCTTGGTCGAAACCATGTGTCTTGAAGTTCCAGAATCAATGATGAAACTAGGTGAGCTTGATGTGATAGCAACCAATGCATGAACTCTCTCTCTGTCTTCTGAACTTGATCCTCCTTCCCTCTTCTTTGAGATCTCTGGAAGGGATATGCCATTCTTCTCCAAGAGTAGGGTCAGCATGTCTATTTGCTTCTTCATGCAGGAGCTCTCAGAATGATTACCCTTACTGCAGTATGCGCACTTGCTCATTTCTCCTTTGTTCTTCTTCTTCTGGTAGTTCTTCTTGGAACCTTGAGGCTCCTCCGGAGACTTGTTCTTGTCTCTCTTTTTCTCAGGTGGCTTTTTATATTTCTTTTTTCTTTTTGAATCCACCCTCGAATCTCCAACAACCAGGGCTTGGTCTTTGGATGGTTTGATGGTGCCCATCATCACCAATTTATCTTGTTCTTGTGTGAGAGATTCCATGAAATTTGCAAGGCTATGCATCTTCCAGGCTCGAGCTGTCAACTTTGTGCCATAGAAGGTCGAAAAAAACATTGAATAGTCAAGGCCAAGCTTCGAGAGTATGGCCAAGACCAGCTGATCATCCTTCTTTTCGATCCCACATTGTTTTAGCTGCAAAACAAGTGCTTTGAACTTGGAAAAATAGAGTTGCAGGGATTGAAAGATATTGGGACTCAGGGAGATCAATTCATTTTCAATTTGATGTCCCCTCATCTCATATATCTTTCCAAAAATATCAACAAGCTTCTCCCATACTGCATTCGGTGATGTCAATGCATCAAAATGGAAAGGAGGTCTCTGGATATACTCAGACACAAGAGACCATAGGCCTCATCCCTCCTGTTGTGCCATTTTATCTTCTCTGCAGCTACATTGGGATCTGCTTCTATTTCCATAGTCACTCTATAGAGGCCTTTCGCTCTGAACAATATCTCCATCTCTGCTTTCCATTCAAAGAAATTAAATGGAGTCAAGATGATCTTCTGAGATTGATCCATAGCTCAGAAATTGTCCCAGCAATCTGAAGAATGCTCCGAGTCAATGATGTCAAACCTGCAAAATAAATTGGAAGGAGAGAAATCGATCTACAAAGGCTCTAATACCATGTGGAAATTGAACCCAATGTTAGAACAATTGCACTCACATCAATTGCCAATTGTACATGCAAAATTACTCACAAAAGAGGCTGAATATGGAGCTAAACACTAAAATGTATTGAATAAGTGTACAATAGCCAACCCTATGAAGTCATAGGCTGCCACAATAAATAATTACATGAGGGATTCGAATGCATGAATATGCCATTCAAATCTAGTCAAAAGCAGGCTTACTAAATCTAAGCAAATCCCCATAGGTGCATAAAGCAGTTTCCAAAACTGTCAAGGAGCTCACGAATTGGAAAAATCAATTAGGCAAGCTAAAAGGTAATGGAAGGACAATTCATACATGCTTTTCATAAGAGAAAAGAGTGGAGGATGTGGAGGACAAAAAACAAGTTAACCTCACCTAGTCAAACTTTCCCAATTGCCTTAAAGCACTGAAAAAGTAGGCAATAAACCAGAAAAAGCAAACATGCGCTAGGGAGGCTAGGAATAAAGCAGATTTGATTCCAGGATGTTTCCCAAGTGCTCCATGACTCAAAATTAGCAAGTTTCACCACTATGGATGTGTAGATGACAACTTGCATAAGGTGGAATATGGAAACTAGGCAAATAAGACAAAAATGGATTAATTAATGTCTAAGGTAGCTAACTATGGGTTGATTATTCTAACAAAGGACAAAGCAGAAGGGAGTTGGCTGAAGAAAGGAAAAGTAAGAAGCAAATATGTTGCTAAAAAAGAAGACAGTGAAGGTTTAAGCATCAATAGGATCTAAAAAAGATAAATGGATTATTGAGCAAAATCGATAGTAGCAGAGGCCCAGGCTTGGAAAAGGTTCATTAGTTACCAAGTGAGTCCCTATTTAAAAGTGCTCTTAAATTGTAAATCTGAAATGTAACGTTTGTATGAATCATGAGCACTCACAAAAGGAAAAAAGTGTGAAATGAAACGGTTTGGGGAGCCCAAAGGTCACTGAAGGGAAGCCCAAGAATTTTTGCTTGTAGTATAAGTATAGGAGAATTAGATAGAAGAAGGGACTTTTTCCTAGTAGGATTTGTGAGAACACATTGTAAGAAGAACTATTTCCTTTTGCAATAAGAATTACAAGTTTCCTGTTGGAGAAAGCTGGGTGGAACTTTTCAAATGTTGTGCCATGGATGTGTTGAATGTGAACTATTTCGTTTTCAGCTTTGTGTCCATGAACTGTGAGATCGTTCTAACTTTTTGAACCTATGTTCTTGTATGAATGCTCTCTAGTTTATTTTATGAAATTTCCACTATGAGTAATGAATGATGTTCATAAACAATTAGCTATCTGGTTGGTCATCTGTCTATTACTGTTCATGTATTTTGAAATAAGTAACAGCTATCTGTGATTTTTCTTAATGCATGCACATAAATACATTACTCATTGATAAATGATAATCTTGCTCCATAGGGATAGGTTAGATAGTTAGGTTTAGTTTTTCTTGTTTTGTGTGATTTAGATGCGAGAGAGTTAAGACGAGATGTAAGAACCTATGCATCACATTGTGACCGCTCCTCGTATTCTCTATCAATCTGCATTCTTAGATATGCACCTGCATCTCATACTTAAATATAAAAAACTAAAACATACACGGTGGAACGGGTTGTAACTGGTACAACCCTTTATTTTTGTTACTTGACCTATGGTAGTCAGAACATAAACTGGACGGATTCCCCATATCAAATAGTAACGGGCTAGTTGGGAACATTTAATGGGGAGAATTTCTAGCTGTTGTCTCCTGCAATTTTCCAGGCCTCAACAGAACCACACAGACAAAGCTATTGGCTAGCTTTCTTCTCCACAACCCCTGAATAGCACTGGAAGGGAGATCAGGGTCTGAGGGACTGCGTTGCAGAGAAAGGACTAATTTCCTTGTGTTGGGTGTGTGTGGGTGTCCTAGAAGTCAGGCTAGTTCTAGTGTAGGTGCCCTTATCTCTTCAAGGAGCTCACCAGCTTATCATTTATCCTTTCCCAGGTCCATAGTGAATCTGCTGCCCTCCATTGTGGCCACATAAAGAAATAATCATCCAACGAGAAGTGCATCTGAGCGTCGATGCCGCTAGAGACTAGTCGCTCTGATTGCCGACAAAGTCCCGAGCTACAGAAGAAAGTAAAAAGAGAAAAAATTTAAAAATTTCTCTAAGTATGGAATTGTCGGTGAAATTTAGATGACGGAACTGTCGATGGGGTGGCGAGCAATGGAAGAATTTAGTTGTTCGGATCATTGATTCCATCGGCAAAAAATAGTTGTTGGGATCATCGACACCGCGGAAGAATTTAGCTGTTTGTCAGTCCGCTGTTGCGGCTTTCGTGTGGACTAGTGCACCGATGATTAGGAGTTCAAACCACCGATGCTTTGATCATTGACACGTAGCACTTAGTGGTTCCGACCACTGACAGATGTTATGGCTGCGAGAAGAAGACAAAATTTCAGAAATTTTTCTAAGTGTTGACTTCATCGACGATCGACGAAAGTTAGTGGTTCATGCGCCTGTCGTTGCGGAAGTCTAGTGCACTAATATTCCGATGGATACAGGTTCTGGCTACCGATGCTGATTAAGTTGTGTTGCAGATCGCTAATGTGTAGAGATTATTCCTTTTTATGGCTGATGGGGTATAAGGTCTATGGAGATTGCAGTGAGAGTACCACCCACCGTCGCGGCTGCTGAGGGAACTATCTCGCCAATGCATTATTCTTTCCACTCGTCGATGCGACAAAGATTAGTCACCCTGACCATCGACAAAGCTGTGATCCATGGAAATTTTAAAGGGATCATTGGCCGCCATTGTGGAAGCACTGACAACTAGCCACCCGATGCATAGACCCTCCGACCATCGACGCAGCGGTTAGTCAATTTTCTTGCCGATGAGGTTCGGAATAGTATACCACTACAGGCTGACACAGTGAAGGAAATTAGATGTTATAGTCATAGAAACACTAGAGAGTTAGCAGGGAAGAGACCCGATTAGAGGAAAATTTTGAAGATTTGGTTTGAGTATAAAGTCATCAAAAAATTATTAAGGATTAGGCCGCCGATCGGAAGGAATCAAAGGATTGTAAATTTTCCATTGTGGCAGTCCAAAGCACTATCCACCTGATGGATAGTGGGTCCAATAGCCGATAGGTGTCCGTGGAAACCATAGTGAGATCACTTTTCACTGTTGCAGCTGCCTAAGGGATTGCGCACCCGATAATAACACGTCCGACCGTCGATACCATGGAAAACCTTAGCTAATGAAACCACCATTGGATATACCTTGGCATCATCGTTACAGTTTTGGAGGATGATATCACTATGGGCTGACACGTCGGAAGGAAATAAGCAAACATACCGTTGATGAGCTAGATGTTTTGACCACCTAAGTGTCGGAAAGATAGTTGGGAGTGTTAATTTTTTAACATTAAGCTAGCATTATTAGGATCTTTAACTAAGAGAATAACAAGTACAAAATCAAACACAAGAGACAATGAACACAGTGTTTTTCCTTAGGGAAACCATAAATGGAGAAAACCCTGCAACTTCCTCAGAGATAGAATCAACACCAAAATATAAAAGCCCAAAACAATAAGTGATCTCCCAACAGCAGTAACCTTCTTCTTATCTAGCCCCAGTGTCTTCTCCTTCCTCAACTATGCGCTACACTTGAGTGTGTATGAGATGTGTGCTAAATAGAGAAGTCACTTCTCTATTTATACTGCTTCCTGGCATGACTAAAACCCTACTAGGGCCGACTTTACCAAGTGAGTCTAATAACCCTATTGCCACAAAACTATGGGGAATTTAACCCTTAGACAATAGGAGGGTTACCCATAATGACTTGACATGACTTGTTTACATTATAGATCCTCTCGATCGGAACATCTAGGCATGACATCATGACTCAATTACATAATAGATACATCCTGAATTAAACATCAGGTTACAAGACATAAGATACATAGATGAATACATTCCGAAATTACAAATACATCAACACTCCCTCTTAACTAGGAAGGTATTATTTTGACGCAATTTTCAGCACTGGTCTTCTTCTCTGCATCAACTAGATCATCTTGTCAACTTCATCTTCAAGTCTTCTTAGAATTCAAGTCTTCTTTGTCTTCTTCATCTTCGAGTCTTCAAGTCATCTTCTTCTTTGAGTCTTCAAGTCATCTTCTTCTTCAAGTCTTCTTCATCACAGGATCTGCATCATCATGACTACTGGCTCATCACTACTGGATCATCATCACATCTGGATCATCACTCAATCTGGATCATCATCGAGTTTAGATCATCATCACAACTGGATCATCACTCGATCTGGATTGTCATCAAGTATGGATCATCACATCTGGATCACTTGATCTGGATCATCATCAAGTCTGGATCACATGCTATCTCATACTGGTGCTATCTCGATTCTTCTCGTCGCAGGAATTTCTAAAGAGTCAATCCTGTAGGTCTTCATCAGCGCTTATATATAACACTTAAGTCAGAATGGCCCACCTAGCTCTTACATCTGACCTCATCCAGTCAGAAAGGCATGCTCAGCACTCACATCTGACCTCATCTTGTCAGAAAGGCCCAACACTCACATCTAACCATGTGTAAACACATCACGCTAGAATGGCTTAGCACTTATATCCAACCATGTGCATGCACATCAGATTGGAAAGGCTCTGCACTTACATCCAACCTCATCTTGTCAGAAAGGCACAACACTTACAGTCGACCATGCTCGAAAGCACCGCATCAAAAGGGCTCACCACTTACAATCCACCATGCTCAAAAGCACCGCATCAAAATGGCTTTGCACTTATATTCGACCATGATTGAAAGCACCGCATTGGAAGGGCATGCACTCACATCTGATCATGGAGGAACTAATCTTACCATCACATCAAAATGGCCCCCAGTCCCAGACTGAGCTACCTGGTAACTGAGTAGGTGCCTCCATTTCCAGAATGGCAGTTGCCATTACATCTGACCTACTCATCAGAATGGCCAACACTCACATCTGACATGGGAGGAACTTAATCCTTTAGCCATGATAGAATGGTTCAGCCCTTACATTTGATCAAGTTGGAACACATCCCTCTCTCACATCAGAATGGCTTCTCAGTCCTAGACTGAGTTTTCCTGGTAACTGACTAGGCACCTCCATTCCTAGAATGGCAATAGCACTCATATCTAACATGGAAGGAACGTAAATCCTCTAACCTTGACAGAATGGCTCAGCCCTTACATCTAACCATGGAAGGAACTTAATCCTCTCCCATGTCAGAATGGCTCATGGACTCATCACTTCCCTTTGGAGAGAACATCGATATGGAGAACACCAAGCTTCATCCTGAAGTACTCAAACTTCACCCTAGCCAATGGATTCATCAATACATCAGCTATCTAATCATCCGTTGCAACATACTGGAGCTTCACTGCTACCCTCTGCACCATATCCCTGATATAGTGATATTTGATCTCGATATGCTTTGACTTGTCATGGAACACTGGATTCTCTGACAACTTCATGCAACTCTGGTTGTCACAATGTATACAAGTAGCATCCATCTGGAGATCAAATAAATCAAACAGTAGCTTCCACAGCCGTACTGCCTCACAACTTGTTGAACAAGCTGCAACATACTCTGCTTCAGCTATACTCAGTGCCACACAGGATTGCTTCTTGCTAAACCAAGTGATCACACCTGATGCCATACTGAAGCAACATCCTGAAGTGCTCTTCCTATCGATGGTACTGCTTGCCTAATTTGAATCAACGTAACCCTCTAGGGTAAACTTCTGATTCGACTCATACTTGAGCCCATAATCAACTATACCCCTCAAGTATCTCAGAATATGCTTTGCAGCAATCAAGTGAACATTTCTCGGATCTGTCAAGAATTGGCTCAAGGTGTTCACAGCAAAGCAAATGTCTGGTCTCGTGTTCATTAGGTACATCAAGGACCCAATCATTTAATGATACATCGTAGCATCAACCAATTCTGATGAAGCATCGCTCAATAGCTTCAGGTTCGATGCCATAGGTGTGGCCATGGCTTTGTAGTCCATCATCCCAAACCTATTTAGGATCTATACTACATACTTCCCTTGTCCAAGGAAGATTCCATCTGCACTCTGCCACACCTCCATGTCTAGGAAATAATGCATCATACCCAATTCCTTCATCTCAAACTTAGCAGTAAGCTTTCTCTTCATATTAGCAATCAACCCATCCATACCTATCACAAATAGATCATCTACATATAGTAGGAGCATCACTGGGTTGCCATCTTCAACTTTGTAGTGCAGGTTAGAATCTGCTTTACTCTTGGTAAAGCCCAAATTGGAGAGAAAGCTATCAATTCTGTCGTACCAAGTCCTGGGTTCCTATTTCAAACCGTAGATGGATTTCTTCAATTTGCATACATGAGACTCTCTGTCATGTCTCTCAAAACCGAGTGGTTGTTCTACATACACTTCCTCTTCTACTACACCATTCAAGAAAGCATTCTTGACATCCATCTGGTGTATCTTCCATTTCATCACTGTAGCCAGAGCTAGTACTGATCTAATGGAAGTGTATCTAGCTACAGTTGCAAAGGTTTCTTCATAATCTATTCCTTCTTTCTGAAATAAACCCCAAGCCATAGATCTTACTTTATATTTTTCAATGCTATTGTTTGCAGCATGCTTGATCTTGTAGATCCATTTGGAAGTCACAACTGACTTCCCTTCTAGTCTTGGGACAACATCTCAAACATCATTCTTCACGATCGATTGGTACTCTTCGATCATAGCATCCTTCCATTCTTTCTGTTCTGCCGCTTCTTCATAACTGGAAGGTTCTTTATCAATGAAATCACATAGTAAAGCTACATACCCAGAGAAAGATATGGTCCTCTTTCTTTCTCTTTGATTTTCTTCTGGAGCCCCATATCTTTCTGCACCTTGGATAATTTCACGTACCCAAGCAGGTTTCCTCTTTCTTCTCTAGAGGTGGATCTACAGGTATTTGTGTTTCTTCAAATTCTTGATCTTCTTCTTGAGTTTCTTCATTCATGGTTGTATCATGAATTTTGGGTGCTTCTGCTTCTTTAGGTTCGTCAGTAGGTCTCTTTCTGGATTTGTTTTAAGCTGTGTCTTCATCAAATGTCACATCCCTGCTGATCTCAATCTTCTTGTATCCTAGGAAATAGATTCTGTAAGCCTTCGAGCTTTTAGAGTACCCCACAAATATACCCTTCTTTTCTAAAGGATCTAATTTTGTTCTCTTCTCTTTTGGAATGTGTATGTACACAAGACATTAGAATATTCTGAGATGGCTGAATTCTGGTTTCTTACTGGAGAAGACTTCTTCAGGAGTCTTGTTCTCGAGTACTCTATGTGGGGTACAGTTTTGTACATACACCGCTGTTCTGGCAGCTTCCGCCCAAAGATGCATAGGAAGATCTTGATCATGAAGCATAGCTCTTGCAGCTTCCATGATAGTTCTATTCTTCTGTTCTGCAGTCCCATTCTGTTGTGGATTATAAGGATTGGACAACTCCCTCTTAATCCCTGATTCTTTACATAGCTCTTTGAATTCATTCAAAGTGAATTCTCTGCCATTGTCTGATCGAAAAGTCTTGATATTCTTTTCAGTGTGATTCTCAATCAAGGCTTTGAATTCCTTGAACTTTCTGAATACTTCGTCTTTGTTCTTCATGAATTAAACCCATGTCTTCCTAGAAAAATCATCAATAAAAGACACATAATATGTATACCTGCTTAGTGAGCTTGATGACATAGGACTACATACATCAGAGTGGATGATTTCCAAGATTCCTTTTTCTTTGCTTTCTCTACTTGGAAATGTCTTCTTTGTGTTCTTTCCTTTCGCACATCCTTTGCAGACACCGTCATGTTTTTCTTGTATTTCTGGAAGAACTTCAACAAATTTGCTTGCAAGAGGTAGTTATCTATAATGCACATGTGTAAGCCTTCTATACCATAGTTTACTTGGCTCTACTGTGTCATGGACCAAGGCTTCTTCTAGATGGCGTTTCAATTTGTACAAACCTCCTTCTTGTTCACCAATCACTATTACATCATCAATAATCTTTCCTTTTGGCCACATGATGACTTGACCATCTATGAATGCAACCCTCATTCCTTTTGCATCTAATGCTGATATGGAGAGAAGGTTCTTCTTGAGTCCTGGCACAAACAACACTTCCTTCATTGTTATAGACTTTCCAGAGTCTAGATTATAGGAAGATTCCCCACTACCTTTTATTGGATATTGGTAGTCATCTCCTAGCTTCACCTTGTGAGGTGATTCATGTTCTGAAAGTTTCACAAAGGATTTGTTGAATCCAGTCATATGTTTGGAAGCCCCACTATCTATAAGCCAATCATCACTTCCATGAGTAATGTTTCCTGTGAGAGCAGAGATCAAAACATATTCATCCTCGCTTGAAGAATATTCACTTTCATATCTGGTTCTCTTTGATGAAGGTTCATCATCCTCTGCAACATGTGCATGATGTCTTCTTTTGTTTCCCTTCTTCTTGTGAGAGCTACTTTTTTTCTTAGGACAATCTCTAGCAAAGTGTTCTCTTTCATCACATGTATAGAAAATGTACTTAGACCTATCTCTATGCTTTCTAGAGTTATTCCTATGATGAGAGTACTTACTTCTATGATGGGTGGATCTAGGTTTCTTGGATTGTACTGTGAGAGCTTGATCTTCACTTCCCATCTTCTCTTCTCGAGCTGCTATCCAAGCTTCTTATTGAGAACATTCTTCCCACAGTCTACTGAACTTGACTAACTTCTTTCTAGCAGATCCCTTGAATGAAGGAGTCCCATGTCCTAGGGAGACTGTTACGAAGAGAAATTTCTATGGCTTGGGGTACCACAACAGACAGCTTGAATCTAGAAATCAATCTTTTCTGATATGCAATATAAATTAAATGTCTAACACTAAAGGATCATACCTCATACCTTATTCCGGACGGTTGAAGTAGATCCCCGTTGAGCTTTCCAACTTCAACTTGAATTGATAAATTACTTCCTCAACAACAAGTAAACAATACAAGCATACTATATATCATGGTTTTAGATATATTCTAGCATATATAATCAACAATGTATAAGCATTTGAAATAATGCCATGGATAAAATATTCATTCAAACACACATCATTGGATAGGAAAATATATTTCTATTAATATAAATCAGATATTACAATAGATACAACCTCTGACAGCACGTCTGCAAACTGGAGAAACTGAATCCCCCACTTGGGCCTCCACCACCTCAATCCTCCATCTCTCGATAGCAAGCTCACAAGCAAAAGGCAAGCTTGGGAAGAACAAAAAAGTGCTCCAAGGGAAAAAGGGATGTAGACTCAAGCATAAGTTCCGGCAACAATGGACTATAGTTTCTTTGCTCTCGACTCTCTCATATGCCTTCAATGTACCATAGAGTTCCTTATATAGCTTTTCAAAGGGGTAATGAAAGGTCGAATCCAAGTGATCTCAAGGCATAGGGAAGGCCAGGAGTCAAGTGAGTCAGATCCATGTAAAGGAAAACTCCAAAAGGATTTGGATTTTGTACACATCCCGATGTACACGGTTTTAGGGGTCAAACCCGCGTATATATGCTATTATAGGTTTAAAAGTCACGTGTATCATTTTTCACATGTTTTTAGGGATGATCAAGGAAACATCAAAGGACAAAAAATGGTCCATGGGGTCTAAGGAGTCTGCAGTGGGACAGGGGAAGGCCATACAAAGTGTGATTCACCTGGAGTGGTAAAATAAGCTATAACAGATGCCCCCTAATGTGCGAGGTCAAAGGGGTCATACAATGGCCGAAATACATTATAAGTCCATCCCAGAAGTGGTGTGATGAAGGATCCCGAATGGAAGACCAGCCACCCAATCAGTATAGTACAATAATACAACTCTGCACATAACTGCAAATACATATAGCAGTCTCGGATGCATAAGTGGTCATCGCCACGTACAATATACATAGATCATAATCTCCATGATGAAGATATACCAAGGACCATGATCTCCATAATGGATGAATATATATAACAGATCAAGATCTCCATAATGGTTGGAAATGTCTGACATATACTGGAATCAAGTCACGAGCGCTGAAATCTCATGAACAATGGCATGATCAAGGAGGTAGCATATAAGAGATGCCACCAATCTGGAAAGTATTCTACACAAACCTATACGAGTACATGTCCTACTATGTGAATAGAGGTGTCGAGGTCAAACATAGTAGTCCATCGTCTGATTACCAGTCATTGATGTATACCATTAACAAACGTGAGATCACCCACCGATAATGAAAATGGGAATCAAGGTACTAGAGTGCAAACTAACAAGTGTGAATAAATGTGTTGAGGTCAAACACTTGAGAGGATCCATCGATCAGGGGACATTGATGTATTCCCAAAGGCTGTCAATGGCGAGAGAACCTGCCATTGATGACTGCAAGTCTCAAGGCACTCAAACTGACTCTAGATTCCAATCCCAGAATAAATGATTTGAAGTCGATGGGATGAAATATGATGGAAGGAGGGCATTAAGGCACCCCCCATCATCCAACATGAGGTACTCAGCAAAGCTGTATAATGTGGAAGGACTTAATCATAAGGTGCATGAACTAGTAACTGTACCAGGAATGGCCGACATGCAAACTCAAAATAACTGAGGAATGGCTGACTCAGGCTTCAACTTCCTTCAAACAAGAGCATAACAGCGTATGGTGACTGAATGAAGGCAGAATAGACTTGATATACAAACTGGGACATCTTTGCGACACAGGAGGCATCGACAGAGGCTCCATAGGGACTGGAAGCTTAACTAGTCGGTGGAGATAAACTCAGATAAATGAGTATAGCTCCTAAAGTCAAACTATAACCCAACCAATGGATGTGGTATACAGTGCTCTGTTCGAAGGCGACATGACTCGACAGCTGCCAAAGATAACATCTTTCCTTGTTCGGTTTTTTGGTTTTTTGATTTTTTTGGATTTTTTCAAATATTTAAAAAGCTTGAAAAAGAATAAAATTGCTTTATAGTTATAGACTAGGAGGAGACGAGTGTCATAAGGGCAAACAACTAGTTCCAAGCAGTGGAACATACCTATGCTCAATGCAAGGATACATGTGTAGGATATCGACACTCGGGGGAAAATCCCCTCCTGGTAAAAGGGAATCAAGCTACAAAGGATATGAAAATGGCTCTACATGGCTAGACATGAGACAAGCTCTGGCTACATGGATGAAACGTAATGTCATGGAAGCTGGCATAAAGCTCAATAAGGCAGGAAAAGCTCATGATAATGCATTCATAACTTGACATGAGGGAGTCCTGAGGAAAATGGCCAGCATAATGTTCAAGAGGAGTATGAAGCTCTTTCTCAAGGACATGGCAGGACTAAAAGGGACTCTCGGACCTAAGAGAGGACTCACAGCATGGGTAGCAAATGCAAAAAGGATCTAACTAGGACACCCATGTATAGGAAAGCTCTACCATTCAAATAGTACCACTTCTAACAACAACATGAAGGTTCCATGGTACCATGGAATGGGTTCATACCTAAGGTTAAAATGAAACAGTCATAAGGTCATGCAAAATGCAAGCGGATGTGAAATACCAACCTATATACCAGTTTAGACATGATACCTGTGATAGGAGCGAACGGGTCGACCTCGAAGAGAGTGTACAAAGATTGGACCCTACATGACAACCATATTAGTCCAAAACAACCCAAAATAGTCAATAAAGAATCCAAACTATAGGATATCGGGAGGAATGATCATGACAACTAAACCCAAAGGAAACAATGCAGTGAACGATGGGACATAAAAAAGGAATGTAAAGTGTGGACCCAACATTCACGTATTCACTACCACCCCTGCGAGGGTGACCACTAGTGTAAAGACCGAGCGAAGGGAATAAAAATCCTCCACAAATGGAGTAGAGGATGGAATATGACCATTCCCCAATCTATGAGCACGGTAAGGGGCTGTGATGCCCCCAAGTCCGACACCAGGGTCCATACTAGGACTAAGGATGGGTGATAGGATACCAGGCATGCCAAAAATAAAAGGGCCTGAACTCAACAGAGCATAAATATACTCAAGTAACCACGATCCCAAAGGCCAACTAGCACAAAGAGCATACTCCTAAGAAAATCTACAGCCAAAATACAAGCAAACCAAGGGGAGGATATGTGAGCTCCCGAATGTAGTAGGTATGTCTCGCCTAGAAGAGGCTCAAAAATCCCATACACTACAAGCAGAGGTACGTAACCAATTATAGTGGCCCTCAGCTTCAACGCATAAAGCGACTATGTTGTTCGACCTCTACCTGGCTGGGACACCTGTATAATAACCCCTTCAAAGTACCCCCTTGATATCCTAGGTAACGAAAATAAGGTCACCTCAATATAATCAATGCTTAGGTGGATAGTCGCAGGTGGGATTGACTGTATGGGCAGGGTAGCAAAGCCCGAAACTCTCGAAAGAGCCCCCAGATATGAATACAATCCTGAAAATATCTTCGCTGCTACTTAGTTATGACTAGGGGTCATCCCAATCAATAACTGCTCACACTGCCTCGTGCTTAACTCCCTTGTAAGAGGAGCCTCCTGAGAAACACTAATTATACCAAGGATTTTACTATCTCACCTGGATAGACACCTACTTGTTCCATTTAGTGGTCTTGGAGAATTTACTCACAATGAACTATTCCAAGACCCTAAAACCTAATCTTGTTGGTGCACCCTATAAAAGAACAGAGTGTAATTCATTTTATTATGCGTTGATTTTAGTTGGATGTAATTACTCAAAGGGAAATGGCCGTGCAAATAGTGATATGAAGACTCAACAGTGAAATAAAATTGCACACCATAACAAACAATGCTAAGTGAAATATTTGTCAAATGAAAAACAGGGTATGCCACTACATGAGATTCATAAATATATATTCCTTTCTGAATGCCAATGCAATCCTTCCTATATGAAATCCTAAACACAACTCTCATCCAAGCAATCCAATGAAAGTACCTCCTCAAATCCATATCTAAGATGCAACTACTTTGTATTTTTCAATATAAAAGAATGAAAAATGCAATAAAATTCACCTAAAACTCTCAGTCTCTGCAACAAGTATAAAAGAAAAGCCTAGCAAGACACCAAGACAACAAAGAGTAATGCACTAATGGAAAAACAAAAAGGATAAATGACTAAAACTAATTTCAAAGAAAAATCAATGAAAAAACAGTCTCTGGTCACAAAAGAAACATCCAACAGACAACATCAGACCCAAGGAAGACCCAACCACACTCACAAACCACCTAGCAACTTCCCCCAACATCAAACTCACCAAAAGGGAGGATGAATGCGATTGTTTAAAGAATAGCTGCGTATATACGCGGCTTTTGGCCAAAAACCTGCATGTATACGTGGATTTTGGTCAAAAACCTGTGTGTATACGTGACTTTTGGCCAAAAATCCATGTATGTACACGGCTTTTGGCCAAAAACCTGTGTATACAGAGAAGGAAGTGGTAAAAAGAAGGCCAAGGATTAAACCAATAAAGGGGAGTGTCAATGGATGAACATAGTATAAAATGCAACACAGAAACAAGGAGAAACAAAGAGCAAGTCAAGAATATCAAGCCCATTGTGCCGATAAAAAACCCCAAAGGAAAAATAACTAGGAACTCCCCAACGGAGTTGCCAATTCTATTACAGAGAGAAATTCCTATGGCTTGGGGTACCACAACAGATAGATTGACTCTAGAAATTAATCTTTTCCGATATGCAATAGAAATTAAATGTCTAACACTAAAGGATCAGACCTCGTACCTTATTCTGGACGGTTGAAGTAGATCCCCGTTGACCTTTCCAACTTCAACTTGAATTGATAAATTACTTCCTCAACAACAAGTAAACAATACAAGCATACTATATATCATGGTGTTAGATCTATTCTAGCATTTATAATCAACAATGTATAAGCATTTGAAATAATCCCATGGATAAAATATTCATTCAAACACACATCATTGGATAGGAAAAGATATTTCTATTAATATAAATCAGAGATTACAATATATACAACCTCTGACGGCACATCTGTGAACCAGAGAAACTAAATCCCCCACTTGGGCCTCCACCACCTCAATCCTCCATCTCTCAATAGTAAGCTCACAAGCAAAAGGCAAGCTTGGGAAGAACACAAAAGTGCTCCAAGGGACAAAGGGATGTAGACTCAAGCAT
The DNA here is from genome assembly GCA_001517045.1 of Pseudotsuga menziesii. Lineage (NCBI taxonomy): Eukaryota > Viridiplantae > Streptophyta > Pinopsida > Pinales > Pinaceae > Pseudotsuga > Pseudotsuga menziesii. The sequence goes on from LPNX010544557.1 coordinate 326,405, forward strand.
AAGTTCCGTCAACAATGGACTATAGTTTCTTTGCTCTCAATTCTCTCATATGCCTTCAATGTACCATAGAGTTCCTTATATAGATTTTCAAAGGGGTAATGAAAGGTCGAATCCGAGTGATCTCAAGGCATAGGGAAGCCCAGGAGTCAAGTGAGTTGGATCCATGTCAAGGAAAACTCGAAAAGGATTTGGATTTTGCACACATCCCGATGTACACGGTTTTAGGGGTCAAACCCGTGTATATACACGATTATAGGTTTAAAAGTCCCATGTATCATTTTTCACATTTTTTTAGGGATGATCAAGGAAACATCAAAGGACAAAAAATGGTCCACTGGGTATAAGGAGTTTGCAGCGGGATAGGGGAAGGCCATACAAAGTGTGATTCACATGGAGTGGTAAAATCAGCTATAACAGAGACCATTCAAGGTGGTCATCACAATTTATGCATTCTCCACTTCTTCATCTACTGCTTCCAATTGTTCCTTGATCCGAGAAACCCTTGTGAAGTAAGACTGGATGGTCTCTGCATTTTGGATCTTCACATTCTTCAGTTGATTCCTCAAATTCATCTTTCGGTTTATGTTCTTCCCTTCAAACAAATTGGTTAGGGCATCAAACATAGCTTTAGGTGTCTTGAGAGAGGACACCTATGGGATAAGGTGATCCTTGATAGACTCAACAATGATCCTCTTTGCCATAACCAAATTCTTCTTATGCAAGGCCTTAGCCTCTTCTCCCTCTGGAACTGGAACCTCCTCATGGATGTAGGAGTCCAACCCATTTTCTTCTAGGACCAGGGAGATCCTATACTTCCATGCTCGGAAGTCATCATCTCCCTCAAGGTTTTCTGTAAGCTTGGTATGATGAGACATCTTAACTGAGAACCTCAAATGGAAATACAAAAGATTTAGATCTTACCAGGTCAAGATGTCAGATCTGAATTTGGAGCTGAAATCCTGCAGTGCTGGATCAAGAGCAAATTAGCGTTTTTATTTTCCCAGAGTTCTGTCCAACCAATTGCTTTGAAATTGATCCCTAACTTTGATTTTGGGGAGGATATCAATCCAAGCCTGGGCTCACTGAAAAATTCCTCTTCTGTGAAAAGCCCTAATTTCTGGCAGTAGTGTTGGGTCCAAAACTAAAAAACCTCAGAATTGAATTCTACTTCAACAGAAAGATGCACCCTAAGGAGGAGAGTTATTCCACCTTACTTTTGCTGAAATTCTGTGGAGGAATATCCACAAACTAGGAATCCCTAGTTCTCGTAGCTACACAGTGTCTTCTTCTCAGGTTAGCTCTGATACCATGTTAGTTTTTCAACATTAAGCTAGCATTATTAGGATCTTTAACTGAGAGAATAACAAGTACAACAATCAAATACAAGAGACAATGAACACAGGGTTTTTCCTCAGGGAAACCATAAATGGAGAAAACCCTGCAACTTCCTCAGAGATAGAATCGACACCAAAATAGAAAATCCCAAAATATTAAGTGATCTCTTGATAGTAGTAACCTTCTTCTTATCTAGCCCCAATGTCTTCTCCTTCCTCAACTATGCGCTACACTTGAGTGTGTATGAGATGTGTGCTAAATAGAGAAGTCACTTCTCTATTTATACTGCTTCCCAGCATGACTAAAACCCTACTAGGTCTGACTTCACCAAGTGAGTCTAATAACCCTAGTGCCCCAGAACTACGTGGACTTTAACCCTTAGACAATAGGAGGGTTACCCACAATGAATTATCATGACTTGTTTACATTATAGATCCTCCCGATCGGAACATCGGGGCATGATATCATGACTCAATTACATAATAGATACATCCTGGAATAAACATCAGGTTACAAGACATAAGATACATAGATGAATACATTCCGAAGTTACAAATACATCAACAGGGAGGAGGTCCGATTGGGCCAAAGTAGATATGGGTTTTTCAGTGGAAATTCTCAGTGATTTTTCAAGCAGTTTTCAACTGTCTTTAAGTAGGCTTTCAACAGATTATCAGTGGTCACAGGGCTGAAAAGGAAGAGGGAAAAATTGTGTTTTAAAAAAAATTGTTGTTTTATGAATTTCCAAAAGAGGAAGGTAAGTATTTTTTATTTATATTAATGATATGCATCTAACAGTTTGCTACTAACACATTTGTGAAACTATAGACCACTTCCAAGAGCAGTATTCCAAGAAGAATAGTGTGGTAAAGCAAGAGGTGGTTCAGTCATGAGAACCCGTGATGGGTATGATGCTCGAGATTCTTACGAGTGTGTAGGAGATGCCATGGGAGAAAATGTCTGGAATGTAAATGATGACATAGAGTCTAATGGAAGGAGATTCCAAGAGACACCATCAGATGTTGCAACCACCATGAGAAGCTTGATTAAAGCCCAGGAAGAGCAGTATCAGCTGAATGCTAACATGTTGCAGAGTTTGACATATTTTCAGAGAAAGATAGATTCTGGACGAGGTACATCAAGGCCCGAAGGCAATAAGTGTAGCACTAGGAGGAGGAGAAGGACTTCCAGTGGATCATTTGACTCTGAAGAATCCAGTGGAAATGCAAGTTCATCTTCTCATAAAAGGAAAATAAGAAGGCACCATAGGGATCACTCTCGAGATGAATTTAGGAAAGCTAAACCTCCTACATTTGATGGTGAGATAAAGACAGGACAAGAGGCTGAATCTTAGATTGTTGGGATAAAGAACTACTTTCAAGTGCAGGATTATTCAGGAAAAATGAAGGAAAGAGTTTCCATATTCAATCTGAATGGAAGGGCATGCATTTGGTGGGAACACTTCAAGCAAGTAAAGAGGATCAGTGAAAGGAAACTGAAGTGGAAACAGTTCAAGAATTATTTCAGGCAGAAATACCTCTCTAACGAGTATTATGATGACAAGATTAAGGAATTCCATGAGTTGATATTGGGACAGCAGACCATGGATGAATATGCAAATAAGTTCTTAGAATTGTTGATATATGTCCGGTACATCAGAGATGAAAAAGTGAAGATCCAACAGTTTTTGAGTGGATTTCCTCAGTCTTACAAATATGGAATTGAGTTTTATGAACCTAGGACTCTTGAACAAGTAATAAGGAAGGCTAAGTATTGATATGAGCAAACTAAAGGTAAACTTGATTACCATAAGGCATGGAAGGACAAGAAAATTGAAAATTTTGATCAAAGAAAGAAAGGTTTCAAACCTTCTAGATTCAGGAATCAACAGAAGTAGCCATCCCAAGCTGTGAGTAATCCAGTTGGAGTGATAGGTGGAAAGCCTAAAGATCCACAATAGAATAAAGGTCCATTCAAATGTTGGAAATGTGAAGGACCCCACTTGCGCAGATATTGTCCTCTTGAAAATGAATGTACAAGGCTAGCTTATAAGATTTAAGAAGTAGAAACAGTGGGCCAAGTAGCAAGGGAAATCCCGAGAATTTATGCAGCACTGGAGGACCGCCAGGCAGATCACCAGTCAACTGTGGTTGAAGTTACAGGTAAGATTGTTGAACAATCTGTTTCTATTTTGATGGACCTTGGTTCTACTCACAGTTATATCACTCCTAGGGTAGTGGAGATTTGTGCTTTTAAGAAGGTAAAACATAGAAAATCTTGGTTAGTTCAGCTAGCCACTGGGACTAAGAAAAAGGTCAGTGAAGTGGTAGAGAAATGTCCATTGGTTATGAATGGATTGAGCACTTGTGTAGATTTGAATGTTCTACCACTTGGTTCCTATGATGTTCTCATTGGAATGGATTGGTTAGAGGCTCACAAAGTGAAGCTTGACTGTTACAACAAGACTTTCGAATGCATGAATGAAGAAGGAAACACAGTAGTGGTGAAAGGTATTCCAAAGGTAATTTCAGTAAAACAAGTTTCAGCAATGCAGTTGAAAAAGTTCTGTAGGAAAGGTCGCCAGTTGTATGCAGCTCATATTCTGGAGCCAACGGGAGATGAAAATCCTAGGTTGGAGGACTATCAGGTGCTACAGGAATTCAAGGATGTGTTTCCTGATGAGATTCCATGGATTCCCCCAAAGAGGGACATTGACTTCACCATTGAACTTGTGCCTGGAGCAGCACCCGTGTCTAAGACACCCTACAGGATGAGTACACCAGAGATGCTAGAGTTGAAGATGCAACTGCAAGAGTTGTTGGAAAAGAAGTATATATGATCGAGTGTGTCTCCTTGGGGAGCACCGGTTCTATTTGTAAAGAAGAAAGATGGTACACTCAGGTTATGTATTGATTATAGACAATTGAACAAGGTTACTGTGAAGAATAAATATCCTTTGCCTAGGATTGATGACCTCTTTGATAAAATGAGAGGAGAAAAGGTATTTTCCAATACTGACTTGAGGTCTGGTTACCATCAGGTGAGGATCAAGGACGAAGACATTCATAAGACAGCCTTCAGGACAAGGTATGGGCATTATGAGTTTGTAGTGGCACCATTTGGTCTCACCAATGCACCAGCTACATTTATGTGCCTTATGAACAATGTCTTTAGCAAGTATTTGGACAAGTTTGTTCTTGTTTTCCTTGATGACATTCTTGTTTATTCTAAGAATGAGGAAGAACATGAAGAGCATTTGAGATTGACATTGCAATTGGTTCGGGAACATTAGTTGTATGCAAAATTGAGCAAGTGTGACTTCTAAAGAGATAGAATTCAGTATTTGGGTCACATTATCTCAGAAGAGGGTATATCTATGGACCTTGAAAAGATTTAAGCCATTATGAATTGGCCTACTCCAAGAAATGTGACGGATGTAAGATCTTTTATGGGACTTGCAGGATACTACAAGAGATTCATTAAGGGATTTTTCAAAGTTGCACATGCCATCACTTCTTTGCAAAAGAAGGGGACAAAGTTCAAATGGACTTTGAAGTGTGAAGAAAGCTTCCAGCGGTTGAAGAATATCCTCACCAGTGCACCAGTATTGAAAGTTGTAGATCCAAAGAAAGATTTTGTGGTATGTATCGATGCATGCGGACAAGGGCTTGGAGGAGTCCTTATGCAGGAAAACCACGTGATATGTTGTGAATCAAGAAAGTTGAAGGAGCATGAGAAGAACTATGCCACTCATGATCTAGAGCTTGCAACCATAGTACATGCTCTCAAGATGTGGAGACATTACTTGATGGGTAGAAGATTTGAGCTCAAAACAGACCATTGTGGTCTGAAGTATTTGTTTGATCAGCCTACTCTGAATGCTAGGCAAGTAAGATGGCTGAAATTTTTACGTGAGTTTGATTTTTAAATCAAGCACATAAAAAGAAAGGAGAATAAGGTAGCTGATGCACTTAGCAGAAAGGTACAAGAAATGCATGTAGCATCTCTTAGTATTTGCCAACCAGATTTGAGGCAGCAGATTGGCAATCATGTTGCCATTGATGAATTGTATGAGCAGGTAAAAGACAAATTGCACCAGCAAAGTCTTGAGAAGAAGTATGAAGGATATAAATTAGAAGAAGATGGACTTCTTACTTATAAAGGTAGAATTTATATTCCAGATGTAGCATATTTGAGGAGAGTTGTTATGGATGAAATCCATCAAGCTCCGTATTCTGGTCACCCAGGATATCAGAAGACAATCGCTACAGCTAGGAAACAGTACTTTTGGCCAGGAATGAAAAAGGACACAGCTGAATGCATTTCAAGGTGCATGAAATGTAAACAGATAAAGGTTGAGCATCAACATCCAGCGGGTTTGTTGCAACCTTTGCCAGTTCCAGAATGCAATTGGAAAGTTATTTCCATGGATTTCATTACAAGATTGTCGATGACTTGGAGACAACATGATTCCATCATGGTTGTAGTAGACAAGTTGACAAAAGCAACACATTTTATACCGGTGAAGTCTACGCACAAGACTGATGACATTGCAAAGATCTTCATGAAGGAGATTTTCAAATTGCATGGATTGCCGAAGGCAATAGTTTCTGACAGAGATGTCAAGTTCACTTCCAATTTTTGGAAGGGATTGTTTGTATATTTGGGTACAAAGCTAAACTTCAGCACTATATACCATCCTCAGACCGATGGGAAGACAGAAAGAGTGAATCGGGTGCTTGAATATATGCTTCACATGTATGTGATGGACAAACCAATCAAGTGGGAAGATTACTTACACTTGGCAGAGTTTGCTTACAATAATGGAAAGTAGGAATCCTTGGGGATGAGTCCGTATGAAGCTTTGTATGGAAGGAGTTGTAGGACACTAGTGACTTGGAATAACCCAGTGAATAGAGTTGTGCTTAGACCAGAGTTGCTCAAGGAAATGGAGCAAGAGGTTGTAAAGATCAGGCAAAATCTGAAAGCAGCACAGGATAGACAGAAAAGATATGCTGATAAGCATAGGATGAATAGAGATTTTAGTGTTGGGGATCATGTTTACCTTAGAGTGAAAGCAAGGAAGAGTTCCTTGAAACTTGGAAGTTGTGCCAAGCTGTCACCTAGATATTGTGGGCCGTTTGAAGTGCTTGAAAGAATAGGGATTATTGCATATAGAATTGCATTGCCTACAAGTACTAGAGCTCATAATGTTTTTTATGTTTCTTTGCTTAAGAAATATGTACATGATTCTAACCATGTGATAAATTGGGATGTGATTTAGGTGGAACCCGAGGGAGAGTTCCAAATTGAGCCAATGCGCATCCTTGATAGGAAGGTCACAATACTCTGGAGCCAAGCCATAGGGAAGGTAAAGGTGCAATTGGAGCACTACGAACCTGAAGAGGCTACTTGGGAGCTGGAGGATGCCATGCGATTGGCACACCCATTTTTGTTCAATTTTGTGGAACACTGAGGTTGTACCAGTGTAGCATTTTGTTCAAATTTTGTAAAGCACTAAGGATAGTGCTATTGAAGGGGGAGGGGAATGTAACACCCCATTTTTGACCCTGATGCATTAAATATACATGACACATATATTGTAAATAATCATGGTGTGGAGCTAAAGGCAAAGGCCCCACCATCGATTGGGTTATGTTATGTTTCAGATTGGAATTGTCACCGATGGTATATCGGGACATGCAAGATACATATTAAGTTGTGGCATCATGTAACTATGCATCTTTAATTAAATAACCCAACCAGCTATGTTCACTGCAACCAAATTGAGAAGGGGCATGATTCCTAAGGATAAGGATGGGGGAATTCTGAATCTTAAGCCATGGGGGAAAGGACATGTGTCACCACTCTTTTTGCTCACCTTCCCTTGTCTCCTCCAACCACCACCTTAGTTATTCTGTTGTTAGTTGGGGTAGCTATTGGCTGGTAGGAAAACCACTACTACATCCACTCCTGCTCTCTCTCCATGATGTGCCTTTTGGGTTGCGGATGGTCTGCCCACTATCCCAATCGTGGGCTATTCGTTTTCCCCATGCATGAGTGGAGTTAAAAGAATTACAATCCGTTGTGTGGGGGTTCTCTCTTTTTCCCTCTCACACACCGTTTTTCAAGTCGGTGGTTGTGTTCTTCCTTTGGTTCAAGTAGAAAGTCTGTGTTTTGACTCCACCATTGTCAGACTGTGTAACATCCTGTTTTTCCATCATTGAATTGTGGCTGTGATATTCATCTACAGTTCTGTGGGTTGCATCTTTTTCCCTCACGTATAGATTGGGAGCTTGTTCCTTTCCCATTTCGATCGGTGTAAGTTCTCCAGCGATTGCATTGGGGATTGTGTGCTGTGGGTTCATGGATGTTCGTGGGCTGTTGTTTGCCACGATTGTTGGACTGTTTTTTTCCCATGTGATGTTGTAGGTTGCTGTTGAATCGTTAGGCCACGATAGGGCCAATAATGATTTAGGTTTTGTTTCCCTTGTCAAAGCTGAAATTGCTGGTTTTGCTGCATGCATGCAGTGGTTGGTCTTCGGATGGTAATGGAGTGGTGAATGAAGGCCTGAGGTGATTGATAAATCTGGTGGTTTTGGAACCACACAGATAGAGCTAGTGGCTGGATTTCTTCTCCACAACTCCTGAATAGCACTGGAAGGGAGATCAGGGTTTGAGGGACTGTGTTGTAGAGAAAGGACTGATTTCCTTGTGTTGGGTGTGTGTGGATGTCCTAGAAGTCAGGCTAGTTCTGGTGTAGGTTCCCTTAGCTCTTCAAGGAGCTCACCAACTGAGCATTTATCCTTTCCCAACTCCTGGATGGCCTGATAAACCCAACTGTGTTGGCTTGGCTGATCTGATGTTCGCCTGATAAACCCAACTGAGTTGGCTTGGATGAATTGTGTATTCCTGATGTTTTGTGTATCCTTGGCTATGTGTAAGCCTGCTAGTTCCTTATTCCTTATGGAATCATTCCTGGCTCAGGGGTGGCAATGCTGTTGAGAGATTAAAGAGCACGCGGGCCTATGGTTGGGTGGAACATTGCAGTGACGTAGTTGGTTGCGGGACAGTTCTTATAAGATAAGTATTCTTGTCTATTTTACTTATGCAGTTATGTTACTGTTAATGATTTATGATGAACATGTATATGAATGAATGTTGTTTTTCTTCTGCTATGTATATGGATGATTAATGCATCGTAGTATGTTTTATGTTTTTAAGTATCTTGCTTTAGCATTATATGTATGTATGTTCATGTTCATGGGGGCTAGATGGCCAGATGATTTGATGTATGGTAGTGTCCTCTTTACCGGTCAGAGGGTCGAGGACGTTACACAAGGGAATCCCTCTCATCCTCTTCTTCTGAATGGGTCAAGTCTATAGTAGAGGTGGGGATGGATGAAATTAAAGACTCTAACCATTTGAGAGGTTAACGTTCAATCTGTGCTATTACAGATTGAGTCTTTTCAACCAAAGTGGTCACCTGAGCATCTTCAGTTGGCTGAGAGGTGGTAACTTCTTGAGTGTCTAGTACTGAAGTCATTTTGCTCAGTCTCTGTTTGATATGCTCTGAGGTTTGCAAATAGGCTTTGTCCTGTTGTTCCACAGATGTTTGGGGAACTTCTTCCATGGGAGATTTCCCTTTACCTATGTCTAAACCGGTTTCTGTGGATGCAGTTTTGGATGCCAGATCCTCCTTTGCTGTAGCTTGAGCTTCCCTATATTCCTTGTCTTTTATTATCTTTTCCGGAATGTCTAACTCCATAGACCTATAATGTTTTTCTCTGTCCCCGATTTCTTTTTGGTACTGCAAGATATGAATTTGCTCTTCTTTTCTCTTATCCCTCACCAAGACTTCCGAAAAAGTATCTATTCCTTGGTAAATAAAATCATCTAGAATTTGCTCATGCGCGTAACCTACTTTGAAATGGTTCTGCTTCAGGTGGAGATCAACAATCCTCTTTGGATCATGTTTCCTTTTACTTGCAAAGCCTAGCTTGAGTGACACTATGTGGTCACTAAGATTTGATGCCCAGGTAGAAGAAGGTATGCTCAAGGATCCAAGGGTAATAGGAAACTTAGGCCAAACTTTCCTCTTAGGTGCATCACATTTTTTGTAAATTCCTTCTGTAAATGTTTGAAATGAAATCTCCTCAAGGAACAACCTATCTGTCATGAACTTAGGAAACATATGAGCAGTGTTGCTGCCATAAACCTTGATATAGGTGAATGATTCACCAACATACCAATATCTCATAGTGGCTATGAGGGTCTTTGCTTCAGGTGAGAAAGCAGGATCTTCTTTGTTGAAAATTAGGAAATACACCCGGCTGAAGAAACTTTCACATATATCATAAAACCTAGTTACATAGTTGGTATCCCATAGATCGAAATGATAAATATGCACAAGGGGGGCTGGTAATACCCAAATCCATCCCATCTTGGGGAAATTGAATTCAACATAGAAGACATCCACAATAAAGGCAGTAAGATAAAAATTGGGCTTTTTCGTAGGAGTCACTTTCTGGAATTCTTGTATGGCATTTCTAAATTCAAGTGATAGGATTGAAGCCCAAGGGAAAGATTCACTTGTAGTTAAGAGATGGTGAGCAATGGGAGCCCATTCTTCTTTAAAGTAAGAATAGTTGGGAAGACCATAAAGCCTGCAAAACATCACTGCAAGCAGGGAGTAAGGCTTTTTAAACCATTCGATGGGATAAAGTTCCTCTTTCCTTTTGGAAAAATTGCATGGTTCAGTCACCCAGGATTTAAGCATTTTGTCGAAATTGAACCTAGATTTGGAATCTTTAACAAATTCTGCGTCGAGGAGCTACCTAAAAGGTTTAAGGGTGTAAATTCTCAAAAAGGTTTCAAAGTGGAAATTGGCTAATTGCGACCCAGTATTGGCATTAAAATAACAATCTTTCAAATTAGCGTGGTCTATAATCCATCTAATGGCATCATTGTAAGGTAGGATAGCCAGCCTTGCAGCAATAATATGTAAGCTAGAATCCCTAATTCTCTCGTAAACAAGTTGGTCACTTTGGATGTCTGAAAGGTCATTTTTATCGAATACTGAATAAACTTGTGACCAATCCAATTGGTAAGTTTCAGACACTCGACCACTAGTATCAAAAAAGACACCGAAATTCGGGTCTTTGGTAAGCATGTATTTCTGGAGGTTTTTACTCTTGGTAAATCGGTGTGTTTTGGATGTTTCCATGTCTAATTGGAACACTGGTTCCAGTAATTAATTTGAATTATAAAAGAAGCATAGTAAGTCTTTTAACTTATGAAAAGGCAACTTGATAACCAACCTGAAACTGTGGCAAACACTGTCGAAACTGCTTGGTAAAATATGGAGGTAAATTCACACAGGAGAGTAAATTGTAATGGTAAAAATAGTGAAAACATCGTAAATAAGAACACCATATTTATAATTCATGGGAAATATTACAAACCGTAGGATTAATTTGAAATAACGGTTAGTATCAAATTTTGCAGGATGCAGAAGTAAAACATGAAATCGAAAATTTTATTAATCGTTTTGCAACCTGCATTCTACAACTTGCGGGATGTGGGGTGCGGAATCACAAAACATGAAAAATTTATTCAATCAGCTCTGTACCCCACATTCCGCATTTTGCAAGATGTGTTTTGTGAACACATGCAAACCAAACAACAACCCCGCAACCCACATTTTGTAACTTGCGGAATGTGGGATGCAGGTTGATTAAAATATACCTACATAAAAACTCTCTCGCATCCCGCAATTGTAGGATGCGGGATGCGATAAGGAAAATTGAAATATCAACCAAAAGGTCCCGCATTCCACAACTTGTGGGTTGCGGGGTGCGGGATATAAACTGGTAAAACAATTACAAACAAAACCAGTCTTTCTGCATCTTAGAACAAACAAATCAAGCATGACTTTTTATGGAATTTTGGTTAAGTTAGGGAATCCCAAGAGTCAACACCAAATGTAATGAAACCCCCAAGGTTACGAAGGGTATTACCAAGTCACCTTTGTATGTGTGATTGGGCTCCCATGTCAAAATAACATGGGATCTTTTGTACCTACAACAAATGGCAACTGCTTGGAAGAACCAGTTATCTCTGCAAAACAATAACCTTTTTCAATCAAACCTGTCAGTAAGAAAATGATTAACTCCTAAGAAATGTTAACATATGAATGTAACTAACCAAGAATTATCAAAATTATTAATGCACTCCCATCCATGGTCATTTTAAAAAAGGTGCAACTCTGATTCAAATGTCATTGGAGGATAAAGGTCATCTGAACTCAGGATGACATAGTCATGCAGTTTAAAGTTGAACTTGGGGTCAGACCTTTACCACTTTGGGTTTTCACACAGGGGTCCCTGAAACCATCATTTATTTATTTTAATTTTGTTTGTTTAAGAAACAACAAACAAGATTGCATTGACGCAGGACCACTTCCCCATGTTCTGGTGATCAGTGCCATTCACAAACCTGACCTAGAAACTGAACAAGCCGGATTGGTAAGGAGACCTCTTGTCTTCCATCTATATGCTTGAAAGCAGCTATCATGGCTTGGGAACCACCTGGTGATAGTTTGAGTCCATAATCAAGCCCATGATCATAGTGAGGCTAGCCTTCGATAGGACCCCCTTGTCTCGATGCACAATTCTCTATTGTTTGGGGATGACTGGGGTTTTATTTCGTACATGAATTACAAGAAACTACCATGGCTTGGTGTCCACATGTAGGCATAGTTACTCATTGATGCTCTGCAGATCATAAATGAGTCAACCTGTGATAAGATCTCCCATCTTCCAGAGAACTGGAATCCATCTCCCCATATTAAATGGCAAAGATGTCATTCCACTAAGCACCTATGAACCTAATGCGCTGGCTCATGATGAGACCCCTCATCTTGTAATCCACATGATAAAAGATATGGCTATAATTAAATACCAAAGAATAAGATTAACCAAGCTATGAAGATATGCCATAGTGCTCTAATGAGACCTTAGATAGGATAAACCTTTTCTTCCACAACTATCATCATCAGAGTAAGGGATGTAGAATATATTAACCTGGACGAGAGGGAATTAATACAAAATTATGCAAATATGGTTATCATTTAGATATAACAGATCCTGATTTGAGTCAAAGAAGATAGGAACTGACAAATCTGTTTCAGTTAAGAGTATTGAATACTGAGAAAAACTGATTGCTCATTATTGCCAAGTGTGTAGATATTACCAAAAGTTACCAATATCAGGAAAACATTCAAAAAATAAAAGGAAAATAACACACCAAACCTATATACAAGATTGTAAGACCTCTTCAAACAAAATATTTCTTGAGCAGAAAAACATTCACTGGATAGGTGTCAACAACCCCCTCCAGTGTTTGTAGTCGAACCGTACTAGGACAAATATTTTATGAAACAATGAATGGTCCTAGCCAAAGTCGTTGAAACTTGGTGTACTCTTTATTATCCTTGTGTTGTTTGCCCCATCTCAACACTAAATCTCCCACTGAGAAGTCTCTGTCTGAAGAATACCTATCGTCAAACCATTTCTTAACCAACTGTTGATGTTGGTAAAATTTATTCTTGGCTTTCTCTCTATCCTCTTCTAGCTTGAGCATAGAATCAATCCTCTGCTATAATGGGGAGGAGTCACTCTCTTGGATGGATTGGGCCAACTGTAATGAAGGAATGGTGAGATTAGCTGACAAGACAGCTTGCTTGCCAATAACAAGCAAATATGGGGAGTTACCAAGGGCTGCCTTTGGGGTGATTCGATCTAGCCAAAGATAATAATAAAGTTGGATGTGCCAGTTCTTATGATGGGAAGCCACTATCTTTTTTAGAATTCTTACGAAGTTTTTGTTTTAGGATTCCGCAAGCCCATTACCCTGAGGATAGTAATTATCATAAAACTTAAGCTTGATACCCTTTTCAAGGGTGTAGCTGGTCAGGTCAATGGATTGGACGTATGATGCATTGTCAAAAACAAGATATTCGGGGGTGCCAAACCTGGTAATTATTTGATTTTCAAGGAAGGGAATTACCTGGTTTGTGTTACACAGTCTTAAAGGGACTGCTTCAACCCACCTCGTAAAATAGTTAGTGGCTGTCAAGATGTATTTATGTTGTAATGAGGATACAAGGTTGATGGGTCTGACGAAATCCAACCCCCATTGCTAAAATGGGAATTGGAATGCTACTGTCTGCAAGGGGTAAGCAGGTTTCTTAACTTTGCCAGTGCACTTCTGGCAAGGCTCACATTTTCTGACAAATGCATGAGCATCTATGAATAGGGTAGGCCAATAGTATCTTGCCCTGATAATTTTGTGAGGCATTGTTTCACCTAAAAAATGTCCACCTGCAGGCCGTGCATGAAATTGAAACAGGAAGTCACCAGTATAATATTTTTCCAGGCATATGAGAAACACTCCATCATAATTCTTCCTAAACAAAACATCATCAATAAGCTGATAAGGGGATGATTTCAGCCTTAATGCTCTACATTTTTTGGGATCAAGAGTTTTAGGAGGAAACCCATTATGAAGAAAGAACTGGATGTGATCATACCATTCAGATGCTGTAGTTTCAAGTGCATTCACAAAACCTGTAGGAGTAGCCTCTTCTTGTTCCCAATTAGTGTACTAATGTTCGGAGTCGTTTGACTGGGTGGTGAGCTGTCAAAAACCTTGTCCTATAATGATCTTTGTAGGCTTGATCTCCAGATCATATTCTTGAAGGGCGGTCATCCAGTGGACTCTCTTTTCTCCCAACTCATTTTGGATGAGGACATTGCGAATTTCCGCATAAGGGACAATCACTTTCCTTCACTTCAAAAGATAAGGCCTGTAATGTTTTACTTATTTATATACTGTGTAGGCCTGTTTGTCAACCTGGGAGTAATTGAGTTTAGCTCCTTTGGATGTAGAACTCATGAAGGAAATGGGGATCTCGATGTCCTCATGATTTTTCTGTGTTAGGACAGCTGCATAACAAACGTCAGTAGTAAACGTATACAATATAAATTCTTTACTAAAATCTAGGGACATAAGAGTAGGTGCTTTTGATATGGCTCTCTGAATTTTAGTAAATGCAATTTTTTTTCATCAGACCATTTAAATGGTACATCCTTTTTGACTAAAAATTGTAGGGGTTTAACCACTTGAGAAAAAATTGGAACGAACCTTCGAACAAAATTAATCTTACCCAAGAATGACTGCATTGCCTTTCGAGAGTTAGGGAGGCCGATCTTGGAGATTTCTTCAGCGCGTTCTGGATCGATGATCATACCTCCCTTTGAGACTACGAAACCCAACAACTTACCTTCTATTACTACAAAGATGGACTTCTGGGGATTGAGGGAGATGTTGAATTTCCTGGACCTTTCAAATACCTGTTTTAAAGCAGACAAATGATCTTGTCATTTTTTAGAGTAAATGGTAACATCATCTAAGTATACAACGGCAGAATTATAGATCAAGCCCCTGAAAGCTAAAATCTATGTCCATAGCTCTTTGGAATGTGGCTCCTACGTTTATTAGTCCAAACAACATTCATCTATATGTGAATGTTCCCCAAGGGGTCTAGAAGGCGGTTGTAAGTTGATCGTTGGGTGCAACCAGGACTTGGTTGTAGCCATAAAAACCATCTAGCAGTGAAAACATCTCCGATCTGGCTACTTTTTGTAGGTTCTGCTCCATTAGAGGAACAGGATAATTGTCTTTCTCAGAGGCCCTGTTGAGATTCCTGAAGTCCACGTAGAGTCTGATTTCCCCATTCTTCTTACGAACAGGAACCAAATTAGCTATCCACTATGTGTTCCTGATGAGAAATATGATCCTAGCCGAGAGCATCTTATCAAGTTCTTTCTTGACAGAAGGCTCTAGACTAGGGTGCATTTTCCTCAATTTCTGCTGATAGGGTCTTACCTCAGGTTTCATGGGGATGTTATGATGCATGAAGGTAGTATCGAAAGTCCTGATCTCATCATATGTCTAGGAAAAAACATCTTTAAATTCCATGTACAGTTTGATAAAACTTCTTCTTTCATCATGGGAACATTGTAATCCAAGATTGATAAATTGGGGCTCATGCTCTGTTCCCAAGTTGATAGAGGTGTGATTAAAGGTTGACTCTGAGTCTTGCAGTTGGTGGTTTGTCTGAATTTATCTTGCAAATCATAAAACTTCTCCAGACTGATGACAGACTTGGGGATGATGTTGGAAGGATCAGATAGAGACTTTTCATGATCAGCTTCGTCGATAGCCATACCCTCAAAGGTATTTTGGGCTGACAAGAAGTCAAGTATTTAATGGTCATCATCAAACACTTTCCAACTTGTAACATTGTCAGGTATAGAGGGTCTATACATCAATTCAATAGAGAAATTTTGTGGTGACAAACCTTCAGGTGGGATCAGTCTTGATGCAGTATTGGCTAACAAATCTGCGTCAAATTTTTGTGATCTAGGAACAAATATAATATTAAATGCTGAAAAGGAATTAGTCACATCTTTGATTAACTGTTGGTAATTAATTAGACATGGAGATAGATAATGTATCTGATTCTACACTTGTTTCACAATTATTTTAGAGTCTCCTATGCATTCAATTGCTTTTTCTCCCATGTCAATAACTTTCTTGATCCCTTGGACTAATGCCTTGTACTCAACTACGTTATTGGTACATTCAAATTCCAATCTATATGCGATCATTGTCTTGATCCCTTTAGGATCAATAAGTACACATCATGTGCCTGCTCCCTCCTTTGACCTGGATCCATCAAAAAACAAAGTCCAAACTATAGGATCAATTCTGAAATTGGTATTTACATCATATACATTATGAACAACAGTGCTAGAGATTGGGACATATGTTAGATGAGTTATTTGAGAGTGTTTCTGCTCATTCTCTGTTGGTGAGATATCAGCAAGAAAGTCTCCAAAGAAAGTGTCAAATGTGAAATGTTCAATTTGATTGTTAAAGAAGGATACATATTCATTGGAACCATTGAGATCAGTTACAGTTTGTTTCATGAATGGTTCCCTGTCCAATTTAATCTTGTTAGGATTCCCATTAAGAGGAAACCATAGGTGAGACCAATAAGTAGCAAAGTAACCTTTGAGTTTCTCTGACCAATCTTGACTCAGCCACATACCATAAGTCTCTGGAATATCTACAATCACAATATCGATAGTTTGATGTATTCAAGGATCTGCAGACAATCTGAGAAGTGTTGATGTATATGTAACTTCGGAATGTATTCTTCTATGTATCTTATATATTATAACCCGATGTTTATTCTGGGATGTTTCTATTATGTATTTGAGTCATGTGGTCATGCCCCAATGTTCTGATCGGGAGGATTAATAATATAAACAAGTCATGTCAATTCATTAGGTAAGTCCCCACAGTTTCGGGGCACTTGAGTTATTATACACTAATTAAGGTGTAGGCTCGAGTAGTATTTGTTAGGTCGAGCCTACATTTGAAATGGAAATTCAAGTGAATGGAAGAATATAAATAGAGAGTGAGACTCTCTATTTATCATACACATCATTCACTCTCTTAAGTGAGGCACACTTGTGGAGGAGGAAATTTTGGGACTAGACAGAAGACAGAAGACTACTGCTGTTTTGGGAGATCTCTTACTGTTTTGGTGCTGATTCTATCTTAGAGGAAGTTGCGGGGTTTTCTCCTTTATGGTTTCCCCGAGTAAAATCTCTTTGTGTTTCGTGTCTCTTGTGATGTGCTTATGTTTTATTGCTGTGCTTGTTATTCTCTCAGTGAAAAGATCCTAAGATCATAATGCTAGCTTAATGTGATGAAAAACTAACATGGTATCAGAACTAACCTGAGAAGAAGACATTGTGCAGCTATAGGAACTAGGGATTCCTAGTTTGTGGATCTTCCTCCACATATTTTCAGCAAAAGTAAGGTGGAACAACTCTCCTCCTTAGGGCGCATCTTTCTGTCGAAGCGGAATTTGATTCCGAGCATTTTCAGTCTTCGATGCGGAAATTAGGGCTTTCTACATAAGATGCATTTTTGAGTGAGACCAGCATAGGGTTATTCTCCTCATCAAAACCGAATTTTAGAGACCTGGATCAAGAAATTTGGTTGGGTAAAACTCCAGGAAAGTCAAACCCTAGTTTGACCCTGAGCTAGGAGAAACCCTAAATACTAAAAATGCTAAGTTTTTGTACAGTCGCTATATTCCGAGATTGGCAAAGTCTCAGAAGCTAAAAATTACAGGGGACAAATATAAAATCCTGATGAATCTTGTTTCCAAACATCATACTCAGATTCGCTGTACTCCAGGAGATATGATCTCCCCAAGTTAGGGTTCTAGCCTCTTCCAGAATTCATCCCTGAACAGGACATCTGGGGAGATTTGTAATATCTTGAGCTACAGAGGTCCAAATGGAATTCCTGAAGATGTTCCAGAATGGGAACGTAGTGTGATTCTAGTGGTCCAAATATTAGACTCAGAAGATGAACCAGTGACACGTGGAATTCCGTACAACTTCATTGTTCTGAGTAGTCCCGTAACAGGTCACCTTGGGAAAAGGATCATAAATCCCAAATGGTGAAACCAATTCTGACGAAACTTGCGGTTTTGGATCTGGGACATGCTAGGTTACCTTAGTACGAAATTTTAGACACAGAGGATCAGTAATTTCGAATATATCATAGAAACAGTAACAAGCATTTCTGCAGAAGAAATTGGAAAATTAGGGCTTCCTGTTCCGGGAGCTTCCCTCCACTGTTTTCAGAAAAGGAGTACATTGGACAGCTCCATTTGAAGAGATATATCTGTTTATCCAATCAGATCTAAAATATTCTAAGTTTTGAAAATTAGGGTTTTTGTGACAAACCCTAGATCAGCGAACTCCGGGACAAGGACAGACACCTCAAATCGGTAAGATCTAATCCTTTGCTATTTCCATTTGAGGTTATCATTTCAATATGATATATCACATCAGCTTGGTGACAAGCTTGGGGAAGTTGACAACTTCCAAGCTTGGAAGTATCTGATCTCTCTGAAGAAACTGGATTGGACACCTACCTGAGTATAGAGGTTCCAGTTTCAGAGGGAGACGAGATTAGAATCCTTTCACAAGAAGAACTTGGTCAAGGCCAAAGAAGACATCATGCTCATGCTGCAGAGGATGATGAACCATCCAGAAAGAGATCCAGATATGA
>LPNX010544557.1:345100-517399 GCA_001517045.1 Pseudotsuga menziesii
CCAAAATTTCAAGCTATTTGAAGGGAAGAACAAAATTAGAATATGACTTAAAGAAACCAGTTGAAGAATGTGAAGATCCAGAATGCAGAGACCATGCAGTCATAACAGTCTCTCAAATCAAGAACAACTTGAAGCAGTGAAGAATGCAGAAGTGGTGATGGCCACCTTGAATGGCCTCCCAGGATCGTGGAATTCATTCATGTGAGGAATGTGTGCTAGAAGGAAGTGATTACTTTCAATAGACTCTAGAAAGAGAACTCACAAGAAGAAGAAGCTCAAGAAGAGAAGGTGGGAGCAACTAAAGATCAAGCTCTTTCCATCCAAAGAATATCCCTCAAGCAATGAGGAATATGAATAACTCAACTCTTGAAGAACTTCTTATCCACCTTAGCTTTTGGATAAGAAACGATGCTATTACGAATGAAGAAGACGATGAAGCTGAAGGCTCAAGAAGAAGTCTACCCTCGAATAAAATAAAGATAAGTATTCAATTGTCATTTCATTATATTATTTTGTTATGCATTGGTTTATATTCAGTTACTGTATTATGCATGATAGGATGCTTGCATTAATGACATAATACTACTAATATGCACGTGATGGGTAAGTAGCTCATGGGGCTATAAAAATTCTCCATTGCTACTTATCTAAAAATGAAACCTCTTTGCTGACATATTGGATTAGTGCACAATCTCAATGTTGTCCTGGTAGAGATGGAAGGCATCTAGAAAGTTTCAATGAGATATGGATGAATGTTGTATTGGCTAAAGTAGTTGCATGATCATATATTTATGCATAAGTGTTTTCCAGTATAAATATTCCTTATGAAATGTTTCTAACCATACAATTGCATTTGACTTGTAGGAAAGATCGCATACATAATCGCCTACAAGCAAATAAGAATGAAGACTTGCTCCGAAGAACAAGTGACGACAGTTCAAAGGCAAAGAATAATATGACGAGTGTAGTGACATCATTGATGCAGAACCTTCTAGCCACCAAGAAGAAAGGGAAGATCAGTTCAAGAAGAATGATGTCTGGGCGTAGTATCGAGACCTGAAGAGAAGTTCATAGTTCCATCATGCAGTAGATGGAAACATCGTGGGATACAAAGCAAGATTCATAGCATGAGGCTTCTCATGAAGAGAAGGCATAGTCTACAAAGAGACATTTACAGCTAATAGAAGTGAAGTCACATGACATGCATAATCATGTGTGCAAATGAAAGAAGGCCTTGTACGAGTTCAGAAGAAACCCATGGGATAACACATACATGATGAGCTTGATTAATATCTTAACCTTTGCTACAAGGTTGATAGAGGGTGAAAAGCTCACAGATGGGTGCAAGATGAAATTTTGAAGAAGTTCAAGATAGAGGATCTTAGTATCCAGTGATCCTAGATGGATACTACTTGTCACTCCAGTACAGAATGTTTCAGTGCATAGAGTACGGAAGACAGAGGGAGTATGATGCTTTGATTTAGAGGGAGTGATTGCAGAAGATCCTGAAGTTCGACATGGTACGACAGGATGGGTAGATTACTGATGATTCTAGGCTTTACCGAGAGTAAAGTGGATTCCAACCTTTGATCCAAGGTTGAAGGTGGAAGACCAGTGATGCTCCTGTTATGGGTCGATGCACTACTGTTCTAGGTATGGAGGTGTGGCAGAGTATAGATGGGATCTTCCTTGGACAAGGGAAGTATGCAGTAGAGATCCTGAAGAGGTTCGGGATGATGGACTGCAAGGCGATGGCCACACCTATGGCATCGAAACTGAAGCTATTGAGTGATGCTTCGTCAGAGTCGGTTGATGCTACGATGTATCGTCAGATGATTGGGTCATTGATGTACCTGACGAACATGAGACCAGACATTTGCTTTGCTGTGAACACCTTGAGCCAGTACTTGACAGATCCGAGGAGTGTTCACTTGATAGCTGCAAAGCATATTCTGAGGTACCTGAAGGGTACAATTGATTATGGGCTAAAGTACGATGCGAATCAGAAGATTAACCTGGAAGGTTATGTTGATTCAGATTGGGCAGGCAGTGCCATCAACAGCAAGAGTACTTCGGGATGTTGCTTCAGTATGGGATCAGGTGTGATCTCTTGGTTTAGCAGGAAGCAATCTTGTGTGGCACTGAGTACGACTGAAGCAGAGTATGTCACAGCTTGTTCAGCTAGTTGTGAGGCAGTATGGCTGTGGAAGCTACTGTCTGATATATTTGATCTCCAGTTAGATGCTACTTGTATACATTGTGACAACCAAAGTTGCGTGAAGTTGTCAGAGAATCCGGTGTTTCATGACAAGTCGAAGCATATCGAGATCAAGTATCACTATATCAGGGATATGGTGCAGAGAGGAGCAGTGAAGCTCCTGTATGTTGCGACGGAGGAACAGATAGCTGATGTAATGACGAAGCCATTGGCTAGGCTGAAGTTCGAGTACTTCAGAGAGAGACTTGGTGTTCTCCAGATCAAGGCTTCCTCCCAAAGAAAGTGATGAGACCCATAGCCATTCTATCATGGTGAGAGGATTGGTTCCTTCCATGTCAGATATGAGTGCTAAGATCCATAGCCATTCTGACGAGTAGGTCAGATATAAGGGCTGAGCCATTCTGTCATGGTGAGAGGATTGGTTCCTTCCATGTTAGATATGAGTGCTGAGATCCATAGCCATTCTGATGAGTAGGTCAGATATAACGGCTGAGCCATTCTGTCATGGTGAGAGGATTGGTTCCTTCCATGTCAGATATGAGTGCTGAGCTCCATAGCCATTCTGATGAGTAGGTCAGATATAAGGGCTGAGCCATTCTGTCATGGTGGTAGGGTTGCTCCCTTCCATGTCAGATATGAGTGCTAGCCATTATGTCGAGCAGGATAGATGTAAGAGCAATTGCCATTCTAGGAATGGAGGCACCTAGTCAATTACCAGGAACACTTAGTGTAGGACTGAGTAGCCATTCTATTGTGATAGAGGGATGTGTTCCCACTTGATCAGATGTAAGGGATGAACCATTCTGTTCATGGCTAAAGGATTAAGTTCCTTCCATGTCAGATGTGAGTGTTGGCCATTCCGACGAGCAGGTCGGATGTAAGGGCAACTGCCATTCTCTAGGAGAATGGAGGCTCCTGGTTAGTTACCAGGTAGCTCAGTCGAGGAGGACTGGGGGCCATTCTGATATGATTGCTGGGATGTGCTCCCCTCATGATTAGATATGAGTGCATGCCCTTCCATCGACATTGTGAGTAGGATGTGTTCCCGCCTGGATGGATGTAAGTGCTGAGCCTTGTCACAGATGATAGTAGGTGTGTCCTATCATGCTGGTGACTGTAATTGTTGTGCCATTTCACAGATGATAGTAGGTGTGTCCTATCATGCTGGTGATTATAAGTGCAGTACCTTTTCACAGATGGTAGTAGGTGTGTCCTACCATGCTGGTGATTGTAAGTGCAGAGCCTTTTCACAGATGGTAGTAGGTGTGTCCTACCATGCTGGTGATTATAAGTGCTGAGCCTTTCCACAGATGGTAGTAGGTGTGTCCTACCATGCTGGTGGATGTGAGCACTATGCCTTTCCACAGATGATAGTAGGTGTGTCCTATCATGCTGGTGATTGTAAGTGCTGAGCCATTTCACAGATGATAGTAGGTGTGTCCTATCATGCTGGTGAATGTGAGTGCTGGGCCTTTCTGATGGGATTGTAGTTTGCTACATGATCAGATGTGAGTGTTGGGAGTGCCTTTCTGACGAGCAGGTTAGATGTAAGTGCTAGGCGAAGACCTACATGAGGGTAGGCCTACAACCAGCATGAAAAAGGGCTGGCTCTGTAGAACTTCCTATGACGAGAAGAATCATGAGATAGCACCAGTGTTGATCCAGATTGAGTGATGATCCAGATCCAGTAATGATGATCCAGCAGTGATGATCCAGATCGAGAGATGATCCAGATCCAGTGATGATGTTCGATGATGATCTAGATCGAGAGATGATCCAGATCCAGTGATGATGTTCAATGATGATCTAGATCGAGAGATGATCCAGATCGAGAGATGATCCAGATCCAGTGATGATGTTCGATGATGATCTAGATCGAGAGATGATCCAGATCCAGCGATGATGATCTAGATCGAGAGATGATCCAAATCCAGCGATGATGATCTAGATCGAGAGATGATCCAGATCCAGTGATGATGATCCAGATCGAGAGATGATCCAGATCCAGTGATGATGATCCAGATCGAGAGATGATCCAGATCCAGTGATGATGATCCAGATCGAGAGATGATCCAGATCCGAAGATGAAATGAAGACGAAGATGACTTGAAGATGAGATGATCCAGCTGATACAGAGAAGAAGACCAGTGCTGAAAATTGTGTCGAAATAATACCTTCCTAGTTAAGAGGGAGTGTTGATGTATATGTAACTTCGGAATGTATTCTTCTATGTATATTATATATTGTAACCCGATGTTTATTCCGGGATGTTTCTATTATGTATTTGAGTCATGTGGTCATGCCCCAATGTTTCGATCGGGAGGATTAATAATATAAACAAGTCATGTCAAGTCATTAGGTAAATCCCCACAGTTTCGGGGCACTTGAGTTATTATACACTAATTAAGATGTAGGCTCGAGTAGTATTTGTTAGGTCGAGCCTACTTGTGAAATGGCAATTCAAGTGAGCGGAAGAATATAAATAGAGAGTGAGACTCTCTATTTATCATACACATCATTTACTCTCTTAAGTGAGGCGCACTTGTGGAGGAGGAAATTTTTGGACTAGAAAGAAGACAGAAGACTACTGCTGTTTTGGGAGATCTCTTACTGTTTTGGTATTGATTCTATCTTAGAGGAAGTTGTGGGGTTTTCTCCTTTATGGTTTCCCCGAGGAAAATCTTTTTGTGTCTCTTGTCTCTTGTGATGTGCTTATGTTTTATTGCTGTGCTTGTTATTCTCTCAGTGAAAAGATCCTAATATCATAATGCTAGGTTAATGTGATGAAAAACTAACAAGAAGAACATTCTTCATCCTCCCTACAACTTTAACCTTGGATCTATCTAATTGTACAATTTGAATAGGACAAGTTTCCGAGGTGGTATTGAGCTTCTTACACACAAAGAGGGGCATAACATTGGATGAAGCACTTGAGTCTACCATACAGTTGTGCACATTCCTGTTAAATATTTCAAAGGTAAGTAAGAAGGGAGGGGTGCCCCTGCTTCTAGGTTTTGGAGGGTTTGGACGGGGAGTAGAATCAAAATTATTATTCTAAGCTTCTCAAGGTTGTTTTATGATCATGATCTTAGGAAAGGAATCCCTTATGGAAGGGATTTTGAGAATATCAAATAAAGATATGTTTGCTTTAACTCTTTTAAGGTCCTCATCCAAGTTGTATTCTGGCTCAAGGATGAGGGTGTCCTTTTGAGTTTGAGTCTTACCTTTGCTAGGGGTATGTGTAGAATGAAATGACTCCTGGGGTGGTGGTCCTTTTGACCTAGTATTGTGTGTGTGTTGTAGGTTAAAAACTGTGTCGGGTTCTTCTTCTTCTTCTTCCAAAAAGAAGCTCACAGAGCTGACTTACTGGCCATCTTCCTCTTCCTCTTGGGAAGGTTGTGAATCTTGAGTGGACTGATATTTAGAGGGTTTTGGAATTTTTGGTGTCCCTGCAGCTAAGGATTTCAAAACAAAAAATATCTCTTCTGAGGTAAATCCCTCGCTGGGATTTGGAGGTGGTGGATTCTGAGGAGGTTGATTTGGCCTCCTAAAAGGTGGCCTATTGAATCCTCTATTGTTTGATTGATTTTGATTGATTTTCTTCTTGAGATCCACCATATCATTAGACATTCTTTGGAGGAGCTTCTTCACTTCACTCATATTGAATGGATCTTGACTGGTAGTAGCGGGTTTAGGGGAACTGTCACTTTTCCTGCACGAGGTAGACACTTGTTCAGATGTGGCATTAGGGTTGTCCTTGAGACAGAACATGTCCCTTTCAACCTGTATGGCTTCAGAGAAGGTGTCTTGCAAGGAATACTTGCGGGACCTTTTAACCCACATGGCTATTTGGGTCAGGAGACCCTTAATATAGTATGCTACCAGTAATTCCTCAACAAGAAGTACCGTACTCGAGATCCTATTTTTTAAATATGAAAATAGATTATTGTAATCTTTGACTCTTTCTTTACCCTTAGTCTTCATGGAACAAAGCTATATGAATAACTCCTCTGGGGTCTTGTCATCCCAAAACTTTTGAGTGAAGAGTTCAGAAAACATGTCCCATGATGGGATGGAACTAGCTTCTAAGGAAAAATACCAAGTAGAAGCCTTTCCCTCGAATGTATAAGGGAACAGTCTACAAACCATGTCTTCATGTATGGTGTTCCTAAGTCGGATGGCTTGCATGAAGGATTTGATGTGGTCTTCCACAGGGATTTTTTCATCCAGATTAAATTTTGGAAGCCACTTCTCGAGGTTTTTAGGAAATCTGTGTTGATCGCCCAAAACAAACACGACATCCCCATATAACAATGGCTCGTTGTGATGTTCGTCAACCATAGGGATAGATTCTATTGAGGAGTCTGAGGATTCAGAATTTGACGATTCGTCTAAGGAAGATGAAGAAGAGGGAGGAGATGGAGGTGGTCCTCCTACTTGGATGCTATGTCGAGGAGTTGCTGACTCCTGAAAAATGGAACCTAGATCTAACCTAAGAGTGGATGGCTCATTGAAAAGGTCACGGCATCTTCCAGCGTTTTTGTCACCTTGACTTAGACTATCTTGATTATAATTTTGGGGAGGATCATGAGTAGGATGTTCTTCAGCGAATCATCTACGGATCTCAACAATGTTGTAGGAATTACCCTTCAACAGTTGTTCAACTGTGATGGGCCCTAGGATGGTCGATACAAGAACGTATCTGTCCGACTGGTTAGTTTGTTATTGTCTAGGGGTAATTGGGACAGTGTTTGAAACTTGTGCTACTTGTTCCCCTGAGGTAGATGCGCTAGCACGACTACGAGTGATGATCGGATCTCTTGCTAGAGGAGGTGTATGAGTATTTCATTTAGGCATGATGTGTTGGCCCTCCTTCTAGTGCCATTTGTTGAAGCCCTAACTATGTATGTGGCTGATGAGGGTGTTTAAGGCTTGCAACACACGGAGAAAACCCAGCCAAAGGCTTCAAACAATCCCACACAGGTGTTGTTCTATCCTCAATCTGTTTGGGGTGGTGATCTCCCATGGATACTTTTGTAGCCTTTGCTGGCTTATGATTTGATTTGATCCACAGAGGATCTGTTTCCCAATTTAGGAAACAATGCAAATAAAATGAAGAACAGGAAAAATTTAAAACCTAACTAGGAAAGGGATCCTGATCTAGATCTAAACTACTCTTAAAAAGATACCGAGTTGATCTGCAGGTGAACCAGATGTGTAAGCAGACAAGTACTTTTCATTCAATCTTCAAAAATGTTAATCAGATTAGAAGCTCATCAATTAATTCATAGCTACTTAATGAAAATCAATTAGTTAGTGAATTAAGATTCTATCATTTTGAATTAACCTTCATAGCACATGTAAGTTGAAAAACAAACATATTATGTTGCTGAATATTGTTGTTCAATTATTCACAGAAATAGATAAAGACAGTTCATAAAATAAAATGTATGCAACTTTATCAATGCATAAATAAATAACAAAGATATATCTGAGTTAAATAAACACATTTAATAATTGTAAATAATCAACAACATTATCTGTCCATTTGAAACAAAGAAGATCGAAATCTGTTTGAAGAAATTCATTAAGATAAAGACAAGAGATAAGAAATGACAATACTGTATTTATTCGAAGTCCAGTAAAAAATTACATAAACCATATGAACAACTAGAGGTGTTCTTTCGATCTCCTGTATCATTCTTCCTTCTTCCAAAAGTCCAAAAAAAAGTCTTTAATACCTTCGAGACCATTCTCTTAAATAATTATTACAAATAATAGAATTCCCCTTAAAGGGGATCAAAACCTAAACAAAGCTAATATCCCAACAAATCTCTCCACACCCTCCAAATACGTAGCAGTTCCTTGATATCAGGGTAACTGGCAGATTCAATTCGAAGATGTGCATGGCACTTATGATCTTCAATCTCCTTCTTAGCCAATTTATGCCACAATCAGATGTAGATGTGGATCTTCCCTTGCACTGCGAATGGCTGTTTGATTAACTGTTCTACATCGTGTATGCTGATGTAGTCAAACTTCTTGATCTTTTCCTCCTCTTCATCCCTTCATTGCTCCACTTGCTCAATCATCAATCTAGGTGGACATTCTTTCTCAATAAGCATCATTGTAGGAAAGGATAATTCACCCATAATATTGTCAGCCGCATACCACCTTTCACCTCAAATAGCTTGTGCTTTCTTTATGGCTTCATCTATTATTTCATCGAGGTCTCCCCAAGCTCTCAAAATGGTCCTGAATTTATTTATCTGAAAGTTAGTAAGGTGAGTGACATTATCAAGCTTATCTTTCATGTATCTTTTCCAACCAGTCACTTCATCATAAGCCTTTGAAGCTTGTTGTCTCCTCTCAACCAAGTTTTCCAAAACAAAAGGAATCTTGTCAAAAACCATGTGAGTTTCAAAGATTTTATCTAGAGTTTCAAATAGCTCATAGACCAAATCATAATGTTCCCTATTGGTTCGAATGGCAAGCTCTTTAAATTCTTCTTGGGAAAATTTGGAAAATGAAGATGAAGCTGCACTTGCAGTTGCATCTTCATATTGTCTTTCTAATAATGCAACCTTTTGAACCAAAGTGGAATTAACAGTATTTTCTCTTTGCAGCTCTTCACCGAGAGTAACATTCTTCACTTGAAGTTCATCATGCTTAGCCTCATGTGGTCTCTGGAGCTACTCCAATGCTTCTTTCAAACTAACAATTTCTGCTTTTTGTTTATCAAACTCTCTGTTTAAAGTACTAACAACATCAAAATTGGCTCCTGTGAAAGCTCCTAAAATAGATGCAGCATCTATGGCATACGCTTGCGGGTCACTTGATCGTTGGGTCCACACAACCTCATTTGCAACAAACATGTCCACATCACTCTGATCCCTATTCCTCTTCTTACCCTTCTTTACCACTGACTTATAATATTTACTATACCGATATTCTCCCATGGATACCACAAAATCTTCATTGAATTCATCCCTAATTTCATCAATGTGGGGTATAGTAATGCCTATGGAAATCAAATAAGAGGTTTGAGTTGTGTTTTGAGAGGGTATAGTCCTAGCGATATGAGAAGTGGAATGGGAGGAAGTAACATTTTGAGCAAGATTTACTTCAGCTACTGAAGAAATATCATGAGCAGAAGTTTCAATAGATGAAACTGGCAAAGTAGTGGCCTTGAGTGTTACATTTTTAACATTTAAGCTATATGATCTTAGGATATTATCTGAGAGAATAACAAGCATATAAATCAAACACAAGAGACAATGAACACAAATTTTTTCCTCGGGGAAACCATAAAGGAGAAAACCCCACAACTTCCTTAGAGATATAATCAACACCAAAATCAAAACCCCAAAACAGTAAGATGATCTCCCAACAATAGTAGTCTCTCTCTCTCTTGTCCCAACTACTTTTTCTCTCTCAGTTATGTGCTACAACTGAGTGTGAGTGAATGTGTGATAAATAGAGAGGATCACTCTCTATTTATACTAATTCCCAACTTGACAATAACTCACTAGGGCCTACTTCTCTATGAGAGTCTAATAACCCTAGGGCCCCACAACTGCGGGGACTTTAACCCTTAATCAATAGGAAGGGTTACCCTCTATGACTTTACATGACTTGTTTACATGATTGAATATCCCGATCGGAACATGGGGGCATGACATGACTCAAATACATTACAAATACTTCCCAGAATAAACATCGGGGTACAATACATAAGATATACAAGTGAATGCATTCTGAAGTTACAAATACATCAACACTCCCTCTTAACTAGGAATGTATTCTCTCAACACAATTTTATCGGCACAATTCTTCTTCTCTATATCATCTAGATCATCATCAAGTTATCTTCATCTTCAAGTCATATTCATCTTCAAGTCATCTTCATCTTGGATCTGGATCATCACTGGGTCATCATCACTAGCTTTGGATCACCACTGGATATGGATCATCACTGCTGGATCATCATTGGATCATCATCACTGGTGCTATCTCTCAATTCTTCTTGTCACAAGAAGTTCTATAGAGCCAGCCCTTTTTCATGCTGGTTGCAGGCCTAGCCTCCAAGTAGGTCTTCATGTTCTTCAGCACTTATATCTGACCCAGTAAGGAAGGACCTCCCAACACTTATATCTAACCATGGGATGATTACATAAACCATGTCAGAAAGGCACGCCTAGCACTCACATATGACCATGGGATGAACACATCAACCATGTCAGAAAGGCCCAACACTCACATCTGACCATGGGATGAACACATCAACCATGTTATAAAGGCTCAGCACTTACATCTTACCATGGGATGAACATATCAACCATGTAAGAAAGGATCAACACTTATATCTTACCATGGGATGAACACATCAACCATTTAAGAAAGGATTTGCACTTATATCTGATCATGTGAGATGAACACATATCGTAGTCACATCAGAATGGCTCTCAGTCCCATACTGAAAGATTCTTGGTAACTGACTAGGTGCCTCCATTCTCCGAGAGAATGGCCTCTCAGCACTAAGCTGAGCTTCAGCCCCAGACTGAATAAATTTCCTGGTAACTGATCAGGTGCCTCCATTCTCCCAGAGAATGGCCTCTCAACACTAAGCTGAGCTTCAGTCCCAGACTGAATCAATTTTTTGGTAAGTGACCAGGTGCCTCCATTCTCCCACAGAATGGCTTCTCAACACTAAGATGAGCTTCGGTCCCAAACTGAATCATTTTCCTGGTAACTGACCAAATGCCTCCATCCTCCTAGAGAATGGAATTCAGTACTTAGATCTAATCATGTGGGATCCAATCCCACATTCACATCAGAATGGATCTGAACTTATATCTAACCATGGAAGGAACCCATCCTCTCACCATGTCAGAATGGCTCATGGACTGATCACTTCCCCTTAGAGGGAACCTCGATCTGGAGAACACCAAGCTTCTCCCTGAAGTACTCAAACTTCACTTTGGCCAATGGCTTAGTCAACACATCGGCTATATGCTCATCTGTCACAACATACTGGAGATTCACTACTCCTCTCTGCACCATATCCCTGATATAGTGATATTTGACCTCGATATGCTTCTACTTGTCATGGAACACAGGGTTCTTAGACAACTTCACACAACTTTGGTTGTCGCAATATATACAAGTAGCATCCAACTGGAGATCAAATAAATTAGACAGTAGCTTCCTCAATGACACTGCCTCACAACTAACCGAACAAGTTGTGAGATACTCTGGTTCGACTATACTCAATGCCACATGGGACTGCTTCCTGCTAAACTAAGAGATCACACCTGATCCCATACTGAAGCAACAACCTAAAGTGCTCTTCCTATCAATGGAACTACCTGCCCAATATGAATCAACATAACCTTTGAGGTTAATCTTCAGATTCGCCTCATTCTTCAACCCATAATCAATTGTACCCTTTAGGTACCTCAGGATATGCTTTGCAGCAATCAAGTGAACATGTCTCGGATCTGTTAGGAACTGGCTCAAGGTGTTCACAACAAAGCAAATATCTGGTCTCATATTCATCAGGTACATCAAGGACCCAATCATCTGACGATACATCGTAGCATCAACCGCTTCTGATGAAGCATCACTCAATAGCTCCAAGTTCGATGCCATATATGTGGTCATGGCCTTGCAGTCCATCATCCCGAATTTATTCAGGATCTCTATTGCATACTTCTCTTGTCTGAGGGAGATTACATCCGTATTCTGCCACACCTCCATGCCTATAAAATAGTGCATCATACCCAAGTCTTTCATTTCAAACTCAACAGCAAGCTTCCTCTTCGTATCAGTAATCAATCCATCCATACCTATTACAAGTAGATCATCTACATACAGCAGGAGTATAACTGGGTTACCTTCTTCAAACTTGCAGTAAAGGTTGGAATATGCTTTACTCTTGGTAAATCCCAAACTGGATAGAAAGCTATCAATTCTGCCATGCCATGTCCTGGGTTCCTGTTTCAAACCGTACAGGGATTTCTTCAATTTACACACATGAGACTCCCTGTCATGTGTCTCAAAACTAAGTGGCTAATCCACATACACTTCCTCTTCCACTACACCATTTAAGAAAGCAGTCTTGACATCCATCTGGTGTATCTTCCATTTCATCACTGCAGCCAGAGCAAGTACTGATCTGATGGAAGTGTATCTAGCTATAGGTGCAAAAGTTTCTTCATAATCTATTCCTTCTTTCTGGGAGAAGCCATGAGCCACAAATCTTGATTTATATTTTTCTATGTTGCCATGTGCAGCATACTTGATCTTGTAGATCCATTTGGAAGTTACAATAGACTTCCCCTCTAGTCTTGGGACAACATGCCAAACATAATTCTTCATGATCGATTGATACTTTTCGATCATAGCATCCTTCCATTCTTTTCTTTCTGACGCTTCATCATAGTTGGAAGTTTTTTTATCGATGAAGTCACATAATAAGGCTACATAACCGGAGTAGGACCTGGTTCTTTTCCTTTCTCTATGTATTTCTTCTGAAGTCCCATATCTTTCTGCACCTTGGATAGATTCTCGTACCCAATTAGGTTTCCTCTTGTGAGGATTCTTTTCTTGAGGTGGATCTACTGATTCCTAAGGTTCTTCCATTTCTTGATCTTCTTCTAGAGTTGTTTCGTTCATAGTTGTATTACAGATTCTAGATACTTCTGATTCTTTTGAGTCTGCAACAGGTCTTTTTCTGGATTTCATGTAAGCAGAGTCTTCGTCAAATGTTACATCTCTGCTGATGTCAATCTTCTTGAATCTTGGGAAGTATATTCTGTAATCCTCCGAGCTCTCAGAGTATCCCGCAAATATACCCTTCTTTCCTGAAGGATCTAGCTTTGTCCTCTTTTCTTTTGGAATGTTTATGTACATTGGACAGCCAAATATTCTGAGATGTCTAACTTCGAGTTTCTTACCAGAAAAGACTTCTTTAGGTGTCTTGTTCTCTAGTACTCTGTGTGGAGTACGGTTCTGTACATACACCACTGTTCTGGTAGCTTCTGCCCATAGATGCATGGGAATAACCTGATCATGAAGCATGGCTCTTGCAGCTTCCATGATCATTCTATTCTTCCTTTCTACAACCCCATTATGTTGTGGATTATATGGAGTACTCAACTCCCTCTTAATCCCTAAATCTATGCATAATTCTTTGAATTCATTTGATGTGAATTCTCTACCATTATATGATCGAAAGGTCTTGGTCTTCTTTTCTGTGTGGTTCTCGATCAAGGCTTTGAATTCCTTGAACTTGTTGAATACTTCATCTTTGTTATTTAAGAAGTATATCCATGTATTCCTAGAAAAATCATCAATAAAAGAAACATAGTATACATACCTGCTTAATGAACTGGATGACATCGAACCGCATACATCGGAGTGGATGATTTACAAGATTCCTTTTTCGTTGCTCTTGCTACTTAGAAATGTCTTCTTTGTATTCTTTCCTTTCACACATCCTTTGTAGATGCCGTCATGTTTTGTCTGAATTTTTGGAAGTCCTTCAACAACTTTGCTTGCAAGTGGTAGTGCTCTATAGTGCACATGTGCAAGCCTTCTATGACAAATTTCATTTGTCTCTACTGAGTCATGGACCAAGGCTTGTTCTGGATGGCCCTTCAATTTTTATAGACCCCCTTCTTGTTCCCCAATCACTACTACATCATCAATAGTCTTTCCCTTTGGCCACATGAGAACTTTCCCATCTACAAATGCAACCCTCATTCCTTTTTCATCCAATAGAGATATGGAGAGGATGTTCTTATTTAGTCCTGGTACAAACAAGGCATTCTCCATCTTCATAGAATTTCTGGAGTCTAGCTTATAGGAGGATTCCCCACTACCTTTTATTGGATACTGGTAGTCATCTCCAAGTTTCACCTTGTGGGGTGATTCATGTTCTGATAGTTTCACAAAGGATTCTTTGAATCCCATCATATGTTTGGAATCCCCACTGTCTATAAGCCAATCATTGCTTCCATGTGTGATGTTTCCCATGAGAGTAGAAATCAAAACATATTCTTCATCACTTGAAGAATTGTCACTTTCTATCCTCTTTGTGGAAGGTTCATCATCTTCTGCAGCATGAGAATGATGTCTTCTCTTGTTTCCTTTCTTCTTGAGAGAGCCATTTTTGTTCTTAGGACAATCTCTAGCATAGTGTCCTCTTTCATCACATGTAAATCATCTGAATTTTGGTAGATTCTTGTTAGATATTCTAGGATGAAAGTGCTTACCTTGGTGATGATTTTTTTTGCTCTTCTTAGATTGTACTGTGAGATCTTGATCTTCATTTCCCATCTTTTCTTCTTGAGCTACTATTCGAGCTTCTTCTTGTGAGCATTCTTCCCATAGTCTGCTAAAATTGATTAGATTATTTCTGGCACAGATCCCTTGAATAAAGGAGTCCCATGATCTAGGGAGGCCATTCAAGGTGGTCATCACAATTTCTGCATTCTCTACTTCTTCATCTACTGCTTCAAGATGTTCCTTGATATGAGAGACTCTTGAAAAGTAAGACTGGATGGTTTCTGCATTCTCGATATTTAAATTCTTCAATTGGTTTCTCAGAGTCATCTTTCGATTTAAGTTCTTCCCTTCAAATAGTTTGGTCAGGGCATCAAACATAGCTTTAGGTGTCTTTAGGGAGGACACCCATGGTATGAGGTGATCCTTGATTGAATCAGCAATAATTCTCTTAGCCATGACCAATTTCTTTTTGTGTAAGGCCTTATCCTCACCTCCCTTTGGAACTGGAACCTCTTCATTTATGTAAGAGTCCAACTCATTCTCTTCCAGGACCTGGGAGATCCTATACATCCAGGCTCAGAAGTTATCAACCCCCTCAAGATTTTCATCAAGCTTAGTATGATGAGACATCTTAATAGAGAACCTCAAATGGAAATGCAGAAGATTTAGATATTACTAGGTTAATATGTCAGAACTAGATCTGGAGCTGAATTTTTGAAGAGCTGGTTTAGGAGTAGATTAGGGTTTGACAGTCCGGGAGTTGTGTCCAACCAAAAAATTTGATCTTGATCTCTAAACTTTTATTTTGAGGAGGAGATCAATCCAAGCCTGGGGTTACTCAAAAATTCCACTTCTGTGGAAAGCCCTAATTTTCGGCAGCAGTGTCGAGTCAAAAACTGAAAATGCTCAGAATCAAATTCTGCTTCGATAGAAAGATGCGCCCTAGAGAGGAGAGTCAGCCCAACCTTCTTTTGCTGAAAATATATGGAGAGAGATCCAAAAAATAGGAAGCCCTAGTTTCCGCAGTTGCATAGTGTCTTCTTCTCAGGTTAGCTATGATACCATGTTAGATTTTTAACATTTAAGCTATATGACATTAGGATCTTATCTGAGAGAATAACAAGCACAACTATAAAACATAAGAGACAATAAACACAAAGTTTTTCCTCGTGGAAACCATAAAGGAGAAAACCCCGCAACTTCCTCAGAGATAGAATCAACACCAAAATTAAAACCCCAAAACAATAACATGATCTCCTGACAATAGTAGTCTCTCTCTCTCTCTCTCTCTCTCTCTCTCTCTCTCTCTCTCTCTCTTTTCCCAGCTACTTCTTCTCTCTCAATTATGCTCTACAATTGAGTGTGAGTGAATGTGTGATAAATAGAGAGGCTCACTGTTTATTTATACTAATTCCTGACTTGAAATTAACTCACTAGGGACGACTTCTCTAGGAGAGTCTAATAACCTTAGGGCCCCACAACTGCGGGGAATTCAACCCTTGATCAATAGGAGGGGTTACCCTCTATGAATTTACATGACTTGTTTACATGATTGAATCTATCGATCAGAACATCGAGGCATGACATGACTCAAATACATTACAGATACTTCCCGGAATAAACATTGGGGTACAATACATAAGATATACAAGCAAGTACATTCTGAAGTGACAAATACATCAACATTGAGTGATGATAGTGAGACTGCTGAAGTTTTCTCAGACACAAGGGATGAAACTGAGCTGTATGAGGGAATATGCAATGGAATTTTGAAAGCTATAGGTACACTAGATTAAGGAATAGGCATATCCATAGAAACAAGTGTAACAGATTCAGGTAGACAAGTGGGATTCTGATAAAGTTGGGTCATAAAAGGTGTCACAGTAGAACCATCAGATAATGAAGATAAAGCCATTATTGATGAGAGAAGTATTGCAGAGGAAGATGGGACAAACTGAAAAGAAGGTTGAGGTTGAGGAGGAGGTGATGAAAATTTACCATTGCTACCATTGGTAAAACTCAAAAAATCATTACCATTACCAGTTTCAACTGTAACAGGCACAAGGGAAGCCCTCTCATCCTCTTCTTCTAAATGATTCAAGTATATAGTAGAGGTGGGGATGGATGGAATTAAAGACTCTAACCATTTGAGAGGTTCCCGTTCAATCTGTGCTATTGTATATTGAGTCTTTTCAACCACAGTGGTCACCTGAGCATCTTCAGTTGGCTGAGAGGTGGTAACTTCTTGAGTGTCTAGTACTAAAGTCATTTTGCTCAATATCTGTTTGATTTGATCTAAGGTGTGCAAATAGGATTGGACCTATTTTTCCGCATATGTTTGGGGAACTTCTTCCATGGTAGCTTTCCCTTTACCTGTATCTAAATCGATTTCTCTAGATGTATTTTTGGATGCCGGAGCCTTCTTTGCTGCAGCTTGAGCTTTCATGTATTCCCTATCTTTTATTACCTTTTCTAGAATGTCTAACTCCATAGACCTGTAATGTTTTACTATGTCCCTGATTTCTTTCTGGTACTGCAAGATATGACTTTGCTCTTCTTTTCTCTTAGCCCTCGCCAAGAATTCTGAAAAAAGTATCTACTCCTTGGTAAATAAAACCATCTGGAATTTCCTCATGAGCATAACCTGCTTTGAAATGGTTCTGCTTCAGGTGGAGATCAACAATCCGCTTGGGAACATGCTGCCTTTTACTTGCAAAGCCTAGCTTGAGTGACACTATGTGGTCACTAAGCTCTGATGCCCAGGTAGAAGAAGGTATGCTCAAGGATCCAAGGGTAATAGGAAACTTAGGCCAAACTTTCCTCTTAGGTGCAACACATTTTTTGTAAATTCCTTCTGTAACTATTTGAAATGAAATCTCCTCAAGGACCAACCTATCCGGCACGACCTTAGGCAACATATGAGCATCATTTCTACCATAAACCTTGATATAGGTGAATGATTCACCAACATACCAATCTCCCATAGTGTCTATGAGGGTTTTTGCTTTAGGTGAGAAAGTAGTAGCTTCTTTGTTGAAAATCAGGAAATACACCCAGCCGAGGAAACTTTCACATATATCATAAAACCTAGTTACATAGTTGGTATCCCATAGCTCAGAATGATAAATATGCACAGGGGGGGATGATAATACCCAACTCCATCCCATATTGGGGAAATTGAATTCAACACAGAAGACATCCACAATAAAGGTAGTAAGATAAAAATTGGGATTTTTCCTAGCAATCATTTTCTAGAATTCTTGTATGGCGTTTTTATGTTCAAGTGATAGGATTGAAGCCCAGGGGAAAGATTCACCCGTAGTTAAGACATGGTGAGCAATGGGAGCCCATTCTTCTTTAAATTAAGAATAGTTGGGGAGACCATAAATCCTGCACAACAGCGCTGCAAGCAGGGAGTAAGGCTCCTTAAACCATTCGACGGGATAAAGTTCATCTTTCCTTTTGGAAAACTTGCATGGTTTAGTCATCCAAGATTTAAGCATTTGGTTGAAATTGAACGTAGATTTGGTAGCTTTAACAAATCCTGCATCGAGGAGCTGCCTAAAAGGTTTAAGGGCGTAAATTCTCACAAAGGTGTTGGAGCAGAAATTGGCTAATTGCGACCCAGTACTGGCATTAAAAAAATGATCTTTCAAATGAGCGTGGTCTATAATCCATCTAATGGCATCATTATAAGGTAGGATAGCTGGCCTTGCGGCAATAATATGTAAGCCAGAATCCCTAATTCTCTCATAAACAAGTAGGTCACTCTGGATGTCTGAAAGGTCATTGTTATCAAAGACTGAATAAACCCGAGACCAATCTAATTGGTAAGTTTCATACAATCGACCACTAGTATCAGAAAAGACGTCGAAATTTGGGTCTTTGGTAAGCATGTCTTTCTGGAGGTTTTTACTCCTGGTAAATCAGGGTGTTTTGGATGTTGCCATGTCTTATTTGAACACTGGTGCCAGTAATTAATTTGAATTATAAAAGAATCATAGTAAGTAATTGAAATTATGAAAAGGCATCTTGATAACCAACCTGAAACCATGGCGAACACTCTCGAAACTACTTGGTAAAATCTGGAGGTAAATTCATGCAGGAGAGAAAATTGCAATGATAAAAA
Source organism: Pseudotsuga menziesii (assembly GCA_001517045.1). NCBI lineage: Eukaryota > Viridiplantae > Streptophyta > Pinopsida > Pinales > Pinaceae > Pseudotsuga > Pseudotsuga menziesii. The sequence goes on from LPNX010544557.1 coordinate 363,739, forward strand.
CAGTGAAAACATCATAAATAATACCACCATATTTATAATTCATGGGAAATAATACAGACCATAGGATGAATTTGAAAGAATGGTCAGGATCAAATTTTGCAGGATGTGGAAGTAAAACATGAAATCGAAAATTTTATAAATTGTTCCATAATCCGCATTCCGCAACTTGTGGGATGTGGGGTGCAGAATCGCAAAACATAGAAAATTTATTCAATCAGCTCTGTACCCCACATTCCACATTTTGTGAGATGCGGGTTGCGGACACATGCAAACCAAATGAAAACAAACGACAACCCTGCAACCCGCATGGCGCAACTTGCGGAATATAGGATGCAGGTTGATTAAAATATACGTACATAAAAACTCTCCCGCATCCCACAATTGCGGGATGTGTGAAGAAAAATTGAAATATCAACCAAAAGGTCCCGTATTCCACAACTCGCGAGTTGCGGGATATGGGATATAAATCGGTAAAACAATTCCAAACAAAACTAGTCTTTCTACATCTTAGAACAAACAAATCAGGCATGATTTTTTTTGGAATTTTGGTTAAGTTATCCCAAGAGTAAAAAAAAATGTAATGAAACCCCACAAGTTTATGAAGGGTCTTACCAATTTACCTTCGTATGTGTGATTGAGCTCGTGTGTCAAAATAACATGGGATCTGTTGTACCTACAACACTATAGAAGCTAAAGAAGGAAATAATCATCCAACTATCAACGAAGAACCGATTGAAGCTGAAGATATTGTTGTCAAAAGTGAAGAATGAGCATTAATTATTTTCCATTCACAATGAGGAATAATATATGTCAAAAACAGTCATGAAAGAAGTTTAGCTGCAAGATGTAATCCACCATCACCACCCCCTACATTATAAGTCAAAGTTGCAGCAGAAATGATGCACATAACAACACACATTCCTCTCTATGAAGGAGATGAAGATCTAGAAAGACACTGGTTTGTCTATGAATCAATATGGGAGGCCAACACCATTACCAACGAATAACGAAAAATGACACAATTTTTTGGTTCCCTTCGAAAAAGAGCTCTCAGATTGTATATGACCTACATAAAGAACCCTTAATGCAACAAAAAGTCAGATAAAACAATAGTTCATGTATTTCTTCATAACTCCTGATGCAAAGCATCTCGCTACTAAAATGCTAAAAACCACTACTCAAAATCCCATAGAAATTGTTAAGGAATACGATAAAAGATTCAAAGACTTATTGAGCCATATTGACTACAACGTTGATAAACACTTATTGATCCAATGGTTTGTGGCTAGATTATCACAGAAAATCAGAATGCACATCCGTTTACACAACTTCAATACATATGAAGATGCATTGAAGAAAGCATTGCAAATAGAAATGGATGATGATTACATTAGAGGAAATTTGGGGTCTAAAATGGGCCTTATAAGAAAACGCACCAACAATAAATTTTGTGAGTTGGAATTCAAGAACCAATAGAATTTCAATAAAATGAGTCAACCATAATGGTTGAATTGAGATATTTGTCATAAAAGAAAACTACTTTTTTTGTTCGTATTTTTGACATATCTCCCTGTGTTTTTACTCAAATTTCAGGTGGGAGAGCTCATTGGATGTGGAATTTAATTCCGCATCCAAAGAGTACCCACATTGCATATGTTTTATGGTCCCTGCTACCCCAAAAAAAAGAAATGCCTGAAAAAATGTGGTGATGATGTCATCATCACGTTTTTTCAGGCATTTCTTGTTTTTGGGATAGCGGGGTCCATCAAAAGTATGTAGTGTGGGTACTCCTTGGATGTGGGATAAAATTCCACATCCAATGAGCTCTCTCGCTTGGAATTTGAGTAAAAACACAGGGAGATATGTCGAAAATACAAACAGAAAAGTAGTTTTTTTCATTCTTCCTCCAAAATTAATAACTATTATTTTATTATTTTAACTATTATTTTATCATTTTCCTTAGGAGGCCCATTTTAGACCTCAAATTTCCTCTAATGCCTTATAGCTCCTGTCAACTAACGCATCGAAGAACAACTTGAAGTCATGCAGAAATCCATTCATGAAAAAAGCCTCAGGGGAGACGAACTCTAGTGTACAAAATGCTCAATAACAAGCCATACAAAAGATTATTGTCAATAGGATGACCGACGACAGGAGTTCCGGTTCATACAAACAAAATGCTTCTGTGACATCTGCCAAAATCATGAATCACATGCAACAAAATATTGTGATCCGTACAATATGAAGAATGAACAATCTCATTGGTGTGCTATATGTGAAGTCAAATCTCATTCCAAATCGGAATGTCATCTAAAGTTAAAGAATAAACATAACTATTAAGCAGTATAGCAGACTAATACTATCAACCAAAGTAATGACATAAATGATAGTAATGAAAGGAATGACATAAATGAAACCAGTGAAAGGAATGATAATAGAAACGATCGGAATGACATAAATGACATATATCAAAGATACCATGACCAAAGATATGATTGATGTAATGACTAGTTCAACCGATGAGGAGGATTCCAAGGTCGCGGTCGGAACAACGAAAGTTGAGAAAATCGACCACGTTAACCTATATAGTTATATGCATGCCTCAATTAAGGGCATCAACATGCAGAGTGTCCCTATAGAGGTCAAACATATCTGATGTTTTGTACAAACTGTAGAGTAGGTGATCAATATTTGGAGGATTTCCCTACCATGCTTGAAAATATTACTAATAAAAAGAATGTTTACATCTTGTCCAGTGTTCCTAAGTATGATATTATTAAAACTAAGAATCTTCATATCATAACTCGACAAGGGACAAAAATTGGTCTTAATAATATGCAAATTAGTAAATTAAAAAGTAAGCAGGATTATCCTAACCCTATTGAGCAAAAGCGATTGCATAATAATGCATAAAAAATATTTCAAAAATCAGCATCCCAGGAATACTATGATGAATCTTGACAAGAAGCTAGTAAATAAATGCTCAAATTAATAACCAAGGAGGAAGTTGTCACAAAATTAATAGACGTAATGTATAATATTAAAAGCAAGTATGTTAAAGAAAATTAATCTAAGAATATATTTCGACTAAATCAGAAAGATAAAACTAACGCAGACCTCATGTCGATTTGGAAATCAAAGGATACCATGCCCGACAAGTTGTCCTCAACTTCGGATCAACAGTAAATATCATGACTCGTGATACTTGGGAACACCTTGGTCGACCGTAACTACATGGGTCGAGCATCTACCTAAAATTAGCAGACCAAGGACTAATCGAACCAATTGGTTTATTGGAAAATTTCAACACGTCCATCAAAGGAATAATGACCCAAGTCGACTTTGAAACCATCAATCCCAAGGAAGGATCCAACTCCTTCTCTACCCTAGTTGGCCGAGCATGGGGAAGAAAAATGAAAGCATCAATATCCATCGACAAAGAAAGAATCAAACTCAAAGGCAATGGACAAAACGTTATCATACCAATTCATCCGTCACAAGGAGAGTCTTGGATAGAACCAATTGATGACGATTTCGACATCCGACAACTATAACAAGTTATACAACTTGACGAGAATATGATATTGTTCTCGTTTTTTGGAGGGTCAGTTTTAGTAGTTTTTTTTACCTCAGTTTCAAAAAAGATGTATACTGGTAGCACCATTTTTCATTTTGAGCATTTTTTTTGTGATTTTGCAAATTATTGGTCATAAAAAAAGAATAATTTTTATTTACAAATGCGTTTGTTGAAATTTTACAAAAAATAATTATATATAGTAACCAGTTGTAATGAAAAATATATACATTTCTGAATTTTCTTAACATTTAGAAGCTAGATAGGACAAAAAAAATATACATTTTGGAAGTTTTTCCTTAAAATATTCTTATAAAGAAATTATTTTTTGTAGATAACTCGAAAAGGATGAAAAATAAAGACAATTCAAACCATTTTAAGGTATTTTTAGCTATTTTTAACGTATTTTGAGTTATTTTATGTATAAAAATGATATTATTTAACATTAATTTTCATTAAGTGATGATTCTCATAAACTTAACATTTGTAATTAACACATTAAAAACATAATATTTAATCTCAAAATAAAATATTAAAGTCAAAACATTACAAAAAATATCATATCAAAAAATTGTGAAATTTGACATTTTACTCAACAACTTAGAACTAATCAAGAATATCAAAAACTCATTTTTAACAATCAATATACTTACAGTAAGTTCAAAAAACCATGTGAAAACATTTAAACATCATAAAAAGAATAAACAAAATATATAGTAATAATAAAAAACATAAGTTAGAAAAACATATGAAAAAATAGATAAGTTTTAAACAAAACCATGTGAAAAATATATTTAAGTTTTAAACAAATACATATTAACAAAATAATAAAAAAGTTTAAATCATATAAAGGGGTGGCGGGATTCTTAGAATCGCCCCCCTAAAAACTTCCTTAGTCTTTATATATATTGTTTATACAAAAGCAAAAAACTTTTAAGATTTTATTTTATTTTTTATTTTTTTCTTTGGTTTTTAAATTTTTTTGATATACTAATATATTATTTGTTTTTTAATATTATTTCATATTTTATGTTATTTTATAGTATAAGTTTTATATTTTATATTTTATCTTGTTTTACATTTTATATATATATTTTAAATATTACAAAATATATCTTTTCAACAAAAAAAAAGTGAAATTTGACATTTTCCTCAACAACATAAAACTAATATTAATAACTCATTTTTAACAATCCATATACTTAAGTTTTTTTTAATTTATAATAAGTTGAAAAAACCATGTTAAAACATTTAAACATCATAAAAATGATAAAACAAATATATAATAATAAAAAAACATAAGTTGAAAAAAACAATAGATAACTTTTAAACAAAACCATGTGAAAACTATATATAAGTTTTAAACAAATGCATATTAACAAAATAATTAAAAAAGTTTAAATAGTATAAAGGGGTGGCACGATTCTGAGAATCGCCTTCATTAAGAACTTCCTTTATATCGTTTTACATCTTATATATATTTTTTAAAATATTACAAAAATATGTAAACACGAATAACAAAAACTCATTTTTAACAATCAATATACTTAAATTTTATTTTTTAATTTACAATAAGTTGAAAAGACCATGTAAAACCATTTAAACATTATAAAAATAATAAAGAAAATACATAATAAGAATAAAAACATGAGTCAAAAAATACATATAAAAAAATCTGTAACTTTTAAACAAACCATGTGAAAAATATATATAAGTTTTAAACAAATGCATATTAACAAAATAATTAAAAAAATTAAATAGTGTAAAGGGGTGGAGCAATTAAGAGAATCACCCCCTTAAGAACTTCTTCACCCCTTATATATATGGCTTATACAAAAGCCACACAACCTTTTAAAATTTTGTTTTTTTTTTAAATTTTCTTCTTGGTTTTTAAAATATTTTGTTATATTAACATATTATTTGGTTTTCTTAATATTGTTTCAAACTTTATGTTGTTTTATAGCTTAAGTTTTATATTTTATATTTTATATTGTTTTACATTATATATATTTTTTTAAAATAATTTGTTAATTTTCATCGTTTGTTTTTCTTAATATTGTTTTGTGTTTGTTGTGGTGATTGTTTTTTAAAATTATTATTTTTAAATGTTTTGTTATAGTTTTAAAGTGAGTGTAAATTTTCTAATTTTTTTAAGAATATTTTATATTTTCAATTTATTTTGTTTTGTTATTTAATTGTTTTTAATGTGTTTAATATCTTTTTTTTTGTGAATTTTTGCACTTTATTTTATTTTATTTTTAGGAGTTTTGGTTCAACAATGTGCTCCTCCGGTCAAAAATTCCTTTATTTTATATGGAAAGAGTAATAATTTCTAGAATATTTTTTATTTAATATAGTGCAATTTTTATATTTTGTTACTAAGAGGTTTAATAAATATAATTTATAAAATGATGTAATTATGCCTTTTTTTGAACTACTGTGCTACCAGTAGCATCAATTTTCAATTTGGGGCTTGATTTTAAGCTTATTGTATTTAATAAGAATAATTGTTTTCGCCAATGTCCACATTTTTAGCCCAAAAAAAAGTGGTGCTACTGGTCGCACCACATTTTGATTTGGAGGTGTTTTTTGGTGTTCTTTTCACAAAATAGGAGTTTTATGGCTAGAGTTCTCGTTATGAGTATAAAGTTCTCATCATATTGTATAACATGTTCTATATCAAGTAAAGAACAACAAATATTATACCAAACCAAATGAACAAAGAGAAATTCATCTTGGAAATCCTTCATCGATTGGATACAGTTCGAATGCTGAACTTTATGACTAAGAGATAGAAAACTATGAATTGCAAGCATGGGAATGTTGGACAATCGAAGGCATCCCTAAAAAGAAAATACAACAATGTTTTTTTGTCACTAGAATTCCAATAATCTTTGAAAGAAAAATCAAAGAATATCCGACTATAGCACCGATGAAAAACGAGTTGTCAACCATACCACCACTAAGATACATAGAACGAGAATCCCTATCTTCTCATGTCGAGGAAGTTTCAAAGAACATAGGTGAACAAGGTCAACTTCATATCTTGGTTGAGACATTCATAGGACAAGCTGAAAGATGGTGGGATACGCATCGCCGCGATACTACAGACTTCAACTGCATCATTGACATACTTCCTCGAAATATTTGGAGGAAAGAAACTCAAAACACAAGAAAATATTCCAACCTTCACATAACGGAAAGATCATGAGAAACACATTGAAAACTGTGAAAAGGAATGGAAAATATTATGCTACAAAGATGAAAGAATCTAGCTGTACATTTTTCCAAATACACTTGACGACTTACCGAACAAATGGTACAAAATGGAAGAAGCAAGAGGAGAAAAAGTTATTTGGAAAGAAATCAAAGAAAATTTTGTCAAAGACTTCAAATTTTCTCCACATGACGAGTTATAAAATGAATTAAGTAACTAGGTGAGAATTTTTATACAACCGGAAGGTAACAAAATACCAACGGAGAATCAACGACTAGCTTGACAGAGTGCTACATGCAACAACATCAAGTCGACTGAACTCCAACATTCGACAAGACTACAGTTGGAAACAATTAAAAAAAAGGGAAAAGCTTCAAGTGGAAATAAGAACATATGTTGAGCCTCATTTTGTTATCATTTTTGGAAATTAAACTTACACATTTAAACACATATTTTATTTCCTTTAGTATGTTTTATGTCATACAAATCATTATTTCGGCACAAGGTAAGAACAAATTTGATGTTATTTCCACTTTGGTTATTAATATCATTTTTATGATTTTATTGACTCAAAATCATGTTATTTAAAGCATTTTTAAATGTATTATTTGATATGTATATTTGTTTGCAGATTTTATGGTTCGTTTTGTCAAATTAAAAACAAAGTGTATTCAGCCTTCCTTTCGCATTATACGTCCAACTCGCGATCCAGCTTTGCGTTCAGCTCGTCATCCAACCGCCGCATGAGATTCATGGATCGTTGCCATGTGTGCCCTAGATTGATGCACTATACATCCAGCTCATAGTTCAGTGTTCCGTTTAGTTTGCCGTTCAGCACGCTCATCAGCCTGTGCGCTATCCATAGCTGGTTTTGGGCATTTAAGCATGAAACATCCTGTAATCTCCTTAGCTCACCATCATGCCAACCATCTCTGTGATGGACTAATGCATTTAACTCATCCTCTAGAAGGATCTCCCCCTAGCTGCTTGTTATCCACACGTTTAAAGGGTTAGACATTTGTTGTTAACTCATGGCCCCCTTTGTTTTAATACTCAACTCTTATAATCCTATGTGTTTAAGGGATAGAATGGACTACGTTCCAGAAGACCAGCTGTGTTGTTGTCCCTACTCTCGACAACACCACCAGTCTGCACGCTCACGCTGATAAGGGACCTGTGTTCTAGAACTTGCTGTTGTGTACAGACTTGAGTTCAACACTAGCTCATCAATCAAGCCAAGGAAGGGATTCACACCATGATGAAGAGTATTTGCCACGTGAAGGAAGAATATCAAGCCACATCAAGCACGCTGTAGAAGCCTGTTCACGCTAAAGAAGGAGTAGACTCATCACCTTATGCCACGATCATGCTGAATGAAGAGCCATACCATGTGTTGGTTGCAAATCAATTATGTGGTTTAAATATTACCTAAAATTTGAGAGCAATTGAAATTTAGGGTCGAATTGCTCATCTCTCATGTAAACTATATATATCAGTCTCTAAATACAGAGAAAAGCTATCCAGAGTCAGTAGTCAGTTAGTCATATTTTTTATAAGCACTGTATTTTTTTGAAGTTGATTAAAGAGATGTATGCATTGCTGTTGAAGATTGTGTTTGAGTAGGAGTTAGCAGACTTCACCCTTAATTGTTGAGAGGGCCCCTCATCAACCAGAGGTTCATTAGATTAGTTTTAATTCAGTTCTTTCTTTTTTGTTTTAGTTAATCTAGTTTAATTTCCCGTTTGTTTTCATTCGATGCTATTTTATTTCCTGTATTGTATTAACTTAGTTTTCTTTCAGTAGTTAAACAAGTATTTTATTTCCTGTATTGCATTAGTTTAGTTTTATTTCAGTAATTAAATAAGTAGATGCACGCATAGCGTTACTTTCAGTCATTTGCTTTCAGTATTTTGTTCTTAGTTAGTTGCTTTTAGTTAGTCATTTCATTCCAGTATTGCTTTCAGTTTTTAGTTTCAGACAAGTAGAATAGTTTATTTCCATTTTATTTAGTTAGTTATGAATTGGTTTAAGTAGAATAGTTTGTTTTCATTTCAATGTAGTCTTGTTTATTTATTTCCTGTTATTAATTTATTTATATAGAATAATTTGCTTTGATTTAAATTCAGTTCTGTTTATTTTTTTTCTCTCATGAATTTGTTTAAGTTAATTTCCAGTTTGTTTAAGTTAATTTCCGGTTTATTAATTAGTTTACATTGCAATGCTTTATTTTTGTTTCAGAATTAGTTTGAAGTTAATTTGTTGATTAAATAGATTTTTTTATTGATTCCATGCATTAGGTTTAGAACTGCATAACTTCAGCTAAAGAATTAGGTCATTTAGGTTAGTTTTTACCATTTTTTACTATACAGACCGCCATTCGGACTGTCTGTCCAGTCTGCCATTCAGTCACCCTTTACAGACCTATTGTTCAGTCTGTCATGTAACCCTTGGTTCTGTTTTTAAATGTTTTTATGCATTTCCCAGATTGTTTCTAGTTTTTTTTTGTCAATCTTTGGATTATGTTTGTAGTTGGCAGTTTTTATTTAAGCATTTCAATTAAAGTTTGATTGTTTTAGGTTATTGATTAAAGTTTTATTATTTTTATTTTATTTTAAATATGGATTAAGTTGTTCTTATTTCCTGATTTCGTTTTACTGTTGTTTTACATCTTTGTTTGCATATAGAGTTCAAAGTTAAGTTTTTTATAATCATAGGAATCATTCTTGTTTTTATGTGTGTGTATTGAAAAATAAAGTTTAAATATATTTATTAAGTTTTCTAGTTTCTTATGTTTATTATGTTTATTAAGTTTTCTACTTGCTTTTTCAGTTTTCTATTCTTTATAAGATAAGTTGTCTTTTTACCCCAGCCTTCTGCTTAACAAATAGTTAGTTGGTTATTTGTCAGTTTAGTTGTTATAATTCTTTTTATGCATGAGTTAGTGTTTGAAGTTATGAGTATTATTTTTTATGTCTTTCTTTTCAGTAGCTGTTTAGAATTTGATATTCCAATCCAGTCCAATTTTTGAGATAGTCTTAGGAGTTTGACTCGGTTTTTCATTTTGAAATATCTTTCAATATTTTGTTTATTAGAATATCTCCACGACACCCTAGGAGCCTTTTTACCTTTGCATATATTTTGTATCAACTCTAAGCTTACCAACCCCGATTGATAATTAAATATTCAGTGTATTTAAGATAGTATAACACACTGCAAACATTTTGGTGCCATTGGTGGGGTGTTGTTTTATAAGGTAGAATAAATAGGGTTCCTTTATGAAGTTTAGATAGATAGATAGATTACTTTTATATTACACAACAAGAGGGAGGGGATACCAGTAAGACGTAAAGATGACTTCACTAGGGAAGTTTTGTGGTGTAATAGCCAGACGCATCCACTATAGTGGGGTGCCCCCAAAGCCTTGTTATTCCTTTGTTGTTTTTGTAAGTGTGTTATTTTCTTCATTTGTCATATACTTGTTTTTCGTTTTTAGAACCAACGCATCTATTATAACAGGTGCCCCTAAATCCAACAATAATAGTATAACATAAGTTTCCTTTAATTTAGTTTTCTTTTCATGAACAAACTTAGAGATACTTAGGGTAAATTTATTAAGGTAGGAAAATCCATCGACATTCTGCTAACTTTTCCAGGGGACGTAACACCCCAACTACTAACTCACCAGAAAGGTATCAAAAAACACCTGAAGGTAGTAATTCTTCTTGGAAACCTAAAGAAACTCTTCCAAGAGATCTTACCAAGGGAACCATAAAAGGATAAGGAACCTTTCCCAGAGGTCCCGAGGACCTCATTCTGGAAGAAATTCAGAAGGATCAACCATTAGTAATCACTAGTTCTCCAGTAGTCACAAAACCAAAGGATACGACCTTTTCACTAGTAGGAAGTCAAAACTTTGTTGACCTTGTTGATCCTGAGCAGGTAAAATCCCTCTTTGGAAACCCATTAGATACAATCATCTCACAAATTGAGACATCCATAGTAGAACCTACTCTCCCTCTAGAGTTCAATAAGAAAATGGTTGACCAGAGGAAGATCTCTCCCGAAACATAGCGTTGGGATGCTCCATTATTACCTCGAAAGGAGCTTCCTAGGTATATTTATATTAAAAAACCAGCCTATATGGAGGGATCGAGAGAGAATGAAGATCGTAATGAAGTTATAAATAATGAAGGAGAAGGAGAAAATCAAACTTAGGCTACCTTTGGTTTTCCTATCCTAGATATTGTACTGGATGTAAATATGAAAAACATCCCTCCTTCTTCTTTACCTACTTTTTATGGAAAAATTAATGAGGACCCGGACACATTCTTTTTCGACTTTGATATTCTCTGTAGGATCTATAATTACCTATAAGATGCTGACAAACTAAAACTCTTCCCGCTACATTGAAAGATTCCACCTTGCAATGGTTCATGGGATTAGGTGAATCCACTATCAGGACTTGGGACGGCATGAGAACCTCATTCTTACAAAAGTATCAAGCATACTGCAAACCTAAAGACTCTTGACACGATATATTCAAGATACAACAACTTGAACATGAAATCCTAGAGGATTATCTCGAAAGGTTCATTTATACCCTTCATAAATCAAAGCATTAGAGGAAATTTGGGGTCTAAAATGGGCCTTATAAGAAAACATGCCAACAATAAGTTCTTGTGAGTTCGAATTCAAGAACCAATAGAATTTCAATAACATGAGTCAGCCATAATGGTTGAATTGACATATTTGTCATAAAAAAAACTACTCTTTTTGTTTGTATTTTCGACATATCTCCCAATGTTTTTACTCAAATTTCAATTGGGAGAGCTTGTTGGATGTGTAATTTGATTTTGAATCCAAAGAGTACCCACACTGCATACTTTTGATGGACCCCTCTACCCCCAAAACAAGAAATACCTAAAAAAATGTGATGATGGCATCATCATCACATTTCTCAGGTATTTCTTGTTTTTGGGGTAGAGGGGTCCATCAAAAGTCTATAGTGTGGGTACTTTTTGGATGAAGAATCAAATTCTTCATCCAACGAGCTCTCCCAATTGAAATTTGAGTAAAAACACAGGGAGATATGTCGAAAATACAAACTCAAAAAGTAGTTTTCTTCTTTCTTCCTCCAAAATTAATAAATATTATTTTATTGTTTTAACTATTATTTTATTATTTTCCTTAGGAGGCCCATTTTAGACCTCAAAATTCCTCTAATGTATCATGACCTTCGAGAAGATGTAGTACGTACACTTTTTCTCAAAGGAATCTTCGAAGACTTGTTAGAGAGTCTTAATCTCATGGTAGCTGGCGATATTTCTCATAAGACTTTTGCATAGATCGATGAGATGTGTAAAATTATTCTAGAAGTAGGAGGAAAGTTGGGAAAAACTTTCAAGAGCCTTATAGTAGAAACATAAGAGGAAATGTTCCTAGTTCAGGAGGAGTTACAAGGATGGAATTAGGTAATCTATTGGATAATTTTAAGACTGACATATTAGGAGCCATGGGTTCTCAATTAGATCCTTTACAAGCCAAGAAAATACAAGATGAAGAACAAGAAGAAATGAGTATTTTCTATCCAAGGTGTAGAACAAAACATCCCCAAAGGGAATGCATGTTAAACAACATTTTTGTATGTCACATCTATACAGAGGAACATCCGACAGATAACTGTCCATCCTTGCCTGGATTACAAGCCATCTATAAGAGTGGGGATGTAGGTGAAACATTTAGGAGGCCTCCTTGGAAATCTAGAGATCAACCAATATACCATAATTTTCCACCACAATACCCACCCTATTACTCTCCATACCAACAACCCCAACAATAGAACAATCCTAGTTGGCAGAGTTGGCCACCTCAGTATCCTCCTCCTCAATTTCCATAGCAATAGTATTGGTCACAAGGGTGGAGAGGACAGCCATATCCTCAGTCACAACCTATTCCTCCACCTAGTCATCCTTATCCTCAACATCAATCAAATTTCTAGCAGTATTTTCCTGGATTTGTACCTCCAGTTCCTCTCATAACACAACAACCTCATCACTTCCAGAATACAAATCCTCCGCGACCGACATTATTACCTGCACAACCGATACTTAACCCTAATAATAACCCAACTCAATTTATTAATAATATTGAGTTGCAAACTCTTCCATCCTACCTTGTTTCGACTATACCTATACATGAGATTCAATTACGGTCTGGAAGAGTTGTTAATGATAAACCCATAACATCAGTCATCATTCGTGAGGAAAATGATGAAGAAGAAGATTCAAATGAACCCATGAATGATGTCATTTTGGAGGATGTGAATATTTCAAAAGTTCTAGTACCTACCCGTCCTCCCCAAGAACTTATTCAGGAACAAAGAATTCCTCCATTTCCAGCAAGACTAGTAATAGAAAAACCCGTAGAGTATGATATATTGAATGAATTAAAGCATATATGTATCAAAATCCCGTTATTACAAGCTATTAAAGACATACCAATTTACAGTAAGGTGATAAAGGAATTATGCATTAAACCTCCAGGGAAGAAACAAAAATACTCCCTTACAATTCATGTCATAGGAGAGATCAGTCCTGGATTGCAAAATATACAAATCCAGGAGCCCTAGTAGTGACTATAATCATAAATAATACTTCCATAGGTAACACGTTAATTGATTTAGGATCAGCCATCAATATGATGACCACCACAGTTTTAGAAGTTTAACAGTTGGGACAATTTCTTCAGCCTACCCCTTCCATCTTGGAACTAGCAGACCATACTAGGTAAAGCCTACTGGAGTCCTGCACAACATTATTGTATCAGTAGCTTCATGGGAATACCCCATTGACTTCATGATCATAGAATCAAAGGATCCTTCTAAAGGACATCCTATCATCTTGGGAAGACCATGGTTAGCTACTGCCAATGCTTTTATGGGATGTAGAGATGGGGAGATGACCATTTCCAATGGGTTATCTACCCAAAGACTTATTTTATATCCCCCAGCACAACCAATAACTGAAAATTCTTGGTGGTTAAATTTTTCCTTTGGGAATGAATATTTTTATGACCTTTCCTTTCCTAGTGATTTCTCCTGGGCATTGCAGGAGCAAACTACTGAGAATGTATTGAATCATTTTATTTCCTCCACCGCTAGTATAGATTTTCCTCAGTCATTTGCTAAATTTGATTAAATCTTTGGAGATGAGTTTCAAGAAACTATGGCTCTCTCAATGTTTACAAAGGAACCTTTTGTATTCACCATCAAAGCGCATACAGGACCTTTCACCATACCTTGTGAAGTTGGCCTTGAAAATTTTCTGCACATAAATGCAGGATTAAGTGAAGATCTACAAGCTCAACTACTTAAGGTTCTTAAAAAACAAGCCAGAGCATTTGCATGGGAATACACTGATATGAAGGGTATACACCTTGAAACTTGTATTCACCACATTTATATGGATCCAAATATACCACCTGTAAGACAGCCTCAGAGGAGGATGAATCCTGCTTTGAAGGAGGTAGTAAAAGAAGAATTACAAAAAATTCTTACCATCGGTTTCATCTATCCTATTTCCGATAGCAAATGGATGTCTCCTCTAGTAGTAGTTCCAAATAAAGTTACAGGGAAATGGCGTATTTGTGTTGATTTTAGGGAACTAAACAAAGCCACTCTTAAAGACTACTTTCCTTTTCCCTTTATTGACCAAGTATTAGATACCTTGTCAGGTAAGCAGTATTTTTCCTTTCTTGACGGATATAGTGGATACAATCAGATCCTAATAGCACCTGAAGATCAGGATAACACCACTTTTACATGTCCTTGGGGGACATTTTCTTATCGAGTTTTTCCATTTGGCTTATGTAATGCACCCACTACTTTTTAGCGAGCAGTCTTAGGCATCTTTTCTGATCTTATACATGATCGTGTTGAGGTATACATGGATGATTTTACAACCTATGGTAATACTTTTCAAGAAGCTCTTGACAACCTCGAGAAAGTGTTGATCAGATGTCAAGAGATAAACTTATCTCTTAGTCATGAAAAGTGTAAAATGTTACTGACAGAAGGTATAGTTCTAGGACACCATATTTCTTCTCAAGGAATTAAGGTAGACCCTGCTAAGATCGAAGTAATAGTTGGCCTTCCATCTCCAAAAACCCATAAGGAGGTAAGAATATTTTTGGGTCATGCAGGCTATTATCGTCGTTTTATTGAAAACTTTACAAAGATAGCTGCACCAATGTTTAAATTGCTCATAAAAGATGTAGAGTTCCAATGGACAAAATCTTGTCAAAATGATTTTGAGAATTTAAAAGCTAAACTATTAGTAGCACCAATACTTAGGGGCCCTGACTAGACCCTTCCCTTTCATATATCTACTGATGCTTCTGATACGGCCATAGGTGGAGTCCTAAGCCAGAAAGAAGGACAATCACCTTATGCCATTTATTTTATAAGAAAAAATCTTTCTCCTGCCGAAGTAAACTATAACGTTACTAAGAAAGAATTTTTGGCAGTAGTTTATGCTATTAATAAATTCCATCATTATATTACAGGGTACGAAGTTTTTACGCACACTGATCACTATGCCATTAGATTCTTAATGAATAAACCAATCACCAATGGTAGAGTTACCCTGTGGCTTCTCCTATTGCAAGAATTTAATATTACAGTCATTGATCGACCTGGTAAAGAAAAATTAGTCGTAGATTTTCTTTCTTGTATACAACATGATAATGATATTAAACCTATTAATGATACCTTTCCTGATGAACATATGTTCACTATATCTATTCAAACCCCTTGGTTTGATGGTATTGCAAACTATCTAGCGACTGGAAAAGTACCACACCATTTGGTTGCATACGAGAAACGTCACATAATAGTATAAAGTTCTAACTTTTCCTCGGTTGATAATGACTTATTTCACACTGGCCTAGATCTTATTATTAGAAGGTGTGTGCGTGAAGATGAAATGACAGATATGCTCTGAGCATGCCATGATGGACCATGTGGAGGACACTTTTCTGATAAATGGACAACATACAAAGTATTGCACTCTGGTTATTACTGGCCAAGCATTTTTAAGGATGCTGCCAAGTACGTTAAAGGATGTGAGAGTTGTCAAAGAATGGGTAGACCCACAACATCAGACCAAATGCCTTTATAGCCATAGGTCATGATTGAGCCTTTCGAAAAATGGGCTCTTTATTTTGTAGGACCAATCTCTCCCATGTCTCATAAAAATAAATATATCTTGGTTTGTACAGATTATGTTACCATATGGGTAGAAGCTAAAGATTTATTTAGGGCTAAAGAGAAATCTGTAGTAGAATTCATATATGAAGAAATATTTACTCGGTTTGGTGTACCCAGAGAAATTGTCACAAACCAAAGTACCCAATTCAGTTCCAAATTAATGCAAGATATCACTATGAAGTATGGTATCCAGCATTGTAAGTCCTCACCTTACCATCCTAAAGCTAATGGCCAGGTAGAATCAACCAATAAAGTATTAGAAGCTATTTTAACCAAGACCGTTCACTTACATCATAAGGATTGGGCGGATAGAATTCTAGAGGCTTTATGGGCCTATAGAATAACATTGAGAAATACTACCGGACATACCCCCTATGAGTTAGTATGTGGAAAACAATTCCTTTTACCTATTGAATTTCAAGTTAAAACCTTTCGTATGGCATCACCGTTAGGTATGGATTTGGATGAAGCGCAGAAACAACGAATCCTGTAGATTCATGAATTAGATGAAATTAGACAAGATGCACTCCAAAGAACCATGCTAATACAGAGTCATCGGAAGCAATGGCATGATAAATTTATCAAGAAAAAGCAATTTAATACTGGAGATTGGGCATTACTATTTGATTCATGGTTCAAAAACTTTAAAGAAAAATTAACTACCCGTTGGTTGGGCCCTTTTGAGGTAGTTACAGCTTTTGACAATGGATCAGTAAAAATTAAACCAATTGATGGCTCAGAAGTTTCCTTTATAGTGAATGGACATAGACTTAGGCTTTATCATCAACCAACATCTAGACAGGATTTCATACAAAATGTTTTACAACATAGAGAAATGGAATTGATTGAAGAGGAAGTTATTCCTCCTCCTCCTGATCCATGAAATTATTTTGGGTTATCATCATTTGTATATATGTAGATATGTTTTTTTTCTATGAATAAATGAGAGTCATTTCTGATAAAATAAATTACATGCGACTCTTCTACTTTCTATGTTTTTATGAATAAATTCAATCATCTAACAAGTGGTTTTGTAGTTTGATCATGGATACTTTATCTCTATAAGTAGCTCATGAAGTATTATCTGGAAAAGGTAATTATGCTCGTAAGGTATCTTAACTTTTCTTGATTTGTAGTTTGTAGTGACATTTAAAGATAACTCCTTTCATATCATTTTTAACTGCTCCTTTTATGATTAAGATAGTTTCTGGTATTTTGATTCAGACATGTATATTTCTGATTTGTTATTTCGAACAGTGCTTGATAAGACCTATTTTCATTATCATTCATCTTGTGCCTATGGATTACTAGTTCATCTTGTACTTGTTATTAAAACTTGTCTCTCAAATATCTCTTTGTGATAACTCGAGAGTAGGTGGAATTTTGTACCTGTGGGGAACATTACTTATCTCTTCTGAAAATGATGGATTCTAAGGTTAAAGAACAAATTTAAGTTATTCTCTTTTGGAATGATTTATGATTAAGGCCGGTATGAAAAGCTATTTGTGTGGAAATTGAACCCAGTGATAGAACAATTTTACTCACAACAATTATCAATTGTACATGCAAAATCACTCACAAAAGAGATTGAATATGGAGCTGAACACTAAAATGTATTAACTCAGTGTACAATAGCCAAACCTATAACAACATAGGCTACTGCAATAAATAATTACATAAGGGATTCGAATGCATGAGGAGGAAATTCGAATCTAATCAAAAGCAGGCTTACTAAAATTAAGCAAATCCCCCATAGGTGCATAAAGTAGTTTCCAAAACAGTCAAGGAGCTCACGAATTGGAAAAATAACTTGGGCAAGCTAAAAGGTAATGGAAGGACAACTCATACATGCTTTTCATAGGAGAAAAGAGTGGAGGATGTGGAGGACAAAAAACTAGTTAACCTCACCTAGTCAAACTTTCCCAATTGCCTTAAAGCACTGAAAAAGCAGGCAATAAAGCAGAAAAAGCAGAAGGGTGCTTAGGAGGCCAGGAATAAAGTAGAATTTATTCCTTGAGGTTTCCCAAGCACTCCATGTGTCAAAATTAGCAAGTTTTACCACTATGGATGTGTACATGACAACTTGCATAAGGTGGAATCATGAAACTAGGCAAATAAGACAAAAATGATTAATTTAATGTCTAAGGTAGCCAACTATGGGTTGATTATTCTAACACCCCCCCTTAAGCCTGACTTATGAGTAATATATCAGAAAATTATAGGGCCTAGCAACAAGGCTTAGTCACCCTTTACATACTGTGTGTCCATTTAAACAAGGAAAGAGGAAAAAACCCAGTGGGAAAATCCTCCCTTAAACATGGACTGTAAAACAAAATTTGGAAATATTGTCTTCACTCATGCTTCACAGCATGATCAAAAATCCCCAGCAGTGATTTGATATTTCTGAAGGTCTTCTCACAAAATGATTTGGTGAAGATATCAGCTACTTGTTCTGAAGATGAATAGAAGAGTAGGTGAATGGTGCCATCATGCACAAGCTCTCTGATGTAGTGCATATGGATCTCAATGTGTTTGGTTCTCTGCTTCTGAACTGGATCATTGTAGATTTGAATGGTACTTTGATTATCACATTAGATGGTAGTTAAGTACTCTGATTCGAAGCCACACTCTCCAAGTAACCCCTGCAACCATAAACATTGAGTTGCTGCATTGACAACTCCTCTGTACTCTGCTTCTGTAGATGAGAGTGCAATGGCACTCTATTTCTTGCTTGACCAGATGATTGGCCCTTATGCAAGCATGAACACATATCCCAATGTGGACTTTCTGTCTATGCTATCACCTACCCAATCACTGTCAGTAAACCCAATCAAATCAAGATCATATTTAGCTTTATAGAAGATCCCATGTGTCCTTGTTCCCTGAACAAAGTTAAGGATCCTTTTGGCTGCTTTCCAATGGATCTCATGAGGCTGATCCATGTATCTAGAAGCCACACTTATTGCATAAGAAATATCAGGTCTAGTATGTGTAAGATACAACAAACATCCAATCAATTGCCTATACAGTGTATTGTTTACCATAGGTGAAGAATCAGCTTCTTCAAGCTTCACTCCTGAAAGGAAAGGAGTCTTGCTTGGCTTCCAGTCCTTCATTCTGAATTTGTTCAGCAAATCCAAGGAATACTTGGACTGGTGCACCTTGATTCCAGCTTTGGTTTGAGCAATCTCAAGCCCCAAGAATTGGCTTAAGAGCCCCAAATCTGTCATGGAGAAGGCTTGGTTCATTGCACCCTTCAAGGAAGCAATTTCATCCTTTGAGCTTCCTATAATGAGAAGGTCATCAAAATATAACACAATTATCATTAATGAACCATTAATTAACTTCAAATAGACATTTGGATCTGATTTTCACCGAACCAAATTCAGTGATAGCAAGAAGCTATCAAACTTGGCATACCAAGCCCTGGGGGCTTGCTTTAGCCCATACAATGACTTCCTCAACCTGCACACAAGGGATGGGTTAGTAGAAAATCCTTGAGGTTGCTGCATGTATATCTCTTCAATGAGATCTCCATTCAGGAAAGCACACTTTACATCCATGTGATGTACCACCCATTGCTTTGAAGCTGCAATGGCTAAGGCTAGCCTGGTGGAGTCCATCTTTGCCACTGGTGCAAAGGTCTCATTGTAATCTATGCCATGAACCTGTGAGTAGCCCTTGGCTACCAATCTATCCTTGTACTTCAGAGGTGAACCATCAGCAGCAAATTTGGTCTTGTACACCCACTTACACTGAACTAGCTTCCTCCCTGGGGGAAGATCAACCAGCGCCCAAGTGTTACTCTTCTGGAGTGAGCTAAACTCTTCCTTAATGGCTGCTTGCCATCTTGGATCTCCTGCTGCATCTTCATATGTCTGAGGATCTAATTCCACCATCAGATAGCATTTCTCAGCAAACATAGGATCCTTCATGCACAGAGCACTCTCAAATTGAGATCTAGTCCTCCTATGGTCATTAGGATTCCCGGATAGCTCTCCTGCTGCATGAATGGTCTTGGATGCCCATTTTGGCCTTTTAGGGATGTTAGGATCTTCAATAAACTCATCACTATCAGACATATCAGAATCAGCATGTTCAACAATCTCTTCACTTACATTCAGAGGTTCTGGTGGTGAAGAGGCTTCTCCAATTTCCACTGCTGCTAGGGGTTCTTCTTGAAACTGAACACACCTTTCAATGAAGGCTTTGTTTGTGCTCAAATTTATCATCTTGTACCCTTTTGAATCTTTAGAGTACCCAACAAATAGACACTCTTGGCTTTGGGGCTGCAAATCCTTTCTCTTTTCCGTTGGAATTCTAGCCCAAGCCCTTGAGCCAAAAATCATGAAATGGGTCACATCTGGCTTGTTCCCACTCCATGCTTCGAAAGGAGTCATACCATAAAGATGTTTATGAGGCATCCTATTCTGGATATAGGCTGCACAATTTATAGCTTCAGGCCAGTACTTTGGTGGCAAAGTTTTGGCCTCCATCATGCATGTTGCCATCTCCTTCAGTGATCTGTTCTTCCTCTCAGCAACACCATTATGTTGTGGTGTGTAACGGATAGAATGCTACATCTGAATACCTGCATCTGCACAATATTGAATAAACTCAGACTTGACATACTCACCACCATTTTCAGATCTGAGGACCTTGAGTTTCCTCCCAGACTGGTTTTCAACCAAAGCCTTAAAGACTTTGAAGAGGCCAAAAACTTCAGACTTGTGTTTCAGGAAGTAAACCCAACAATACCTGGAAAAGTCATCTATGAAATTCAATGCATATTTGGCCTGACTCATGGACATATGAGGGAATGGGCCAGCAACATCACTGTGGATCAACTCGATGGGTGCAAAGGTTCTCTCCAATTTATGCTCTTGGTGTTTTCCTAGGATACAACCTTGGCAGACTCCTTTGGAAAGTTTTATCTTGGGTAACCCTATGAACATCTCTTTTTCACTAAGATCAGAAAGATACTTGTAATTTAGGTGGCCAAATATTTCATTCCAAAGATTGCTTGCCTCATTAGCATGAATCAGAAGAGCAGAGGGGTTTGAGTAAGGTAGGAAGTGTGAGAACATGTATACCTTCGAAGTATGATTTGCAACTCCTTTTGCAATGACTTTACCACTTGAGATCTCTGTGATCTCAACTTCATCAGGGGATAATATGACCTTCTTTGGAGACCCAGTGTGAGTCATGTGATACACTGATAAGAGGTTGGAGGCAAGACCAGGAACGTACAACACATTGCTAAACTAACCATGATCAAGATCAATCCTCCCTTTGCCCAAACTTTCAGTGAGAGAGTCATCTCCCAGTACTATTGGTGGACCTTTCGACATGTCAAGTGAGGTGAATGCCTCCTTGATCGAAACCATGTGTCTTGAAGCTCCAGAATCAATGATGAAACTAGGTGAGCTTGATGTGCCAGCAACAAATGCATGAACTCTCTCTCTGTCTTCTGAACTTGATCCTCCTTCTCTCTTGTCTGGAAGGGAGATGCCATTCTTCTCTAGGAGTTGGGTCAGCATGTCTATTTGCTTCTTCATGCAGGAGCTATCAGTATGATTTCCCTTGCTACAGTATGTACACTTGCTCATTTCTCCTTTGTTTTTCTTCTTCTAGTGGTTCTTCTTGGAACCTTGTGGCTCCTCCAGAGACTTGTTCTTGTCTCTCTTTTGCTCAGGTGGATTTTTAGCTTTTTTTTTGCTTTTTGAATCCACCCTCGAATCTCCAGCAACCAGAGCTTGGTATTTGGATGGTTTGATGGTGCCCATCATCACCAGTTTGTCTTGTTCTTGTGTGAGAGATTCCATGAAATCTGCAAGGCTAGGCATCTTCCAGGTTCGAGCTGTCAATTTTGTGGCATAGAAGGTCAAAACAAACACTGAATAGTCAGGGCGAAGCTTCGAGAGTATGGCCAAGACCATTTGATCATCCTTCTTTTTTATCCCACATTGTTTTAGCTGCAAAACAAGTGCTTTGAACTTGGAGAAATAGAGTTGCAGGGATTCAAAGCTACTGGAACTCAGGGAGATTAGTTCATTTTCGATTTGATGTCCCCTCATCTCATCTGTCTTTCCAAAAAGATAAGTAATATTCTCCCATACTTCATTCGGTGATGTCAATCCATCAAGATGGAAAAGGAGGTCTCTGGAAATACTCAGACACAAGAGACCATAGGCCTCATCCCTCCTGTTGTGCCATTTTATCTTCTCTGTAGCTGCATTGGGCTCTACTTCTATTGCCATAGTCACCTTGTTGAGGCCTTTTTCTCTCAACAGTATCTCCATCTCTGCTTTCCATTCAAATAAGTTGAAGGGAGTCAAGATGATCTTCTAAGATTGATCCATAGCTCAGAAATTGTCCCAGCTGTCAGTAGAAGGCTCCCAGTCACTGATGTCGAACCTGCAAAACAAATTTGAAGGAGAGAAATTGATCTACAATGGATCTGATACCATGTGGAAATTGAACCCAGTGATAGAACAATTTTACTCACAACAATTATCAATTGTACATGCAAAATCACTCACAAAAGAGACTGAATATGGAGCTAAACACTAAACTGTATTAACTCGGTGTACAATAGCCAACCCTGTAACAACATAGCCTGCTTGAATAAATAATTACATAAGGTATTTGAATGCATGATGAGGCAATTCGAATCTAGTCAAAAGCAGGCTTACTAAAATTAAGCAAATCCCCCATAGGTGCATAAAGTAGTTTCCAAAACAGTCAAGGAGCTCACGAATTGGCAAAAGCACTTGGGAAAGATAAAAGGTAATGGAAGGACAACTCATACATGCTTTTCATAGGAGAAAATCATGGAGGATGTGGAGGACAAAAAACTAGTTAACCTCACCTAGTCAAACTTTCCCAATTGCCTTAAAGCACTGAAAAAGCAGGCAATAAAGCAGAAAAAGCAGAAGGGCGCTTAGGAGGCCAGGAATAAAGCATAATTGATTCCTTGAGGTTTCCCAAGTGCTCTATGAGTCAAAATTAGCAAGTTTGACCACCATGGATGTGTAGATGACAACTTGCATAAGGTGGAATCATGAAACTAGGCAAATAAGACAAAATGATTAATTTAATGTCTAAGGTAGCTAAATATGGGTTGATTATTCTAACAATTTGTAAGTTTATTTATGTAAAATTTAATTGTGTGTTTTAGTAGGGCTTAGCACGCTCTAGTACCAATCAGCTTCCATATATTTAATATCATTATATACAAGGCAAACCTGCTGGGGTACTAAACAGGCTTGCTGGCAGCGGGTCAATGATGTGTAATAACTTAAAATCGGGAAGATAAATCAATGCAAGTAAACCCATCAGGGTATTGAAAAGGATCACTGGAAGCGGGACTATACTTGCATGGTACCAAGATAAACCTACTGGGGTACTAAACAGGCCTGTCAGCAGCGGGGAAATATCGGGTAAAGAGGTCTGGTTAATGCACTACTATGCACATGATTCGTAAAATAATGGTCATATACAAGAAATTTAAAAAAAAACTATTATAAATAAAATGTCAAGGCCCATTCTCTTTACTGTCACTTGAGAATAGCTGTAAGTTGGGCTTGGACCTAGCCATCTAATTCAATCAATACCTAGGATGTTATTATCCTAGAAATGGGACCCATAGTTACATCTCTCACACACTCTAGGGTAAACTTAAAGTATTTGATGATGAAAATATATCTTTACAATGAGGCATAGATGCCTATCTTTTCCTTTGGCATTATTATCTCTTTCTATGGTATTTCTCCACACTTTTATTTTTCATAAATATACATCTCTGAATCACTTTCCTTTACTAGTTAATTTTCTTTTCTTTATAAAATAATGACAACATACTTCCACTTTTCTTTATCTAAAATAAACTATTCTTCTCCTTTGCATGAGGACATGCCATATCCTTGGTTTGGGGGAGGATTAGGATTGGATTAGGAAGATTCAGAACAAAATATTTGTCTGCTTTTATCTTTTTATGACAAAATTGCTTATCTCTGACAAATGTTAAAGTGTTTTCAGGTTATAACATGAAGCATGTCTTTACAAAAACATATAAAGAAATTTGATGGAATACTTTATGAAGGATATGCCTAATGGTTCAGATAATGGTCTAAATGAGATATTGTGGTATTATAGCATGGATGATTAAAATTTGTCAACAAATTTTTGAATATAGTTTTTTTGTATGGATGCTTTGAACTTAAAATTTCTTTTGTTATCAATTTACTATTAGCATCTTTTTATTTTAAATACACATGAAAACTATTTTTCTTGAATGTAATTTATGCATTTGTGATATATGTTCAAGCTGTCCAAAGTTTTACTTTGGACATGGTTGAACTTGTTATAAACTTTATAAATTTATTAATCAAATGCATATGCTTGTTAAAAGATACATATCTTAAATTCTGATATAATAGTATGGTCTCCTAAGAAATCTAAATCTTCTACTATACCATCATAATTTTTTTTCTATTTTGACATAAAAGAAATATTTCTTTATAAGATTAAAGTTTAAATTCTTTCTTTGATTCGCCAAGTGGAAGACAGTAGCTAGCGCAACTTTGACTTCTTCCTTAATCATTTTTCTTTTTGTTCAGTGGGACCTAACATTTCTCCGATTTGGGGGATTGTTGAGCCTCATTTTGTTATCATTTTTGGAAAACACATTTAAACACATTATTTTATTTCCTTTAGTATGTTTTATGTCATACAGATCGTTATTTCGGCATAAGGTAAGAACAAATTTGATGTTATTTCCACTTTGGTTATTAATATCATTTTTATGATTTTATTGACTCAAAATCATGCTATTTAAAGCATTTTTAAATGTATTATTTGATATGTATGTTTGTTTGCAGATTTTATAGTTCGTTTGGGAAAATTAACAACAAAATGTATTCAGCCTTTCTTTCGCACCATACGTCCAGCTCACGATCCAGCTTGGCATTCAGCTCGTCATCCACCCGCTGTGTTAGATTCGCTAATAGTTGCCATGTGTGCCCTAGATTGATGCACTATACATCCAGATCACAGTTCAATGTTCTTTTTAGTTCACCGTTCAGCTCGCTTATCAACCTGCGCGCTGTCCATAGTTGGTTTTGGGAATTTAAACATGAAACGACTTGTAATATCCTTAGATTTTCATCACTCCAACCATCTGTGTGTTGGATTGATGCATTTAACTCATCCTTTGGAAGGATTGCCACCTAGCTGCTTGTTATCCACACATTTAAAGGGTTGGAGATTTGTTGTTAACTCACAGCCTCTTCTGTTTTAATACTCAACTATCATAAGCCTATGCGTTTAAGGGATAGAACGACCTGCATTCCAGAAGACCGACTGTGTTGCCATCCCTGCTCTCCACAACACCACCAATCTGCACACTCACACTAATAAGGGGCCTACATTCTATAATTTGTTGTTGTGTACATACCTGCGTTCAACACTAGCTCATCAATCACGCCAAGGAAGGGATTCACACCATGATGAAGAGGGCCTTCCCACATGAAGGAAGAATATCACACCACATCAAGCACACTGTAGAAGTTTGTTCATGCTAAATAAGGAGGAGACTCATCACATTATGCCATGATCATGCTGAATGAAGAGCCATACCATGCGTTGCTTGCAAATTAATTATGTCCTTTAAAGATTGCCTAAAATTAGAGAGCAGTTGAATTTTCAGGTCGACTTGCTCATCTCTCATGTAAACTATATATATTAGTCTCTGAATACAGAGCAAAGCTAGCCAGAGTCAGAAGTCAGTTAGTCATAGTTTTTATAAGCACTGTATTTTTCTGAAGTTGAATAAAGAGATGTATGCATTGCTGTTGAAGATTGCGTTTGAGTAGGAGTTCGCAGAATTCACCACTGATTGTTGAGAGGGCCCCTCATCAACCAGAGGTTCATTAGCTTAGTTTTAATTCAGTTCTTTCTTTTCTGTTTTAGTTAATCTAGTTTAATTTCCAGTTTATTTTCATTAGACACTATTTTATTTCTTGTATTGTATTAACTTAGTTTTCTTTCAGTAGTTAAACAAATATTTTATTTCCTGTATTGCATTAGTTTAGTTTTAAATAAGTAGATGTGTGCATAGCTTTACTTTCAGTCATTTGCTTTCAATATTTTGTTCTTAGTTAGTTGATTTTAGTTAGTCATGTCATTCCAACATTGCTTTCAATTTTTAGTTTTAGACAAGTAGAGTAGTTTATTTCCATTTGAATTTAGTTAGTTATGAATTGGTTTAAGTAGAATAGTTTGTTTTCATTTCAATGTAGTCTTGTTTCTTTATTTCCTGTTATTAATTTATTTATATAGAATAATTTGCTTTGATTTAAATTCAGTTTTGTTTATTTATTTTTCTGTCATGAATTGGTTTAAGTTAATTTCCAGTTTGTTTAAGTTAATTTCCACTTTATTAATTAGTTTACAGTGCAATGCTTTCTTTTTGTTTCATAATTAGTTTGAATTTAATTTGTTGATTAAATAGGTTTGTTTATTGATTCCATGCATTAGGTTTAGAACTGCATAACTTCAGCTGAAGAATTAGTTCATTTAGGTTAGTTTTTACCATTTTTTACTATATAGACCATCATTCAGACTGTCTGTCCAGTTTTCCATTCAGTCACCCTTTACAAGCCTACTGTTTAGTCTGTCATGTAACTCTTAGTTCTGTTTTTAATTGTTTTTATGCAATTTTCATATTGTTTCTAGTTTTGTTTTGTCAATCTTTGGATTATGTTTGTAGTTGGAAATTTTTATTTAAGCATTTCAATTAAAGTTTGATTGTTTTAGGTTATTGATTAAAGTTTTATTATTCTTCTTTTATTTTAAATATGGATTAAGTTGTTCTTATTTCCTACTGCTATTTTACGTCTTTGTTTGCATATAGAGTTTAAAGTTAAGTTATTTGTAATAATAGGAATCATTCTTGTTTTTATGTGTGCATATTGAAAAATAAAGTTTAAATATCTTTATTAAGCTTTCTAGTTGCTTTTGTTTATTATCTTTATTAAGTTTTCTACTTGTTTTTTCAGTTTTCTATTCTTTATAAGATAAGTTATCTTTTTACCCCAGCCTTCTGCTTAAGGAATAGTTAGTTGGTTATTTGTCATTTTGGTTGTTATAATTATTTTTATGGATGAGTTAGTGTTTGAAGTTATAAGTATTATTGTTTATGTCTTTATTTTCAGTATCTGTTTAGAATTTGATATTCCAGTCCAGTCCAATTATTGAGATAGTCTTAGGAGTTTGACTCAGTTTTTAATTTTGAAATATCTTTCAATCTTTTGTTTATTAGAATATTTCCACGACACCCTAGGAGCCTTTTTACCTTTGCATATATTTTGTATCAACTCTAAGATTACCAACCCTGGTTGATAATTAAATATTCGGTGTATTTAAGATAGTAGAACACACCGTGAACAACATCCAAGCACTTAAAAGCTGGTTATATCAATCTTCAAAGTCAAAAATTCAGAGAAAGAGGATACTGAAAGGTTGACAGTAGAAGACTTTCCATCAGCATTTTCACAATTTAAGGAAGGGGATTGATGGATAAATAAAAGTAGAGCACTAGAATGTATGGAAAAAAAAGTGAAGACAAAAGAAATAGATATATCCAATGATGATAGACCAAAAATAACAAAAATAGGTGATTATTGGAATGAATAACAAACAACATAAATTATAAATCTACTGAAATAATTCCAAGATGCATTTGCCCAAGATTAAAAAGATCTGGAAGGACTTGTGTGGGAAATTGGATAAAAAAAGATTGACATTAGACCAAATGCAAAACCAGTCAAGAAAATACCATATAATCTTTCAAATGAATACAAGGAGATAGTAAAGAAACAAATTACATCATGCTTGCTACTGGAATTATCTTAATTGATTGATTGGTTGATCACTTAATTGTTTTATCAGTTGATTGATTGATTCCTTCTATATTACAATAGTGTACATGCTTATATATAGTGTTGAGACGTTTGGGTGTCTACCCGTTATGTTTAGTTACAAAGAAGTTAGAACGGTTATAAAGTTCAATCATTACAAATGACTTGAAGATAGAGGGATAATTTTTTGTAGTTGTGTCGAGATTCCAATGTCGAGGTGCTAAACCTATCGAGGTTGTGTCAAGGTTCATACTTGTCGAAGTTGATGTTGAACCTGTCGAAGTCCACAAACATGGAAATTTCTGGGTGGGTCATTCCTCCTTCCTTAAGAAACAATGGTCCCCATTATTTGCTCATTTATATGAGGAAACTTGTTGGTGAGTTCAATAGTAGAGTACCAATTTACTTGTGCGGGGAGTTGTCCATCTTTAGCCACTTGAAACAAGGGAATTGTGTTCTTCCTTGTATAGCATATGCGTCATCCCACAATGGTGTCACAAGAAAGAGGCTCCTGAACATATGGATGGATGTCTTCGAGTTCGGCCATCTGCAAGTCATTCTATTCCAACAATGGTGCATGGAATGGGAAAAGTAGATCGACATTAAACACTAGATGATGACCTAAGCTTGAAGGAATGCTGAGATGAAAATCATTTTCTCCAATCTTCTTAAGGATACTGTATGGACCATATCGCAAGGGCTTCAGCTTTTTGTATGGACTAATGAAGCATTCCTTCTTTAGATGTAACCAGACCTAATCCCCAATTTAGAATGAATGAGGAATACGATGCTTATCGTGTCAAGACTTAGATTTTGTATTAGCTCACAACAACATTTCTTGTTCTTGTTTCTAGATGTTGTTGATTTGGTCATGAAACTTTAGTGATTTTTCAACTTCTCGTTGGATATAGTAGTTTTCATTCGATTGAGTCAATGAACTGATCAAGTCAATGGGAACCGAGGGTTGAAATCCATAACAGATCTCAAATGGACTCTTTCCCATAGAGCTATGCTGAGCACGATTGTAACTGTGTTGTATGTATGGGATACTTTCATCCCATGTCCGATGATGCTTGTGATTGTACATGCAGAGCAGTTATACTACCAAGTGATTCAAAACATTCATCTACCCATCTGTTTAAGGATGGAAATATGTAAACAAAGAAATTCTTGTGTTGATTTGTTGCCATAAACTCTTCCAAAATATGATGACAATATATGGCATCTATGTCTAAAAATATGGTCGTCAGAAGGGCATAATGTTCCAAACATGTTCGAAGAAGATGTGAGCAGTCTACTATGTTGTCGTAGTCTTCTTACATGTAACCATATTAGAAAATTTGTTGACTATTAGTAAGATCACGTCATGATGATGTTTGGTAGGAGGATATCCTTTCAGGTATTCCATAGAAACAAATTCCCATGGTTGACTAGGAACTGACAAAGCATGTAAAGTCCTTGTCGTCGATTCGACAGTTTAGTAATGGCCCAACCACGCATGATTGAATATACCTGTTGACGTTAGATTTAAGTGAATTCTGATAAAAATAATTTTTGGAGGATGGAAAGGGTATTCTCTACTACAAAGTGTCCTGTAGTCTTTCTATAATGTGCGTCCCAAATGATATTTTGTCGGTGCTCATCAGTTGGTACAGAAAGATGTCCAGTATTACATAGCATTGTATCTTTTAGGAAGTACTCGGTAGTGGACAGTGGGTCAGCTTGAATCTATTGATAAATTGTAGAGAAGTCATAGTCTAATGAATACAATTGCATACAAGTAGTGGGGTCATAACCCTACATACTCATCATTGTGAAAATTAGAGTAATGGGTGGTCAACTAAGACAATTGGTTGTGGCATTGGATTTACCTTTTTGATACTTAATTACCAACTGAAATTGTTGTAGGTAATTAATCCACTTGAGTTGTCGAGTTGTTTGTAATTTCAACTGGGACATAAGAAACTACAAGGGATTGTGGAAAATGAGGATGATGGTTTATTTTCCAAGGATGTAATGTCTCCATTTCTTAAGGTCTTGCACACTGGCATACAGTTCCTTTTCATATGTCGAATACCTTTTGACAATGTCGTTGAAAGTTTCGGAATGAAAAGCGACTGACTGACTAAACTAAGTGATCACTACACCTAAAGCATATCCTAATGTGTCCATCTCAATCTAAAAAGGATGATGAAAATTGGGTAACATAAGTACTGGTGTTGTACAAAGCTTGTGTTTGAGCTGCTAAAAGTCTTGTTGTGGGTCGGTGTCCATTTGAAGATAGTTTTCCAATTTCCATTAATCAACTGATTCAAAGGCAGGGCTATGTGACTAAATCTGAGTATGAAACTTTGATAAAAATTATCCAAACCAAGAAATATTCTTAGTTCATTAATGTTTTTTGGGAATGGGCCAATCTTTAAGGATTTCTACTTTATCTAGGTCAACGTGAATTCCTACAGAGTTAATTACATACCCAAAATATTTGATGTTGTCCATCACAAATTATCATTTATCCATGTTCAGATAGATTCATTATTGTCGAAGAGTGTTGAATACTTGTTGAAGTTGTCTGACATGTTTTCCCATGATCGACTGAAAATAAAAATATTGTCGAGATAGACAATGATACACTTGCTGATGAAAGGTTGTAGAAGGTCATCCATATAGCGCATGAAGGTTGCAAGTGCATTGGTTAAGCCAAAAGGCATGACTAACCATTCAAAAAATCCTTCCTTGGTTTTGAAATTCATTTTCCATACATCGGTGGACTCGATCAGAATTGGACGATATCCTGACTTGATGCCAAGCTTAGTAAATAATTTATCACCTTTCATAAATTTGTTGAGTTTGTCTAACCTTGGAAGAGGGTATCTATTCTTTACTGATATCTTGTTGAGAGCCCGATAGTTGATGCACATGCACCAAGTCCCATCTTTATTTGGAACAAGGATGACTGGACTTCTACAACGAGAGCATCTGGATCATATGTGACCTTTGTTGATCAAATCTTGGATCTATCTACACATGTCTTCATTCTCGATAATGGATCTTTTGTAAAAATATGTGTTAGGTAATGAAGAACTAGGAACAAGTTCAATCGAGTTTTTTACCTAGAAATGTAGAGGTACTCTACCTGGATCTTTAAATACGGTTCGATATTCGTCAAGAATATTGTAAAATTGTTGTTGTTGTTAGGAGATACACTGGTCGGTGAGTGGACTAGTTGCTGTAGTATTCCTGGGATTCTGAGGCTTTATCATGATCAATGGAAATTTGTTGAGCATGGTTGATAATATTCTTTGTTTTTTTGGAAGATATCATTGCAACCGTTGGTGTAGGTTGTCATTTAGGTATACCATACCACTGCTTCTAAATTTTAACAATCACCTTCTGAAGTCGTGACTGATAAATTCCATGTCGATACCATAAGTAAGGTTTCCCAAAAAGAGCATCAGCAACGAAAAGTAGTGACATGTCATAGAGTACGTCATCTTCAAAAGGATTAATGAAGTAGGTGAGTCTTCATTGTCGGGTGATTTTTAGTTCTTGTCCATCCTTCATACAATTAATATTGTAGGGATAAGGATGTGGAGTGGTTATAAGAACAAGTTTCTTCATGATATATTTAGAAATGAATTTCTTTTGGCTACGATTATCCATAATGAGATGCAAAGGATTTTTTTTGAACCCATATCTGTGTATGGAACAAGCGATCTCCTTTCTCCTCATTGACAATAGTCAAGGCTATCAGAACAGTCAATGTTGATGTCAAAAGGGTCGATGCTTCTGGGTCAGATCCTACCAAGTTTTTGTTGGACAAGTCGGATGTCAACAATTTTTCCAAAATGTCTTCCGAGCCTTGCTTTCAAACATATCATGGAATGATGAATTGTGATAATCACACCATTTACCAATAGGAGGTTTTTTCTACATTCCATTTTGTATTTTTGAGAGTGCTTCTTGCCATGGTAAGGCTTTGGAAGGGTCGACTGAAAAGGTTGTCTTGACTTGTCAGAGTCGGCTAGTGACTTCTTGTCGGATGTTTGACCCATCGGCATGGTCGTGATACACACTTTTACCTTTAGTTTATCTTCAATATTGCTGGCATAATGGAATGCATCCGAAAGCTTGTAGATAGTTAGAAAATCCATCTCTTATTGAATGTATTGGGACAATCCACTACCGTACTTTAGGAAAAGCAATTTATCTTCTTCTTGGATGCCAAGTATTGCCTATTGTTGATAGAACTCATGAGTGTAACTTTGGACGAACTGGTGTTTCAATTTCCTTAGCTAATGCCACTTATTATACTACTGTTCAATGCAATTGGGTGGGTATAACTCCTTTCAGATGTACTTGAAAAATTTCTCCCACATGTCTATGGGGTCTCCTTCTCGCTCCGTATTTTTCGATAGATTCTCCCACCAGCAATGCACCGAGGTCGACATCTTTAAGGATGAAATGATGATCTTTTCTGCTTTGGAGAGTTGATTTATGGAGTAGTAGGATTATATTTGTTGTACCTAATTGTCTATGGATTCCACGTCAATCTTCCCTTCACAATTTAGTATGTCTAGATTCAGTTTCAATTTGAATGGAATGATTTTGTTGGAGTTGGATCTCATCGAGGATCCTCCGGATGTCGAAGAAAATCCCATGAGAATCTCATTGAACTGGGAAAACATTTTTGTTCACTCGCAAGCCGGTTCCTTCTCTATGAGTTGTTCTGTCTCACTAGTTGCATGTATGTTGTCTGTTTCTTCAACCATCTTCTCTGAAGTTGAAGGTAGTGTCTTCTTGGATTGTTGAGTTTGCTAGCGTGTTTGAACAAACATAAGTCAGGTAATTTCAATAGAAGTTTATACAAAACTTAAGCTCTGAATCTGCTCTGATACCAATGATCCAGGTGCCTAGGAACATGTTGGAGGAAAACCATTCAAATCAATGAACCAATCAATATTATAGCAGAAGTGTATTAAGAATAAGAAAATAAAGAAATACACAAACAAACAAAATTCAAGAGTTCGAACCAATATCTGTTATTTTATTACTACTACATGATGCACACTACTCTCTTGATTGATTAATCAATTGATTGATTGATTCCTTCTATATTATAATAGTGTGCATGCTTATATAGAGCACTAAGATGCTTGGGTTTACACCCTTTACATTCAGTTACAAAGAATTTAGAATGGTTTGGAAGTTCAACCATTACAGACGACTAGAAGACCGAGGGACAATCTGTCGTAGTCGTGTCGAGATGTTGATGTCGACAATGCATGTTGAGGTTCATAATTGTGGAAGTCAATGTTGAACCTATCGAAGTTGAGAAATATGCCAATTGATGGGTGGATCAAGAAAATCAATGACTAGTTCGACAGAGTGCTACATGTAAAAAAATCAAGTCGACTGAACTCCAACATTCAAAAACACTACAGTTGGAAACATACACAACAAAAGGGAAAAGCATCAAGTGGAAATAAGAACATATAGGCACTTCAAATTTGGTTAGAACAATATTCAAAGTCGAAATTTTAGAGAAATAGGATCCTGAAAGGTTGACAACAGAAGACTTTCCACTGGCATTTTTAGAGTTGAAAGAAGGAGATTGACAAATCAATGAAATAAGAGCACCAGAATGGATGGATGCAAAAGTCAAAACAAAATAAATATATATATCCAATGGCGATAGCCCAAAAATGGAAAAAATAAGCGATTATTGGAATGAAGAACAAACAACATAAATTATAAATCTACTAAAAGAATTCCAAGATGTATTTTCGCGGGATTACAAAGATCTGAAAGGACTTGTGCAGGAAATTAGTTAAATGAAGATTGACATCATACCAGATGCAAAACCAATAAATAAAATACCATACAATATTGCACATAAATATAAGGAGATATTAAAGAAAGAAATTGCGAGCATGCTTGCAGCTGGAATTATCTACCCCATTAAAGCAGAGTGGGCGAGCCAATGGTTGTACAACCTTAAAATCATGATCCGACACAAATGAAAATCATTGTCAACTTGAGAGAACTCAAGAAGGAAACACTTACAGACCCATTTCCATCTCCTTTTGCTTAAAAAATTATTAGTAAAGTCACAGGACATGAATTCTATTTGTTCACAGACAAATTTTCTGGATACAACCAGGTACCTATTGCCGAGGAAGATCAGAATGAGACTACATTTGTATGCAATTTTGGATCATTTGCATATAAAATTATGCCATTCAGATTGAAGAATGCACTAGATATATTCTCAAGAATTGTTGTCAAAGCATTCCAGAGAATATATAGAAAACTCTGGTTATATACTTCGACGACTAGAGGATCTACTCCATGATGATAAATCATTGGAAATGGCTAAGACTTATGTTGAAGATATGTCGACAGATACAATTATTGCTTAATATCAAGAAATGCATATGTTCAACTCCTATACGAATTCTGTTGGAACATGTCACATGTAAAGAAGGTATCAAATTTGACTATGAAAAAATCAAAATAATTCTCAACTTGAAGCCTCTAGTCAATGCCAATCAAGTCAAAATTTTGCTAGGGATTACATGATACTAAATAAAATATATTTGGCACTACTATGACATGAAATAACCCTCGTAAGATTTGTTAAAATAAAATTTAGAGTACCAATGGACCGACGAATGCCATACATCATTTGACATCTTAAAGAGGAAACTAGTCAAAGCGCCCATATTAAGATTCCCAAACTGGTTGAAAAAATTTAATGTACATATAGATGCTTTAGGAATAACAGTTGGTGCGATTCTAAAACAACATGGTGATGATGGAATGGACTACCTGAATGCATACAACAACATAAAATTGAATAAGGCAGAAAGGGATTACTCAGCAACTGAAAGGGAAGCATTGGGAATGCTATTCACACTCCAGAAGTACCGAAACTACCTGTTTTATAACCCTTTTGTTTTTTACACATACCAACAAGAACTAAAATACTTGGTCAATAAACCTTTACATCACAGAATAATTTGCTGATGGTTTTTGTTATTCAAAGAGTTTGAATTCGAAGTTATAGTACAACTAGGAAAAAGAAAATGTCAGACCCGACCACTTGTTGAGGATAGACACAGGAGAAGAATCGACTGGAGTTGAGGATGAGTTACCTGATGATATATTATTTAGAATTAAAGTTGTTCCACCAAAATTAGAAGATATTTCTCAGTTCCTAGAAGAATGACAAGCCTTAGAAGGAATGCATGAAAAGAAAAAGAAGATCCTAGCAATGAAAGTTGCACCTTACACTATAATAAACGGTTTCCTCTACAAGTTTGGACCAGATGATGTACTAGGATGATGTGCTATAGACCATGAAATAAAGAGTAAAATCAATGAAGCACATTATGGAATGGTAAGAGGACATATTCAAGCTGACACAATAACAACAAAAAATCAACAGATAGGATTATGGTGGTCGGTGATACATAGATATTGTCAAGAATTTGTGGTCAAATGTGAATGATGTCGGAGATTTGGATGACCTTTACCAAGTATAGAAGTTCCCCTAATACCAAAAAATCCAATTCTAACATTTGAAATATGGGAAATTGATTTCATTGGGCCATTTTCGATACTTGGTGGATGAATGAGAGAAAGGTATATTTTATTACGATCGAGTATGTTACTAAATGGGAAGAATTAGAACCTGTCAAGACTTGTTCAAGAGAGATAGATGCTAAGTTTGCATATGAGAACATTGTCACAAGATTTGGATGTCCATTTACCTTGATCAGTGACCAAGGGTCAAATTTTTTCAACAAAACAATATCCATTCTAACAAAATAATTTATAATTGAGCATCAAAAGAGCACAACATATTATCCTCAATCCAACGACATAATAAAATATTTCAATAAAACGTTAACAAAAGGATTAACTAAAGTATGCTATATCGACAAGGATGAATGGGATGACAAAATAATTGCATTTTGTGGGAATACATAACAACTAACAAAAGATTGACAGGTCAAACCCCATTCAAACTGGTATATGGACAAGAAGCGGTTGTTCCCTTGCATTTTCACCAACAAGAACCTATGATTTCCAAATTAATACATATTGGTGTCAAACAAACCAGAAAATAAAGAATATCCCAAATGTTGAAGCTCGAAGAACACCGACAAATAGCAATATAATATTAAGAAATCTAAAAGAAAAAACATAAATCTTGGAAAGATAGGAACATAAAGAACTAGAATATCTTAGCTGGTGATATCGCATTACTTTACAATAGCTGAGTAAAAGGGAAGCCTAAAAATATGCACATTGAATGGATGGGTCCATATGTTGTTGAATAAATCAACAACAATGGATTAGTTCGACTGAAGACGTTACAAGGAAGCGTGTTTCAAAATCCTGTCAACGGTGCTCAACTAAAACATTACAAAGAATAAAAGTATTAAAAAAAATAGTTATAACTAGTATTACAAAAAAAGTAATATAAACAAGGAACCAAAGCAAGTCTATTGGAAAGATCATCGTGACAAGATACAAGAGAGACAATATTGACAAGGGTGATGCAAGAAGTTGCTGACCACAACTTAGAAGTACGACCAACAATATGATATGCATAGACAAGAAGGAACAAGTTGAAAAGAATTTGTGGAAATAGATTCTTGAATGCATCGGCATGAAATCGACCAACACAACACAACAAAAGATAAAGGAGCAAACTGACACGAAACCAATGAAGAGAAAAATTTCAAGTCAAGTCATCAAGAAAATCAACACATAGAGAAGAAAAGTTAGAATGCATTAGAAGAAGCACCGACAAGTTGTCATTCAAATTAAACTCCTTCACCAAAATCGTAATTAATACAACCTGCACCTACTACAAGCTGTCTTGTGCACAACAATTCCGCTATAAATACTAGACTAAAAGAGACTTGAATGTTATTCTTCTAAGACTTGAGCATCAGAGCACTGAGACGTCTACACCTATAGAGAAAATTAATGAACCAGAGAATCCTACCAGCAAGATGGCACCCAATAAATCTGAAGCAATCACTAGATCCATGGATATCAAAATCAAACAGTTCAAAAAATCGAATACACCATTGGATACCAGACTTCAGAATATACATAATTCCAAAGTAGTCGAAAAACAAAGGAAAATAATATGGAATGAAATCCTTGAATGGGGAACCAAAGTAGGAAAACATTGGAGAGAAGAAACCCAAAAATTTAGATCTAGTACCTTTCTGAACTACTTGAACACACCCTTGTTGGATATTTCGATGGGCTAAAATAAATCATCACCCAGTTCATTGTGAACCGCTATCTTAATGTGAAGTTATATTTTGACACACGTGTTGAGATTAAATGTTCCCTAATCAGTCAAATTACTGGAATTTCAAACAAAGGGGATATGGTACCCTTTCTTCCAAACCATGCACTGGTCAAATAACTCACAGGTACCCCTACAGGAAAGAACTATAGAGGGTTGGTGGTCAACCAGAGAATATTCAAAACACACAAGATAACAACGTGAGTTGTGTCAGCCACGTTAACAAGCACCAGTCAAGGATCCGACCTTAAACTTGATATGGTTGAGGCTATAAAAAATGTGGCATCATGAGTAAACATTTATTAATGGGTCAAGCACCTAGCAGGGATTCTCAACAACATCTGCAAAAAGTGTTAGGAAGATGGCTCACACATACGATACCCATCACTTTTAATTTGGATCTCCATGGCTCATATACAACCAATAGGTCACAAATATTTCACTACATAGAAAGGACCAGTCATGTGGAGCTTTCACTCATTTGTGCCAAGAGGATGTTGTCTTGGTACTGCAACAACTAAGATTTGGATGGACAACTGGTTCCAAGCCTTGAAATTTCAAACAACCATATGGAGAATCCCTGAAAACATTTGACAAATTTTACCACCGATCGCACATATCCTGCTAGCATTAGATCATACATCGGTTCAATACTCAGAAGGAGCAACGAAGAAACTCAATTTATACCCCATGGTCGATCAAGTATTTGTAGAACTCAATGAATAGTCCAACACAAATATGTAAATACCATTGCAAGCAAAATGTGTTGAACAACCAATGGTTGTGCCTTTGACATATGCAGAGAACGAAGAGGAATATGAATTTCAACTTCATCTAAACACATTTAGAATCTACCCCAGCCAGAATGGTGACATAATTCCCTTGGGGATTGCAATGATAACACACTAGTAACAACTAGATAAAGAAGAATGATAATAGGATAGTACCTAGTCAGATACTCCATTGTTGGAGTATACATTCACAAAGGAGAATATTTGTCTAGTTTCCAACGAAAACTTCTGA
This sequence comes from Pseudotsuga menziesii, assembly GCA_001517045.1. NCBI lineage: Eukaryota > Viridiplantae > Streptophyta > Pinopsida > Pinales > Pinaceae > Pseudotsuga > Pseudotsuga menziesii. The sequence goes on from LPNX010544557.1 coordinate 402,076, forward strand.
GCTTGACAGAAAAGAAAAAACAAAAACACAGGGGAAAGGAAAATGAAAACTTACACTTTAGGAGTGGATAGAAGAGGACAATGCTGAACTGTTCAACCATGTTGCTCAAATACTAGAAGACACTAAAAAATAAAAATATCTTTGTAGATCAAGAACTATCAAATTTTATAACAACAACAGGCCCAAATAAAGGTACCAACGCCCAAGAAAGTCAAGTTTTCTAGTGAACCACATATTGATCTCACCCAGAGTTTTCCACTTCCATCCTCGATCGTTGTTATGGAAGAAGAGATATTACTGACTTCTTCACCTACCATTACACCTCCTTCTAAGATGTCAACCATCATCCCTGATTTCATACGACAACTACCCGCTCCCCTAGAAGAAAGAGTTCAAATCGACTTCAAATTACAAGAATTCATCAACCAACTGCCTTCAATATTCCTGGAATGGAAAAAATGATCATAAAGAAACTAGTCGTAGCTGACTTCGGGAAGCAATCTACCTTAACCATACCTGAGACTAACTTACCTAAACTATCACCACCGTCGAGCCACGTATTGTTCAGTATACATAACTGTTAGTTTTTCAACATTTAAGCTAGCATTATGATAAGATCTTTTCACTGAGAGAATAACAAGCACAGCAATCACATAAGCACATCACAAGAGACAAGAGACACAAATATTTTAGGAGGGGAAACCATAAATGGAGAAAACCCCTCAACTTCCTCTAAGATAGTATCACCACAAGATATGATCCCAAAACAGTAAGATGACCTCCCAACACAACAGCAGCCTTCTGTCTTCTGTCAAGCCAAAGTATTTCCTTCTCCAAAGGTGCGCCACACTTGAGAGAGCAAGTGATGTAATTCACAAGTGATAAATAGAGAGACTCTCACTCTCTATTTATATTTTTTCGTTGACTTGAAGTGCACTCAACCATGTAGGCTTAACTTACAATTACTTACTCGATCCTACACCTTAATTAGTGTATAATAACCCAAGTGCCCTGAAACTGTGGGGACTTACCTAATGACTTGAAAAGACTTGTTTACATTAATAATCTTCCCGATCGGAACATCGGGGCATGACAACATGACTCAAATGCATAATAGAAACATCCCGGAATAAACATCGGGTTACAATATATAAAATACATATAAGAATACATTCCAAAGTTACATATACATCAACAATAACTACCTTGGAGAAAAACACTTACTTGAATAGCAACATTTTTGCACAGCAAAACAACATATTTCACATCCTGACCTGTTTCCCTTCCATCTCTAGAATTGTACCTGACTCCTTTTGAAGATCCACTTCCGCCTAGCTCCACTAACTTCCCCTCAAAAAAATTTCCTAGCGTCCTAGAACAATTGATGGGACTCTGTCAAAAATCATTCTGGAAATACCGTTGTCACAAGAAAACCCAACCCCAATTGGAATCCCTGACCTACGTCCACCGCCTCCATTAGAATCTGACACATTAGATGTTCTAGCTCCATCTTCGGCCACTTCACCAACCCCCCTAGATACCACTGAATTACTTTCACTTACTCCTACTGAATTTATTAATACAATGACTACCACACAAAATAGTCAACACGCCACAATAGCACAAGAAGCAACCAACAAGGAAAGAGCAGCGCAAGAAGCCACATAACAAGAAAAAGAAACAACATAGAAAANACTCCCACACAAAATAGTCAACACGCCACAATAGCACAAGAAGCAACCAACAAGGAAAGAGCAGCGCAAGAAGCCACATAACAAGAAAAAGAAACAACATAGAAAAAGCAGCAGGAAAGGAGAAAGAGATTGTAAAAAAAAACAAAAAAGAAAAAGAGAAGAGAAAGAGGAAGCAAAGGAAAGAAAAGAAGAAACATGAAAAAGAAAAACATAAGCAACAACAACACCTCCAATATCTCTAGTAGAAACCTCTTCTCCTTGTACATTTAGATCAATTTGGTTCAGTTGCTACATTTGATCCCCAATAAGAAAAAGAGGAAGAACTTGATCTCCTTACAGACGGGAAGAACTTGATCTCCTGACAGATGCAATCAACTGAGATCACAAACACAAAACAACTGAAGCAATCTAGCACATCAAAAGACTACAAGCAGAACAATCATCAGTTTTTACTAAGTGTGAAAACTTAGCCCAACAGATCATACCGATCCCATCGAGCACCGACACAAACAAACCTCGCGACAAAGCTTACACATTATTTGAAAGTGTTGTGTCAATATTGTAAGAACAATTGACCAAGAAACAATAGTATCAGGCCAAAGAAACTTCTATTTTGATGAGAAATCAATACACAACCTTCACAAAATCTCACAACATGTTAGCATAATACACCACATAATCTGCTATAACTACATAAGTTGTGCGCAACTGGTATAAGAATTATGGTAATGTGTTTGTGGAAATGCAAAATACGTGAGAAATCATCAACATACTACAACAACAATGACAGACTGCCAATGAACCACTCACCCAATCTTTTGATGACCAACTCATCATGGAAAACAAAAAGTTAGCAAAATTGGAGAAACATGAAGACCAGTGGATCAGTCAAGCTTGAGTAAGCCTCTCTAAGGTCGACAAGATCAATACGCATCTACAATAAATTTGTTGTATATTTGTCCCTCCTCTTTGGACCATGACCTAGGTCAAGTCCCTTCTACTTAGCACAACAAATCCAAATATATCGATTCGATAGAGAAAATCCCAGTCAGCAACACCTACGATGCATATGCAGTCTCACCCGAGATATATTTTTTTGGGAAACTTCCAGAACCAAGTTTTTAGAGTTGGGTGGGGTATTTCTTGTACCTCGTTCATTTACCAAGGTGGTCAACCAAGCCCATGGGTGGATTAGTTATTCTTATTATGAACAGTTAGACTGCAACCCAACTTCTCCTTTACAATTGATATAACAACAACCCCAGTGAAACATAAATGTATTCAAATTCTAACAGTGTTACTTATATACATCTATTCATTCATAATAAAATATACAAGCATTGATTCAATGCAACATCTATACAGGTAACTCAAACACATTCAAGATTCACCCATATACATAGGATCTAATGTGGAAACTCATCCGTGAAAAACCATAAAGGTGCTCTTCATCTGGCATGAAAATTATATGCACCTTTTGTCTATGCACTAAGATGCAGACTCTATTCTGGATCTTCTTCTTTATCTACACAGATTCCTTCTTCCTCTCATGATCTCTGATCTTCTCTTCTACTCTCTCCCTACTTGACTCTACTTATGATGCGCACACAACTTGGATCAACTCAACTTCTCCTACACTTCAGCGCACTCAGCTACAGATTCTTCAACTCAAAAGTACTTAGAAAAAAATAACAGGCAACAAATAAAGAGAAGCTAACAATGGAGAGGCTAACTCGCATACAACTTGGGTTCCTACTTTTATAAACTCTTTTACAAATTCATTGCAGACTCTTTACTTGCAGCTTTCTCAACCAACTTCCTATACTTAGCCAACAGCTTGTCTTTCCTAATTTAGTGACACCCGACAGTAGGAACTAATAGCCTAACTTACAAAGATACCTTCATGCATGTGGCTTCAACTGGCTCTAGCCGACCTTGTACCCACGATCTTTATGGCCTGTCACTTTCTAACCGTTATGCGCTACTATCATTTTCTAGTCGTTATACCACTTGCACGCCTTCTAGTACTCTTATTCCATCTCACCTTTCCTTGTCACATTCCTTCCTTCTAGCGTGACTTCCTCTTCTATTGCATATCTTCCTTCTTCTTCCTTCTTGTCGCTGCCTCTATTGCATCTCCTTTCTCTTCTTTTCTAGCTCTTCTCCATACTTAGGTATAATTATAAGTGAATTAAGCTTTCCTTTCCCTAGGCCCAACATGATCCCAACACTCACCTGTGGCTCGTCCCAAGCCACTTGAAGCTATTCCTCCATTTACGTGTGCCAACTTTACTATGAAAATATTCCAAGATTTTTGCTACTCTCTTTGCTTCCATATGCACTTCTTCCTCTGTCTTCTGCAATTTCTCCACAAGGTTAGAACTGACATATTTCGGCATTATCTTTTCTACCGATGCAACTGCTTCATGCACCTTCTGATGTACATGCTAAATGATGCAGGTAACTCTTTCATCTTCATCCTACAACTCTTCAACCTTATCTGCGCGTTGTTGTTGTTGTGTGTACACTAGCATTTTTGAATCCAACATCTGATGGCATAGATGTCCAATTTTTGACATCATGTTGTTTACCATTCGACAATCATCTTCTTTTTTAAATGTCGGTTTCACTTCAACAGATATCCAATAGTAAAATGAACTCGTCATATTTCCAACTTAGCTCGGTCAGATATTCAATGACTCCTCTTTTAATATTTCCATCAAATATATGACACATTTCAGTGTATAAGAGGTCAAAAATCTAACAATTTTCACTGTATAGGAGTTCGGATTATTTGTAAGGATCTTTCGAATATCCGACACATTTCACTGTATAAGAGGTCGAAAAACCGACAACTTTCACTATATAGGAGGTCGTATTATTTGTAAGAATCCTTCGAATATCTAACACATTTCACTGTACAATAGGTCTGAAATAAGATAACTTCCATTGCATAGGAGATCAGATTATTTGTAAGGATTCGTCGAATATACGACACATTTCACCGTATAAGAGGTTGAAAATCCGACAAATTTCACTGTATAGGAGGTTGGATTATATGTAAGGATCCCTCAAAGATCCAATGCATTTAGGCTTCCTTGGTATAATGATGCATCGAAGTCTATGGAAGTTTCCATCAGATAGCCGACAACATTAGTCGTCGGTGGTATGGCGATGGCATCAAATTCTATGGATTCTATGGAAGTGGTCGTCGGATAGATGAAAACATTAGCCGTCGATGGTATGGAGATGGAATCATATTTTATGGAGTTGGCTGTTAGACATCCGACGTCTCTATGGTATTAAAAAAATACATATATCCCGGGACTAACTATACCAATCGCAGTGCTCAGTTTATGGTATGGTGACACCAATCGAACAATCAACATTTACACATAGATACAAGACAAATGAAGTGCATGCATTATGGAGGGATAATCCTTTTCCAACACTAAGTAAATCATAATGAAAATAATGAAATCAATGACGATAATTGTCTACTGATTAACATGTTTATATTACAAACTACAAAGTATTTTCAGTATAAATATGTGAAAAGAGAATCTCAACATCAATGTTCAGAAGTAGATGTTTCTTTGTGAAAATTAAGGCCTTACTTCACACCTTCATGTAAATATGTCCCTCTATTATTCTTGGAATAAGATAAATCTACATGGACTTTCAATTTAGTAATTTATGACATTTAAAAACCAAACTACAAGTGCAAGGAATATTTGTGGAATGCAAATCGATATAAATTGAAGGAAGGTCCTCAAAGAAAGACCTGGAAAAGAAAACAACAAGTTTGAGTTTTTCCTCCAATGGAACATAAAATATATTCAAATTTTAGGTAGACCAATATTACTAAATTTATTTGGTGTCTTCGAAATCATGTTTATGGGGTTGTCCATTCTTGGATGAACTAACCACTATATGGATATATTGGGAAAGAGAGCATCTAAATCCTACCCATGTCTGTTGTGTTTCTGGTTGGAAAATCCTCTTACGTATTCTAGAACATCTTCAATAAACTTATGCAATCCAACAATACGATGCATTTTGGTAATGTTGATCTTGCATGGAATAAAGTGTGACTGCACTTTAAAAGTCTAAGAGAAGGAGTCATGAACTAATCAAAAGATAAAGGTAAAAAATGCGCATACCATTTCCAACCTGAAAGTCTTGACCAATAACAGCTTGGCCAGTGCTTACAATTTCTCCTTCCTACAAATATGCAACAAAGCATGCAATAGAACTCAACATTTTTCTAACATGGAATTTACCCAAGTTGAGAATTTTGAGAAACATTGTGAGAGACAAAATGTATATATGAATGGTCAACAAAATTCAACAAGATGGAAAGAAGAAAGAATGATTAAGGGAAAAAAATAGTTAAAATGTTGCATAGATGAATAATGAGAGTCTAAGGTTAATCACCCAAATGAAAATTGAAGAAGGATGAAATCCCAGCAAACATGATGATACCCTAGGTCTGAAAAGGATATTTATCTATATAGTCTTTAAAGTCTATACATTCATAATGGTTGTAGGAAATAGACAGCCAATTGTGTGATCTTATCCTACTCAACCTTAAAATTAACAAAAACTCAGACTCTAATTACTATGCATGTCATAACTTTAAAAAAGTATGCTAAATGAAAAACCCAATAAAGTTAGCAATGTAATCCTCTATAAGTGGATTCGTCAAATTTGATCTCTTTCTAGCGATGGCTGTCAAATATTCTAAACAAATAATCCTAAAGGGTTTTTAAGAGCAAATTACACTTTTATTAGAATTATTTAGGCAAAGGTCCTAAATATGAAATTCAATGGTGGTTTAGGATATGCTGAAATAAAATATATATATATATATATAATTCCTTTCATTATGTTGTTCTAGAAAAGCACCATACTTAACTCGTTATGCCTTGCATTGATCTATCCCAAAATTTCTACTAGACTTGTATACACAATGGAGCATTTTCACAATAAAAAAAATATTATAGACAAGTATCCATGCAAGGTTGATAAGGATTGTTCTGAGAGTAAATTCATTTGACATCTTTAACTACAAAATTATGTTGTTGTCAATCTCAATTATAATTCAATACTTGTTTCTTCCTTATTAGCATTGAATCCATGAGTATGGCTTCGTATAGAGTACCAATCCCCACACTTTATCAAGTAGACAAGTGGCTGATTCAAATTCCATTCCCTCCCTCAAACTTGATTCGTACAAGTGGGAGGTTTCTTCATGTGGATCCAACCTGCAATATACCACCCAATATTGTGTAGCAATTCCCCTGACTCCTGGTTATTTTCTAGAAAACCTTATCAATCATTTTATCAAGGCCTTTACAATAATTAAAGACTCAATGAATGAGACTTGTACTCATTTCATTGTTCCTTCTATGTCAGTTCTTATATATTTTCTTTTTAGTTCTAGATTAGATGTAGGAGACACTACAATATTCCCACTTTCTACTACACCAGCGTTACTCCTTAGTCCCAACTTGTGTGGTCAATTGCTGGACTTGAATAATTATCTTATCTTAATATTTTCTCATTTTAAATGTCCATTGTAACATATAGTACACAAATTGTGACTATGCTTATTATAGATATTTGACATTTCAGGGATTAGAAATTCCTTTAGGCATAGTGGCTGGATTTCCAGACTTGTTGAAAAAAGTATGCATGTTGGTAAAGTTTAGGCACTAGCAGTTAAATTTTCTAGATTTCACAAATTTGAACACAACCACAATATGACTAAACCTTATCAATTGATTTAATGTCCTACACAGTGATGGCAATCAAACATTTTGCAGAATTTAAGTAGGACGGTCTGAATGGTGAATTTAGCATATTTTTTGCACTAACATTTTTTCCTGAACTTCATTATCACCGAACACAAACACGAATGAGGTGAATTCTCTTGAATATTCTCTTCTTAGAGATCTAGTTCCAAGGTGGAAAATGAATCCATGACAAACTACCTTATTGAAGAGTTCAATGATTAATAGAGAAAGGAAATATTTCCACACCATATTTTAGGAATTCAAATTGAAGGTTAGAGTAGCAATAAATGTATTTATTTATAGTTTATAAATAACTTCAATAATTTTCACATGAAAATAAATACCAAGAGTGTGAAGAGTCAAGTATCTCAATGCCAAAGATTTCAAGTCGTGATAGAGTTGGTTCAAGGTCTCAAGGAAAGCTTCATAGGAGCTTGTCTATGTTGGATCCTAAGCATGCAACAATATTAATATATAAGTATCAAGAGGATCAAGGTGTTGAAGGTCATGTCATATTCAAGATTATGATGAATATTTTTTGTCACTAATAGTATCCACTGAAATACAACCACTTACAGAAGCTATGAAACTTTTAGTCAGCATTAAAAATTAAAAGCCAAATAAACCTATAAAAGGTTTATGACACAAATTTTTTCCAAAAATTGTATTTTTTGGACTAAAAATGAATACAAAGCTTAAATATTTTGAAATATTAAGTAATTCATGATAAATTTTTTAATCTAAGTAACTATACCTCCCAATGATCTCACATTATTTTTAACCACAACACTACCCAGAAAAGAAACATAAAAACTTCTCTATTTTTTTCATCTAATAAATGCAGAGACCCAAGGCAATTACAAATCATCATAGAAATTAATAGAAGAAAAGTCTAAGCCATCTCATAAAACTGAATTGAAATACTAAGGATACTGAAGAAATACTCTTGCTAAAAAGTCATTTCTCCATGTTCCTTAGGTTCTTCAACCATTGATGATCTCAAAACGAATTATGTATTATCTTTAGATAGATAAAGTGCATTGGATTTTGCATATTTCATGAAGCTTTTTTATTACAAGGATTTATCTCACTCCCCATAAACCTTGGATGTTTTAGGAACTACATTTCCATTGGTATAATCTGTACCAATTGTAATAGAATGTTGAGCCATGGTTATTCAAGGACATAAAATATACAAGGACCTTGATCTTCTAAGTTAAGAACCTACAAGTAAGGAAAATGACATTACAAAGTTGGGAATTTCTATAGAGGTGTTATGAAATTTTGTGATAATTGATTCATAGATGGATCTAGGATCCAAACAAACTCTCGGAATTTTTTATGGTTTACAAAACATGCACAAAATAGCTGAAAGACTAAAAATTACATACACACATGAAGTCAATAACATATATTATTGTGTCTTTACAAACCGTAACTATGTATGGAACAAGTATATAGTAAAATAGGGAAAAATCACGAGTCCTTGGAGGCCATTTGGATGCATACAAGTGTCAACTCAAGATTTGACCCTCAAACCCCCCTAGGTGGACGAATGAGTCTCCTAATCATCCAAAACGGTCACGAATCCTTGTGTGAACATGGGAAAGGCATGATGGAACATCAATGAAGGTATAAAATGCATGGGTGATCACATGGGTGAGTGGGAGTGGCTCTAGGAGAGCAATAAAATATCAAGAGAGTCCAAAAACCACCAAAACCAAGCAGCAGCACCTCAAGTTGGACTAAATCCTTGAAATTGGGGAAGGGGAGCGCATGTTGGTTGACTGTCATCAATGTGGGTGCTTGTATTGTTATAATTATCAACTTGGATCGCCTCAAATATGCAGAATGATCAACCAGGAGCTCCTCAACTGTCATAAATGCTAATATCCCTAAGTCTAAACCATGGAAAACGCTGCATATAAGCAAATGAATGTAACTAAGGTATAAGAATATGGTACTATGATGTATTATTATCCTAACACCCTGCTTAATCCTTCATTAGTATTATTTAACCCAAAAAATATCATGGAGGCCTTGGCAACAAAGGCTCAAGTCACCTCATACAACATAAAATTTTATTTGTCCATAGAAATAAGGTAAGGATGAAAACCACATGGGAACAATACCTCCCCTAAAAAATGGACATGGAGCCAAAAATATGAAAGTGAATGGTATCCATCACCATGCATTACCCACTCCAATAAGGGATCTCAGATAGCTGAATGTCTTCTATGTGAAAAACTTGGTGAAAATTGCATCAGTTTGCTTTATATATGCACAATACTGGAAGGCTATCACCTAATCATGCACCAAGATCCAGATGTAGTGTATGTTTATGTTTGGTCCTCTGTATATGCACTATATTTTTGGAAAAATTGATTTCACTTTTATTGTCACACCAATTGATTGTGGGTGATCCAAATGCAACTCCAAGTTCTTGAAGAATACCTTGCAACCACACACATTGTGTAGCTGCGTTCACTACTCCTCTATACTCGGCCTCAGCTGAAGAAAGGAATATGGTGTGTTGTTTCTTGCTTTACCAGAATATGGGACCTTGTGCTAGCATGAATACATAACTTAAAGTGGACTTCCCATCATTGGGATCGCCAGTCCAATTAGAATCAGAAAATCCCACTAGTTCTAGTGGAGAACCAACAACATAGTGCACCTCGAAGTGTCTGGTTCCTTGCATAAAGTGAAGGATCATCTTGGGCCTTCCAATAGATATCATGAGGCTGATGCATAAATATATATACAACACCTACAACATATGATAAATCAGGTCTAGGATGTGTAGGATACAACAAACTCCCAGCTAGTTGTCTATACAAAGAGCTATCCACCAATGGAGAGTCACCAACTTCTCCTAGTTTGATACTAGAAACGAACGGGAACTTGTATGCCTTAAATTAAGCCATATTAAACTTCCATAACAGGTATGAAGCATAATTTTTTTGGATGAACTTGATTCCTCTTTCATATTTCTCAATTTCCAAACCAAGAAATTGCTTCAACAATCCAAGATCAGTCATTGAAAATTAACTGTGCAATGAGGATTTGATTGACCCAAGTTATTTGAAGCAGCTAATTGTAATAAAAATATAATAAACATAGAGTACAATGACCTGAATTACATCACCAACATGATGCAAATAAACATTAGGATCATATTTTCATCTTTCAAAGACAAGTGATAGCAGAAAATTGTCCATCTTGGCATACCAAGCCCTTGGAGCTTGTTTGAGGCCATATAGAGACTTATTTAACCTGTGTACAAGAGAAGGATCCTCTTGGAAACCTTTAGGTTTCTGCATATGTATATACACCTGTAGTTCACCATGAATAAATGCACTTTTTACATCCATGTGGTGAACCTCGCAACGCTTGGAGGCAACAATGGATAAAACTTGTCTGATAGAGTCCATCTTTGCAACTGGTGCAAATGTCTCTCTATAGTCCACTCCTTGGAATTGAGAGAAGCATTTGAAAACAAATATGGACTTATAATTCATATCATACCCATCAACAGAAAATTTGGTACTATATACCCATTTTCATTGCACTAGCTTCCTCTTGGAGGGCAAGGGAACCAATTCCCAAGTTTCATTTTCTTGTAGAGAATTGAACTCTTCTTGCATGGATGTTTTCTATATTGGATCAAGTGATGCTTACTGATATGTTTTAGAATAAAATACAAACATAATGAATCATTTCTCAGCAAGAACAACTTCACTTGTAAAGGAAGCAGTGTGAAATTTTGATCTAGTCTTCCTAGGATCTAGTGGATTGCCTGCTAAATCCCCAATTTCTTCTATGGTTTTCTCAGCCCATTTGGGCTGAGTAGGTGAGTCATGAACATGATCATCATATTCAACTGTATCAGAATCATAAATATCAGAAATATCAAAAAAATATTCATCACTTACATCATATTGCGGTGGTGGAGATGAGCATTCCCTTGATGCTAGTTTGAGCTCTGACATGAGTTCTTCTTCGAATTGCACACTGATTTCAATGGTGGTCTTATGAGGTGAGGGATAAAAGAGATTTTATACATTTTCATCTTCAGCATAACCAACCATCATGCACTCCTTGATTTGAGTCTGTAAGGCCTTCCTCTTCTCTGAAGGAATCCTAGCCCAAGCCCTTGAGCCAAAATCTAAAATGTGAAATATTTGGTTTGTGACCAAACCAAGCATCATATGGTGTTTTTCCATCCATTTATTTACGAAGATATATGTTTTGGATGTATGTTACAAATTTTATGGATTCATCCCATAGCTTAGGATTCAAATCCTTGGATTCAATCATGCATGTTTCCATCTCCTTGAGTGCCCTGGGTTTGCGCTCTACCACACCATTTTGATGTGGTGTGTAGGGGAATGAATGATGCATTTGGATGCCACATTCCTCAAAGAGATTTTGAAAACTCTGTTCCACATACTCTTTTCCATTATCATTCCTAAGGAATTTGATCTTATTCCCACACTAATTCTCAACTACGGCTTTCCAAACCTTGAGTGTCTCAAAGACTTCAAATTTGAGTTTGAGAAAGTAAACCCAACAAAACCTTGAGACATCATCTATGAAGGTCAACACATAACTTTATTGCTGATGTAATTGTAACTTCGAAATGTATTCATCCATATTTCTTATGTATTATAACCCGATGTTTATTCTAGGATGTATTGTAATGTATTTGAGTCATGTCATACCCGGATGTTTATTCCGGGAATTTTCTATAATGATAAAGTCATGTCAAGTCATTGTGGGTAACCCTCCTATTGGTCAAGGGTTAAAGTCCCCACAATTGTGGGGCCCTTGGGTTATTAGACTATCCTAGTGAATTTGACCCTAGGTGAGTCATTGTAAGTTAGGGAAATAGTCCCCACCATTGTGTTACCCTCCCATTGGTTGGAGGAGGCAAAGTCCCCACAAGTGGTGGGGCACTAGGGTTATTAGACACTCCTAGAGATGTCGGCTCTAGTGAGTAATTGTCAAGTGAGGCCGACATGTTGGAGTGGGTTCCAAGTGAATGGAAGAATATAAATAGAGAGTGATAGCCTCTCTATTTATCATACTCATACACACACACTCACTCATTGGGGTGCATGAGTGAGAGAGGAGAAGCTCTCTCAGTGTGAGAGAGAGAGACTGCTGCTGTCGGGAGATCATCTTACTGTTTTCTGGTTTTACCTTTTTAGTGTTGATTCTATCTCTGAGGAAGTTGTGGGGTTTTCTAATTTATGGTTTCCCCGAGGAAAATTATTTGTGTCTCTCGTCTCTTTTGTTGTGCTCGTGTTTTATTGCTGTGCATGTTATTCTCTCAGTTAAAGATCCTAAGATCATAATGGTAGCTTGAATGATAAAAATCTAACATGGTATCAGAGCTAACCTGAGAAGAAGACATTATGCAGCTGTATAATCTAGGTATTCTTACTTTTTGGGTCTCTCTCCACAATCCATCAGAAAAAGTATACTAGGCTGACTCTCCATTGAAGGGCGCATCTTTCTGTCGAAGCAGAATTCAATTCTGAGCATTTTAAGTTTTCGATGCGGAAATTAGGGATTTCTACAAAAGAGGAATTTTTGAGTGTGCCTAGCATAGGATTGTTCTCCTCATAAAAATCTAAGTTTAGAGACCTGGATCAAAAAATTTGTTTGGGTGAAACTCCAGGAAAGTCAAACCCTAGTTTGACCCTGAGCTAGAAAAACCCTAAATACTAAAACAGCTATGTTTTTGTACATTCGCTATATCCCAAGATTGGAAAAGGCTCAGGAGCTGAAAATTGCATGGGATTAGGATACCATTCTCATGTACACTTTTTCCAAAAATCAGCCTCAGATTTGCTATATTCTGGGAGATATGATCCCTACAAGTTAGGGTTCTAGCCTCTTCCAGAATTCATCCATAAACAGGACACCTAGGGAGAATTGCTATATCTTGATCTACAGAGTTCCAAGTGGAATTAATAAAGATTTTCCATAACTAGAATATAATTTACTATCTTTTATCTGAATTTCAGACCCAAAAGATGAAACAGTGACATGTGTCAGTCCGTACAACTTCGATGTTCTGAACAGTCTTGTAACAGGTCACCTTGGGAAAAGGATCATAAATCCCAATTGGTGAAACCAATTCTGCTGAAACCTCTGGTTTTGGATCAGGGACATACGAGGTTACATCCATGAGAAATTTCAGACATATAGGAGTAGTAATTTCAGAGATATCACAGAAACAGTAACAGGAATTTATGCAAGAGAAATTGGAAAACTAGGGATTCCAATTCTGGGAGCTTCCCTCCACTGTTTTCAGAAAAGGACTACAATGGACAGCTCCATTTGAAGAGGTCTATATTTATATCCAATAATATCTGAAATATTCCAATTTTTTAAAATTAGGGTTTCTCTGACAAACCTTAGATCAGCCAGCTATGGAACCAAGATGGACACCTCAAATCAGTAAGATCTAATCTTTTGCTATTTTCATTTGAGATTCTTAGTTAAGATGTCTCATCATACCAAGCTTGATGATAAGCTTGGTGAATTTGAACAACTTCCAAGCATGGAAGTATATGATCTCTCTGAAGAAAATGAGTTGGACACCTACATGAGTAGAGAGGTTCCAGTTCCAGAGGGAGATGAGGCTAGAAGCCTTACACGAGAAGAAACTGGTTAGGACAAGAAGATCATTGTTGATTCAGTCACGAATCAACTTGTACTACAAGTGTATTCCCTAAAGACACCAAAGATGTTTGATTCCTTGACTAAGCTATTTGAAGGGAAGAACATATATTGAAATATGACCTTAAGAAACCAGTTGAAGAATGTGAAGATCTAGAATGCAGAGACCATGCAGTCATACTTTACAAGGGTCTCTCAAATCAAAGAACAAATTGAAGCAGTAAAAGAAGAAGTGAAGAGTGAAGAAGTAGTGATAGCCATATTGAATGGCCTCCCAGGATCATGGGATTCATTCATTCAAATAATGTGTGCCAGAAGGAAGTAATTACTTTTAGCAGACTCCGAGAAGAAGAAGAATCTCAACTCATTAGAAGAGAAGGGAAGATGGAAGAAACTGAAGATCAAGCTCTCACCATAGAAAGAAGATCCCTCAAGCGATGAGGAATATGAAGAACTCAACTCTTGAAGAATATCTTATCCACCTTAGATTTTGGATAAGAAATGATGCTATTATGAATGAAGAAGACAATGAAGTTGAAGGTTCAAGAAGGAGTCTACCCACGAAACAAATAAAGATAAGTATTCAACTGTCATTTCATGATATTGTTTTGTTATGCATTTGTTTATATTCAGTTGATGTATTATACATGATAGGATGTTTGCATTAATGATAGTATACTACTAATATGAATGTGATGGGTAAGTAGCTCATGGTGCTATACAAACTCTCCATTGCTACTTATCTAGAATGAAACCTCTTTGCTGACATATTGGATTAGTGCACAATCTCAATGTTGTCTTGGTAGAGATGGAAGGCATCTAGAAAAGTTTCGTGAGATATGGATGAATGTTGTATTGACTAAAGTAGTTGTATGATCATATATTTATGCATAAGAATTTTCCAGTATGAATATTCCTTATGAAATGTTTCTAACCATACAGATGCATTTGACTTGTAGGAAAGATCGCATACATAATCACTACAAGCAAAGAAGAATGAGACTTGTTCCAAAGAACAAGTGACGACAGTTCAAAATGAATATGACGAATACAGTGACATCATTGATGCAAAACCTTAAAGCTATGAAGAATTCCAGTTCAAGAAGAATGATGTCTAGGATGCAGTATCAATACATGAAGGGAAGTTCATAGTTCCATCATGCAATAGATGGAAACATCGTGGGATACAAAGCAAGATTCGTAGCACAAGGCTTCTCATGAAATGAAGGCCTAGACGACGAAGAGACATTTGCAGCCAGTAAGAGTTGAAACACATACATGATGAGCTTGATGAAGATCTTAACCTTTGCTACAAGGTTAAAGATGCAAGTCTATACACTAGATGGTCACATAGAATATTAGTAGCATAGGAAGCTACGTGTCACTCTGGTACAGAATGTTTCAGTGCATAGAGTACGGAAGACAGAGGGAGTATGATGCTTCACTTCAAAGGGAGTGACTATAGAAGATCTAAGGTTTGACATGGTATGACAGGATGGATAGATGACTGATGACTCTAGGCTTTCCTGAGAGTAAAGCAGATTCCAACCTTTGCTTCAAAGTTGAAGGAGCAAGACCAGTGATGCTCCTGTTATGTGTCGATGCATTATTTTTTATAGGCATGGAGGTGTGGAATAATGCAGATGGAATCTTCCTTGGACAAAGGAAGTATGCAGTAGAGATCCTGAAGAGGTTCGGGATGATTGACTGTAAGGTCATGACCACACCTATGGAATCGAACTTGAAGCTATTGAGTGTTTCTTCATCAGAGACGGTTGATGCTACGATGTATCGTCAGATGATTGGTTCCTTGATATACTTGACGAATATGAGACCAAACATTTTCTTTGCTGTGAACACCTTGAGCCAGTTCTTGACAGATCTTAGAAATGTTCACTTGATTGTTGCAAAGCATATTTTGAGGTACCTGAGGGGTACAGTTAATTATGGGCTCAAGTACAATGTGAATCATAAGATTAACCTGGAGGGTTATGTTGATTTAGATTAGGCAGGCAGTGCCATTGATAGGAAGAGCACTTCAGGGTGTTGCTTCAGTATGGGATCAGGTGTGATCTCTTGGTTTAGTAGGAAGCAATCCTGTGTGGCGTTGAGTATAGCTGAAGCAGAGTATGTCATAGCTTGTTCAGCTAGATGTGAGGCAGTATGGCTATGAAAGCTACTGTCTGATTTATTTGATCTCCAAATGGATGCTACTTGTATACATTGTGACAACTAGAGTTGCGTGAAGTTGTCAGAGAATCTAGTGTTCCATGACAAGTCGAAGCATATTGAGATCAAGTATCACTATATTAGGGATATGGTGCAAAGGGGAGTAGTGAAGCTCCAGTATGTTGCGACGGACGATCAAATAGATGATGTGTTGACAAATCCACTAGCCAAAGTGAAGTTTGAGCACTTCAGGGAGAAGCTTGGTGTTCTCCAGATCGAGGTTTCCTCCAAGGTAAAGTGATGAGTCCCATAGCCATTCTGACGAGTAGATCAGATATAAGGGCTGAGCCATTCTGTCATGGTGAGAGGATTCGGTTCCATCCATGTCAGATATGAGTGCTGGGACCATAGCCATTCTGACGAGTAGGTCAGATATAAGGGTTGAGCCATTCTGTCATGGTGAGAGGTTTTGGTTCCTTCCATGTCAGATATGAGTGCTGATTTCCATTCTGGGAATGGAGGTACCTAGTTAGTTACCAGGAACACTCAGTCCAGGACTGAGAGAGCCATTTTGACGAGTAGGTCAGATGTAAGGGCTGAACCATTCTGTCATGGCTAAAGGATTAGGTTCCTCCCATGTCAGATGTGAGTGTTGGCCATTCTGTCGAGTAGGACAGATGTAAGGGAAACTGCAACTATCCGGGAGAGTGGAGGCACATGGTCCGTTACCAGGTAGCTCAGTTTGGGACTGGGGGCCATTCTAGTGAGGGTGTAGGATTTAGTTCCTACCAAGTCAGATGTGAGTGCATGCCTTCCTAGCGAGGGTGTAGGATTTGGTTCCTACCAGGTCAGATGTAAGTGCAGAGCCCTTCCATAATTGTGACCAGGATGTGTTCCTGCCTGGATGGATGTAAGTGTAGAGCCCTTCCATCATTCAAGAGCAGATGTACCCCCACCTGGATCTATGTAAGTGCAGAGCCCTTCTATCATTGTGAGCAGGATGTGTTCCCACCTGGATGGATGTAAGTGTAGAGCTCTTCCATCATTGTGAGCAGGATGTGTTCCAGCCTGGATGGAAGTGTGGAAATATTCCATCATTGTGTGCATGATGTGTTCCAGCCTGGATGGAAGTACAGAACTCTTCCATCATTATGTACAGGATGTGTTCCCGCCTGGATGGATGTGAGTGTTGTGCCCTTCTGACAAGTAGGTCAGATATAAGTGCTGAAGAAGACCTACATGGAGGCTAGGCCTACAACCAGCATGAAAAAGGGCTGGCTCTGTAGAACTTCCTGTGATGAGAAGAATCATGAGATAGCACCCGCGATGATCTAGATCCAGTGAAGATGATCCAGCAGTGATGATCTAGATCCAATGATGATCCAGATCCAGTGATGATCTAGATTCAATGATGATGATCCAGATCCAGATGAAGATGACTTGAAGACAAAGATGATGAGAACTCAATGATGATCCAAATGATACACAGAAGAAGACTTGTGCTGATAAATTATGTCGAGAGAATACCTTCCTAGTTAAGAGGGAGTGTTCATGTAATTGTAACTTCAGAATGAATTCATCTGTATTTCTTATGTATTGTAACCCGATGTTTATTCCAGGATGTAATGTAATGTATTTGAGTCATGTAATACCCCGATGTTTATTCTAGGATGTAATGTAATGTATTTGAGTCATGTAATACCCCGAGGTTTATTTTGGGAAGTTTCTATAATGAGAAAGTCATGTCAAGTCATTGTGGGTAACCCTCCTATTGGTCAAGGGTTAAAGTCCCCATAGTTGTGGGGCCCTTGGGTTATTAGACTATCCTAGTGAAGTCGACCCTAGGTGAGTCATTGTAAGTTGGGGAAATAGTCCCCACCATTGTGTTACCCTCCTATTGTTCGGAGGAGGAAAAGTCCCCACAAGTGGTGGGGCACTAGGGTTATTAGACACTCCTAGAGATGTCAGCTCTAGTAAGTAATTGTTAAGTGAGGCCGACATGTTGGAGTGGGTTCCAAGTGAATGGAATAATATAAATAGAGAGTGAGAGCCTCTATATTTATCATACTCATACACACACACACACTCATTGGGGCGCATGAATGAGAGAGAAGAAGCTCTCTCAGTGAGAGAGAGAGAGACTGCTGCTGTCGGGAGATCATCTTACTATTTTCTAGTTTTACCTTTTTGGTGATGATTCTATCTCTGAGGAAGTTGCGGGGTTTTCTCCTTTATGGTTTCCTCGAGGAAAATTCTTTGTGTATCTTGTCTCTTTTGTTGTGCTTGTGTTTTATTGATGTTCATGTTATTCTCTCAGTTAAAGATCCTAAGATCATAATGGTAGCTTGAATGATAAAAATATAACATTGATCCTCCATATGAAGTTGTAGGGAGAGGTCTAATAAGACTTGAATGCACCAATCCAAGCACTTGAGTACCTCTCCTTGATTTTCCTTTCTCATTGCTGCACTCTGGATGCTTGCATATCACACAACCAATTCATGGGCCATTGGAGATCTTGATAGAAGGAACCCCTTCCACCATGCCTTATTTGCTCAATGCCTGGAGGTATCTAAAGTTTAGATGGTTGAACCTCTCATGCCACATATTCCTTGAATCATTGGCATGATTTAGTAGCGCATTACCTCTAGAGTATGGAAGGAAATGGGAGAATTTGTACATTCTATCTTGATGATCAACAAACCCCAATGCCACCACTTTGTTGGTAGAGATTTCAGCTATCTCCAGTGTGTTTGGATTAAATTTTACGCTCTTGGATTCAACGGTGTGTGTCATTTGGTACACTGACAGTAGGTTCATTTCCAAGTCTCGTACAAACAATACATTATTGAAATACCCATCTTCTAGATCGATCCTTCCAATCCCCTTGGCTTGGATATTTGAATCATCACCCATTCGAATAGTTGGGCTACTATCTGAATAAATGGATGTGAGGAAATATTTAATAGAGGCCATGTGCCTTGATGCTCTAGAATCAATGATGAAGGCTAAAGAATATGAAGAACCAGCAACCAATGCATGGCACCTCTCTTTGTTGTCTGATCCTGAACCTCCATCCTTCTTCCCTACTCCTTCTGGGACTAGGATGTTGTTCTTCTGTAACAACTACAACATCATGTCTATGGTATTCTTCATGCATGCACTTTATGGATTCCATTCCTTGTGGAAGTAGGTGCATTTGTTCTTCTCCTGTTCTTCTTGTCCTTGTGCTTGTAAGGATTCAAACCCCCATCAGGAAACTTGGGTCTGTCTTGCTGCTTTGAATCCTTGGATTTATTCTTTACTTTGGATGGATTTGAAACTCCTGTAGAAATAGCTTGGCATTTACAGGATTTGATGCTACCCATCTGCACTAGCTTTTCTTTCTCTTGGTTCAATGACTCCATGAAGCTAGCTAGTGATGAAATTTGTCAGTTTCGAGCTATGAGCTTGCTAGAGTGAATTGTACTTACAAAAATAGAGTACTTTGGCCCTATCTTCAAAAATTTGGAAAATATGAATCGTTCATCCTTCTTTTCGATGCCACATTGCTTGAGTTGAAGAACCAAAGGCTTGAATTTGGTGAAGAAATATTGGATGGTCTCATAATGAGTTGGACTCAAGGAGATGAGCTCATTTTTGAGCTGGTGTCCTCTCATCTCATAAGTATTCCTGAAAAAGCTTCAAGATTCATCCATAATTCATTGGGGGTATCTAGAATGTCAACATGGAAGAGTAAGTCTCTCAAAAAGCTAAGACAAAGAAATCCAAATGCTTCATCAAGCCTGTTGAAGAATTTCGATTCCTCAATTGCAGAGTTTGGTTTGACCTATGTCCCCATGGTGACCCTGTATAGGCCTTTCAACTTCAGTTGAATCACCATTTCAGCCTCCCATTCAAAATAGTTGAATGGTGTCAATAAAACATGGTTCTGCTCCATTTATTCTTGTGCCCTTGGTGACAAATTGTTGAATGTACCTGCAATGAAAACTCTCGAATCTATATGGAGAATACATATAAAAACAAATAAAACACTATGGAATGTTTTTGTATCTCCAAATAGCTCTAAAACCATGTGATAATTGATTCAAATTTGGATATAGGAGCCAAAGAAACTCTCATATCTCACTATGGTTTACAAAATATGCACAAAATAACTGAAAGTATGAAAATTGCATACACACATGAAGTCAATAACATATATTATTATGAATTTCGAACCTATAAATATGTATGGAACAAGTATATAATACAATAGGAAAAATAGTGAGGCCTTGGGGGCCATATGGATGCATACAAGTGTCAGCTCAATATTTGACCATCAAACCCCCCTAGGTGGACCAATGAACCTCCTAATAATCCAAAACGGTCATGAATCCTTGTGTGAATGTGGAAAAGGAATGATGGAACATCAATGAACGTATGAAAGGAGAGGGTGAGCACATGGGTGAGTGAGACCGGCTCTAGGATAGAAATAAATTCCCAAGAGAGTCCAAAAACCACCAAAACCAAGAACTATGCCTCAAGTTGGAAAAAATACCTAAAATTGGGAAGGGGAGTGCATGCTGGTTGACTTTCATCAATGTGGGAACTTAGGTTGTCAAAATTATCAACCTAGAGCACCTCAACTATGAAGAATGATCAACCAGGAGCACCTCAACTGTTATAGATGTCAATTTCCCTAAGTCTAAACCATGGAAAACACTGCATGTAAGAAAAAAAATGTGCCTAAGGTCTATGAATATGGTACTAGGATGGACTGATACTCTAAAAAATTTATAAATGAAAATTATCGATGACTTAGGCCATCTTCCCCTGAATGGAGACAAATTATAACAAGGGGAAGAGAGAACATGAAGATCTTAGAGATGACACATGTTATAAACATGATAGTCCATTCAAGTGCCAAATTAGTTATTACATGTAGAAAAATGACTCAGAGGAGGTTTAGAAAGATAAACATGAGGAAATTCCATCAAAAAATATAGATCGAATATAAAAAAGGTGAGGTAGTAGACCCATGAAAATTCTCCTTGTCAATATTCAACTCCATATCCTTGTTGTAAGGAAAAATATCCTATGAATGGGGTGAGTTCATCAACATACTAATTTAAATAAAATAGAAATAAAAAGTCATGCAAAAATCAATATATGGTATGGATATAATTAAATTAGGACTTGGAAATCAAAATTGTGTACCTTGATCATGTCTTGGAAAATTGTGGGAGCGTCGATCGTGGCAGTAGATGAAGGATCACGAGTTTCATTATGACACACTGTCAGGGTTTCTACGACATGCAAATATGAACAATGTGCTCCTCAGTAAATCAGTACCAGCAATACCCTTTCTCATTGGTGAATGAAGGAATGCAATGGGGGAACTCAAGGGGAGATATAAACCTCTCCCAAACAGAAACTCCAGAAACCAAAGACGCAAATCCACATATTGCATCTAGCTCGAAACTGGCTAGCATTATGAAAGAAGAAGGAAACAAAAGGCAAGGATGAATCTCAACAACAAGCATAGGAAAATGCATCTCGAAAGTGAAGGATATCCCCACTTTGCAAATCCGCGCTAAAGGCCTCCATGCACATATTCAGCACATGAAGGATCATGCCCTTATTGGAAAATTCTTTGGGATCTAGCCCTGAGAGAAATATCTCATGTGGTGGATCAATATAACCTGGAAACCTTAGGTACATTTGGACTTCCATTTGGGAGAAAAAGTATTCTTCATGGTAGTTTTCTTGAATATCGAGGTCAGAAACAAATTCTTTGAAGAACGTCTGTACTTCTTTAACTTCGTTGGACTCTTTTTGAAACCCTGGAAAGAAAGGTTTATCCCAGAGAAAGAGGATTTGACTCTTGTTCTGATATGGAATAGGTTATACTTCCTTCCCTTAGAATATTGGCATGAGGGCATACTGTAATCCCTGTTAAATACAATAGGGGAATTTTTTAAAGATAGCAGAGCACACAAAAAATGGGATATACATCATATTCACGCATATGTGTCTATATGGACATAACGAAAGACTTACCGGAAGGGGTCAATCTAAGTTGGGACGACAAGGAATGGTTCCAAATTATAGACTATGAACAAATACCTTTCAGATGCAGACGTTTCCATGAACAAAGACACATAAACTTGTTTAGAGAATGCCCAAAAAATAGCTTGACTATCTAGCAGAAAGGAAAAGACGTCAAGGATGTTGATGGATTCACCAAGGTATCATGGAAACAAAGAAGGAAAAAAACAAATAAAGGCCCAGAGGTAAAAAAAATACCCATATCTCTGATGCTTTTTATGTTCTCCAATATGAACAAATGCAGGGCACTCTCCACACCGATGGATTACACAACACCACTAATCACAAAAAAGTTGATAAAGGGGGGAAACAACAATCCCTGGAGAAAAAAATAGATATGAACATGATGGAGGACGATCAGGATGATATGTACATTGGATATATATATCTTGATGGGTTAGACAAGGTTGTTCAAGATCTGGAACAAGGAGTCATCCACTCACAACAGGTGGTCTTACTCAAGGAAGCCATCATCAAAATAAGAAAATCCAAAATCCTCTGGATAGGCACTAAAAAACCTGGTATCAAAATCCATGAAACCATAAAAAAATAGGGTAGTGAAAGATGGGGAAGAAGAATAAATCAACAATGCATCAAGGATATATGGGAAAATTTGGTCTCTTCAATACAATTTCCAACCATAGAGACAAAATTTGCCTTACGTTGCAAGCCTTCCCAATGAAACTCACATCCTGGAACATTAGAGGTTGCAGTGTATCCTCTAAGTTTCTTTACATTTGTAAGTGGTGCTAGGCTCAAAATCAACGTAATATTTGTTGGGTAAACCAACATTCCTTGCTTACAAACAATGTGTCCCAACAACATCCGAAAAGGTGCACAAAAGATGCACTTCTTCGAGTTCAACATGATATGATGCTGTTGACATCGCTCCAGCATCAGTCGCAGGTTCTCCAGATGGTCCCTGATTAATCCATAAACTTTCCAGTCATCCATATAAACTACTATAAACTTCTGAATAAAGTCCTTGAATGCAGCAACAACAATCTGGGAGAATATCGCAAGTGCATTCTTTAGTCCAAATGGAATCATAGTGTATTGAAAACATACCCATTCGATAGAAAAGGTTGTCTTGTGGTGATCTTAATTTGGTGATAGCCAAAAAATCCATCCATGAATGAGTAGATTTCTTGACCTCCCACTCCTTTGAGTACGTCATTTATGAATGGTGTCAGAAATGGATCATGCAGACACAAATCATTCAATTTTCTAAGGTAAACACAAATACGAACCTCACCTATCTTCTTGTCTTGCACTACCATGGGATTGATCCATTCTGATTCCTCAGCTGGTTCTATTATCCCAGCATCCAACATTCTATCACGTCCCCACCCCTCTACCAGGGAGAGGACGTGACTATGCTGCTATCAACTCGGGCAATCTAGCCCCATGAAAAAACATAAACATAAAGTGCATTGAACTTAAATACATATAGAGATGCATAATGTAGTCTATAATGGAATCCAAATTCATTTCATTCAACACATTTAAACATTCAACATGTTCATTATAATTCATTAAACAAATGCAATTGCAGAGGTTCAGCACAAGAGAGACTTATCTTGTAAAGAAGCTCGTCTCACAACCAACTATGTTGCTGCAACATTCCACCCAACCATAGGCCATTGTGCTCATCAGTCTCTCAGCAACACTGCCACCCGCGAGTTGGGCATGATTCCCACAAGGAATAAGGGAACACTAGCAGACTCACACATAGCCAAGGATTTATCAAAATTCAGCCAAGACAACACAATTGGGTTTATCAGGCTACAAAGGAGATGGAAAGGCCTACTGCTAAGCTAGTGAGATTAACCACAGAGCTATGGACACCTGCACCAGATCTATCTTGGATTCTAAAACATCTACATGCCCAACACTCGGAAGCATCCCCTTCTCTACTACACAGTCCCTCAGGCTATGCCTTCCCTTCCAATGTTATTCAGGATTTGAAAAGAAGAAAGACATCCTTTTAGCCCTGTCTATGAGGTTCCTTCTCACACTAGGTTTATCAAGCTAGTCAAACCACATTTCCCCTTCCAAACCAATTCAAACCAAACAAAAGTAACATACATAGCGATTTCAAGTTCTGGTCATGATGAAAAATGACTTGGGAGTGAAAAACAAATTTGCAGATGGGGGAAAATGACCTTGGGAGAGAAATTCAATTTCCAGAAATGTTCTATGGCTTCACGTGGGAAAAAAAGACTCCCTCAGTCCCTAAATTCGTGTATTTGTCCCCCATTGGCTTTGCAACACTGAAAACATGAAATTCCCAACCATGGGAATGTAGAAACAACACAAAAATGACCAACACAGATCCCAACCACTGAATGTTAACAAAACCACTTCCCAACCATGGGAAAAATGAAGATCACTACAAAAACATCCATGGAGAATGCCCAAGGGCTCCAAAAACGTGGGGAAGAAAAAAAATGTGAATACATGAGGGAATGGGCAGCCTTTTTGGGAAATGACTTGCCCCATAAGTCATTTCCCATCCCCATGCAATAACTAATTCAACCAATTTCTGGAAGAATTAAATGATTGGGCACAAGAGACAAAATGGGTAGTTGACAGTTTGATGGGTTCTTCCTTTGACATTTGGCTTTTCCACATTGGCCCAAAGGTTTGAATATCCCCCCCCCCCCATTATCCTTAGGAAATCATGCCCCCNTCATTGACATAGCTGGTTGTGGGTATTTAATTAAATTGCATATTTCCATGATGCCCAAAATTATAATGTGTCTGGCTAGCATGAAATACCATCGGCATCAATTTTAATTGCTGAAACATAAAATGATAAATCAATGGTGGGGATTTATCCTTTAGCTCCACACCATGATTAATTAGAATATAAAAATCATATATATTTAATGCAAACGAGGTCAAAACTGGGGTGTTACATTCCCCTCCCCCTTCAACAACATTGTCCTTAATGCTTTACAAAATTGAACAAAATGCTACACTGGTATTACCCTTAGTGCTCTGCAGAATTGAACAAAAATGGATGTGCCAATTGCATGGCATCCTCCAGCTCCCACGTAACCTATTTAGGACCGTAGTTCTCCCATTGCACCTTTACCTGACCTATGGATCAGTTATGGAGCATTGTGACCTTCCTGTCAAGGATGTGCATCTCCCATTGTACCTTTACCTGCCCTATGGATTGGTTCTGGAGCATTGTGATCTTCCTGTCGAGGATGTGCATTGGCTCGATTTGGAACTCTCCCTCAGTTTCTGACTGAATCACATCCCAATTTATCACATGGTTAAGATCATGTACATATTCTTAAGCAAAGAAAGATGAAAAACATTATGATCTCTAGTGATAGCAAGCAATGCAAGTCTATATGCAATTGGCCCTATTCTTTCAAGAACTTCAAACGACCCACAATATCTATGTGATAGCTTGGCACAACTTCCAAGCTTCAAGGAACTCTTCTTTTCCCTCACTCTGAGGTAAACGTGATCCCCAACAATTAATTCTCTGTTCACCCTATGCTTATCTGCATAACTTTTCTATTTGTCCTGGGTTTCGTTCAAATTTTTCCTGATCTTTACAACCTCCTGCTCCATCTCCTTGAGCTATTCTAGACCAAGCACAATCCTGTTCACTAGATTATCCCATGTCACTGGTGTCGTACACCTCCTGCCATACAAAGATTCATATGGGCTCATCCCTAACGATGCTTGCTGTCCATTGTTATAAGAAAAATCTATGAAGTGTAAATAATCTTCCCGTTTGGTTAGTTTGTCCATCACATACATGAAAATCATGTCTTCAAGCACTTTATTCACTCTCTTTGTCTTCCCATGAGTCTGAGGATGGTAGGCAGTGCTGAAATTCAACTTTGTACCCAAATATGCAAACAACCCCTTCCAAAAATTTGAAGTGAGCTTGACATCTCTGTCAGAGACTATTTCCTTAGGTAATCCATGCAATTTGAAAATCACCTTAATGAAGATATTTGCAATGTCATCAGTCTTATGCGTAGACTTAACCGATATAAAATGTGCTGCCTTTGTCAACTTGTCCACCATAACCATGATGGAATCATGTTGTCTCCAAGTCATTGGCAATCCTGTAATAAAATCCATGGAAATAACATCCCATTTCCATTCTGGAATTGGAAAAGGTTGCCACAAACCTGCTGGGTGTTGTTTCTCAACCTTCACCTGCTAACATTTCATGCACCTTGAAATATATTCATCCATGTCCTTTTTCATTCATGGCCAAAAGTACTGCTTTCTAGCTGTAGCAATTGTCTTCTGATATCCTGGGTGACCAGAATATGGATCTTGATGGATCTCATCTGTAACAACCCTCCTCAAATCTGCTACGTTCAGAATATAAATTCTATTATTATAAGTAAGAAATCCATCTTCTTCCAATTTATATCTACTATAGCTGATTTCACCACTCCAGGTGAATCACACTTTGTATGGCCTTCCCTTGTCCCGCTGCACACTCCTTAGACCCCATGGACCATCTTTTGGCCTTTGATGTTTCCTTGGCCATCCCTAAAAACATGTGAAAATCCATATACGCGACTTTTAAACCCTTAATCACGTATATACGTGGGTTTGACCACTAAAACCGCGTACATCGGGATGTGTACAAAAATCCAAATCCTTTTGGAGTTTTCCTTGACATGGATCCGACTCACTCGACTCCTGGCCTTCCCTATGCCTTGAGATCGCTTGGATTCGACTTTTCATTACCCCTTTGAAAAACTATATAAGGAACTCTATGGTACAATGAAGGCATATGAGAGAATTGAGAGCAAAGAAACTATAGTCCATTGTTGCCAGAACTTATGCTTGAGTCTGCATCCCTTTGTCCCTTGGAGCACTAGTGTGTTCGTCCCAAGCTTGCCTTTTGCTTGTGAGGTTGCTATCGAGAGATGGAGGATTGAAGTGGTGGAGGCCCAAGTGGGGGATTCAGTTTCTCCAGTTCGCAGACATGCCGTCAGAGGTTGTATCTTGTAATCTCTAATTTATATTAATAGAAATATATTTTCTTGTCGAATAATGTGTGTTTGAATGAATATGTTCTCCATTGGATTATGTCAAATGCTTATACATTATTGACTATATATGCTAGAATATATCTAACACCATGATATATAGAATGCTTGTATTGTTTACTTGTTGTTGAGAAAGTAATCTATCAATTCAAGCTGAAGTTGGAAA
This sequence comes from Pseudotsuga menziesii, assembly GCA_001517045.1. NCBI lineage: Eukaryota > Viridiplantae > Streptophyta > Pinopsida > Pinales > Pinaceae > Pseudotsuga > Pseudotsuga menziesii. The sequence goes on from LPNX010544557.1 coordinate 429,731, forward strand.
GCTCAACGGGGATCTACTTCAACTGTCTGGAATAAGGTATGAGGTCTGATCCTTTAGTGTTAGACATTTATTTTCTATTGCATATTGGAAAAGATTGATTTCTGGAGTCAAGCTATCTGTTGTGGTACCCCAAGCCATAGGAATTTCTCTCCGTAACAGAATTGGTGACTCCGCTGGGGAGTTCCTAGTAGTTGTCCTTTGGGGGTTTCTATCGGCACAATGGGCTTGATATTATTGACTTGCTCTTTGTTTCTCCTTGTTTCTGTGTTGCATTTTATAGTATGTTCATCCATTGACACTCCCCTTTATTGGTTTGACCCTTGGCCTACTTTTTACCACTGCCTTCTTTGTATACGCAGGTTTTTGGCCAAAGTCATGTACATACGCGGATTTTTGGCCAAAAGTCACATATACACACAGGTTTTTGGCCAAAATCCACGTATACATGCAGGTTTTTGGCCAAAAGTCGCGTATATACGCAACTGTTCTTTAAACAATTGCGTACATCCTCCCTTTTGGTGAGTTTGATGTTGTGGGAAGTTGTTGGGTGGGTTGTGAGTGTGGTTGGGTCTTCCTTGGGTCTGATGTTGTCTGTTGGATGCTTCTTTTGTGACCAGAGACGGCTTTTTCATTGACTCTTCTTTGAAATTAGTTTTAGTCATTTATCCTTTTTGTTTTTCCGTTAGTGCATTACTCTTTTTTGTCTCGGTGTCTTGCTGGGCTTGTCTTTTATACTTGCTACAGAGACTGAGAGTTTTAAATGACTTTTATTGCATTTTTCATTCTTTTATATTGAAAAATACAAAGTAGTTGCACTCTTAGTTGCATCTTAGATATGGATTTGAGGAGGTACTTGCATTGGATTCCTTGGATGAGAGTTTTGTTTAAGCTTTCATATAGGAAGGATTGCATTGGCATTCAGAAAGGAATATATATTTATGAATCTCCTGTAGTGGCATACCCTATTTTTCATTTGATAAGGATTGCACTTAGCATTGTTTCTTATGGTGTGCACTTTTATTTCACTGCTGAGTCTTCATATCACTAGTTGCATGGCCATTTCCCTTTGAGTAATTATAGGCAATTAAAATCAATGCATAATAAAATGAATTACACTCTTTTCTTTTATAGGGTGCACCAACAAGATTAGGTTTTAGGGTCTTGGAATAGTTCATTGTGAGTAAATTCTCCAAGACCACTAAACAACAACATGTATGTGTTTGTCCAGGTGAGTGTGTGAAATTCCTTGGTATAACCATTGTTTCTCAGGATCCTCCTCTCAAAAGGGAGTTAAGCACAAGGCAGTGTGAGCGGTTATTGATTGGGATGACCCCCAGTCATAACTGAGTAGCACTGGAGATATTTCCAGGATTGTATTTGTATCTGGGGGCTCTTTCGAGAGTTTCGGGCTTTGCTACCCTGTCCATACAGTCAATCCCACCTGCGAATGTCCGCCTGAGCATTGATTATATTGAGGTGACCTTAGTAGCCTTACCTAGGATATCAAGGGGGTACTTTGTAGGGGTTATTCTATGGGTTTCCTGGCCAGGTAGAGGTCAGACAGCACAGTCAATTTATGCGTTGAAGCCGAGGGCCACTATAATTGGTTACGTACCTCCGCTTGTAGTGTATGGGAGTTTCGAGCCTCTCCTAGGTGAGACATACCTACTGCATTCGGGAGCTCACTATCCTCCCCTTAGTTTTCTTGTATTTTGGCTGTAGATTTTCTTAGGAGTGTGCTCTTTGTGCGCTAGTTGGCCTTTGGGATCATGGTTACTTGAGTATATTTATGCTCTCTTGAGTTTGGGTCCTTTAATTTTCAGCATGCCTAGTATCCTATCATCCATTCTTAGTCCCAGTACGGACCCTGGTGTCAGACTTGGGGGCATCATAGCCCCTTACCTTGCTCATAGATTTGGGAATGGTCATATTCCATCCTCTACTCCATTTGTGGAGGACTTTTATTCCCTTCACTCGGTCTTTACACTAGTGGTCACCCTCATGGGGGTGGTGGTGGATGCGTGAACGTTGGGTCTACACCTTACTTTCCTTTTTATGTCCCATCATTCACCGCATTATTTCCTTTGGGTGCAGTTGTCATGATAATTCCTCCCTATATCCTATCGTTTGGATTCTTTCTTGACTATTTTGGGTTGTTTTGGACTAATATGGTTGTCATGTAGAGTCCAGTTTGTACACTCTCTTCGAGGTTTCAACATGTTCATGCCTTTCACAGGTATTATGTCTGAACTGGCATATAGGTTAGGATTTCACATCTGCTTGCAATATGCATTGCCTTATGACCATTCCATCTTAACCATAGGTATGAACCCATTCCATGGTATCATGGAACCTTCATGCTGTTGTTAGAAGTGATATTATTTGAATGGTAGAGCTTTCATATACATGGGTGTCCTAGTTAGCTCCCTTTTGCATTTGGTACCCATGCTGTGAGTCCTCTCTTAGGTCCAAGAGTCCCTTTTAGTCCCGCCATGTCCTTGAGCAAGAGCTTCATACTCCTCTTGAACTTTATGCTGGCCATTTCCCTAGGACTCCCTTATGTCAAGTTGTAATTGCATTATCATGAGCTTTTCCTACCTTATTGAGCCTTACGCTAGCTTCCCTGACATTGCATTTCAGCCATATAGCCTAAGCTTGTCTCATGTATAGCCATGCAGAGCCATTTTATATATCCTTTGCAGCTTGATTCGCTTTTTACCGGGAGGGGATTTTCCCCTGAGTGTCAATATCCTACACATGTATCCTTGCATTGAGCATAGGTATGTTCCACTCCTTGGAACTAGTTTGTTTGCCTTTATGACACTCGTCTCCTCCTAGTCTATAACTATAAAGCAATTTTATTCTTTTTCAAGCTTTTTAAATAATTGAAAAAGTCCAAAAAAATAAAAAAAATAAAAATCCAGACAAGGAAAGATGTTATCTTTGGCAGCTGTCAAGTCATGTCACCTTCGAATAGAGCACTGCATATCACATCCATTGGTTGGGTTATAGTTTGACTTTAGGAGCTATACTCGTTTATCTGAGTTTATCTCCACCGACTGGTTAAGCTTCTAGTCCTTATGGAGCCTCTGTCGATGCCTCCTATGTCGCAGAGATGTCCCAGTTTGTATATCGAGTCTGTGATGCCTTTATTCAGTCACCATATGCTATTATGCTCTTGTTCGAAGGAAGTTGAAACCTGTGTCGGCCATTCATCAGTTATCTTGACTTTGCATGTCGGCCATTCCCGGTACAGTTACTGGTTCGTGCACCTTATGATTGAGTTCTTCCACATTATACATCTTTGCTGAGTACCTCATGTTGGATGATGGGGGATGCCTTAATGCCCACCTTCCAGCGGATTTCATCCCATGGAATTTAGATCATTTATTCTGGGATTGGAATCTAGAGTCATTTTGAGTGCCTTGAGAATTGCAGTCATCAGTGGCAGGTTCTCTTGCCATCGACAGTCTTTGGGAATACATCAATGTCCCCTGATCGATGGATCCTCTCAAGTGTTCGACCTCAACACATGTATTCACACTTGTTAGTTTGCACTCTAGTACCTTGATTCCCATTTTCATTATCGGTGGGTAATCTCGCATCTGTTAACGGTATACATTAATGACCGGTAATCAGATGATGGACTACTATGTTCGACCTCGACACCTCTATTCGCATAGTAGGACATGTACTCGTCGCAGTTGGTGTAGAAGAATTTTCAGATTGGTGGCATCTCTTATATGCTACCTCCTTGATCGTGCCAGTGTTTATGAGATATCAGCTCTCGTGACTTTCCAGTATATGTCAGACATTTCCAGCCACTATGGAGATCTTGATCTATTATATATCTTCATCCATTATGGAGATCATGGTCCTTTGTATATTTTCATCATGGAGATTCTGATCTATGTATAGTGTACGTGGCGATGACCACTCATGTGATATCTTGTATCATGCCTATTCATGAGCCATTGTACTCTTATGTATCCGGGACTGCTATATGTATTTGCAGTTATATGCAGAGTTATATTATTGTACTATGCTAATTGGGTGGTTGGTCTTCCATTTTTTATTCTTCATCACTCCACTTCTGGGATGGACTTATAATGTATTTTGGCCATCGTATGACCCCTCTGACCTCACACATTAGGGGGCATCTGTTATAGCTGATTTCACCACTCCAAGTGAATCACACTTTGTATGGCCTTCCCCTGTCCTGCTGCATACTCCTTAGACCCCATGGACTATCTTTTGTCCTTTGATGTTTCCTTGACCATCCCTAAAAACATGTGAAAATCCATATACGCGACTTTTAAACCCTTAATCGCGTATATATGTGGGTTTGACTACTAAAACTATGTACATCAGGATGTGTACAAAAATCCAAATCCTTTTGGAGTTTTCCTTGACATGGATCCGACTCACTCGACTCCTGGCCTTCCCTATGCCTTGAGATCGCTTGGATTCAACTTTTCATTACCCCTTTGAAAAACTATATAAGGAACTCTAGGGTACAATGAAGGCATATGAGAGAATTGAGAGCAAAGAAACTATAGTCCATTGTTGCCAGAACTTATGCTTGAGTCTACATCCCTTTGTCCCTTGGAGCACTAGTGTGTTCTTCCCAAGCTTGCCTTTTGCTTGTGAGCTTGCTATTGAGAGATGGAGGATTTAAGTGGTGGAGGCCCAAGTGGGGGATTCAGTTTCTTCGGTTCGCAGACATGCCGTCAGAGGTTTTATCTTGTAATATTTTATTTATATTAATAGAAATATCTTTTCCTGTCCAATAATGTGTGTTTGAATGAATATGTTCTCCATTGGATTATGTCAAATGCTTATATATTATGGATTATATATTCTAGAATAGATCTAACACCATGATATATAGAATGCTTGTATTGTTTACTTGTTGTTGAGAAAGTAATCTATCAATTCAAGCTGAAGTTGGAAAGCTCAACGGGGATCTACTTCAACCGTCCGGAATAAGGTACGAGGTATGATCCTTTAGTGTTAGACATTTATTTTCTATTGCATATTGGAAAAGATTGATTTCTGGAGTCAAGTTATCTGTTGTGGTACCCCAAGCCATAGGAATTTCTCTCCATAACAATATCCCTCATACTTCTTTTCAAGTCTTTGTTTCTACAACTTGTCCTTGACCTGTGCATGCAATTCATGTTTAAAAACATGATTAACAATCTGCTTCCTCAAGTCCGATTGAAAAATACTAATGGATTCCACATGCATTTCTTGCACCTTCCTGCTGAGTGCATCAACTACCTTATTCTCTTTTCCCTTTATGTGCTTGATTTCAAAATCAAACTCACATAAAAACTCCATCCATCTCGCTTTTCTAGAATTTAACATTGGCTGATCAAACAAGTACTTCAGATCACAATGGTCTATCCTTAGCTCAAATCTTCTTCCCATCAAGTAATGCCTCAACATATGGACAGCATGTAATATGGCTGCAAGTTCTAGATCATGATTGGTGTAGTTACTCTCATGCTCCTTCAACTTTCTTGACTCATAACATATCACGTGGTTGTCTTTCATAAGGACCCCTCCAAGCCCTTGACTGTATGCAGCAGTACACATAACAAAGTGTTTTTCTGGGTTTGCAATCTTCAATACTGGTGCACTTGTGAGAATATTCTTCAACTGTTGGAATCTTTATTCACACCTCAGTGTCCATTCAAAATTTATTCCCTTCTTTTGCAAAGAAGTGACTGGATGTGAAACCTTGAAGAATCCTTCAATGAATCTCATGTCGTATCTTGCAAGTCCCATAAAAGATATTACATCTGTTACATTTCTTGGAGTAGGTCAATTCATAATGGCCTCAATCTTCTCAAGGCCTACAGATATACCCTCATCTGAGATAATGTGACCCAAATAATGAATCCTATCTCTATAAAAGTCACACTTGCTCAACTTTGCATATAGCTTATGCTCCCTGAGCAATTGCACTGACAATCTCATATGTTCTTCATGCTCTTCCTCATTCTTAGAATAAATAAGAATGTAGTCAAGGAAAAAAAGAAAAAACTTGTCCAAATGCCCGCTGAAGACACTATGCATAAGGGAACATAAATGTAGCTGGTGCATTTGTGAGACCAAATGGTACCACTACAAACTCATAATGTCCATAGCTCATTCTGAAGGTTTTATTATGAATGTCTTCATCCTTGATTCTCACCTGATGGTAACCAGACCTCAAGTCAATCTTGGAAAATACCTTTACTCCTCTCATTTGATCAAAGAGGTCGTCAATCCTAGGAAATGAGTATTTATTCTTCACAGTGACTTTGTTCAGCTGTCTATAATCAATACACAACCTGAGTGTACCATCTTTCTTCTTACAAACAAAATTGATGCTCCCTAAGGAGACACACTCGGCTTGATGTACTTCTTCTCCAACAACTCTTTCATTTTCTTTTTCAGTTCTAGCATTATTGGTGTACTCATCTTGTAGGGTGTCTTGGACACTGATGCTACGCTGACACAAGTTCAATTGTGAAATCAATGTCTCTGTTTGGAGGAAGCCCTGGAATCTCATCAGGAAACACATCCCTGAATTCCTACAACACATCAAAGTCCTCTAACATAGGAGTTTCATTCTCTGTTGCCTCAAAAATATGAGCTGCATACAACTGACAACCTTTCTTACAGAACTTCTTCAGCTACATTGCTGAAATCTGCCTCACAAAAATCACCTTTGGAATGTCTCTTACATCTCTTGGGTTCCCTTCTTCATCCATGCATTCAAAATTCTTATTATAATAGTCAAGCTTTACCCTGTGATATTCTAACCAATCCATTCAAATGAGAACATCATAGGAACCAAGTGGTATGACATCCATATTTACACAGGTGACCAATCCATTCATAACCAATGGACATTTCTCTACCACTTCACTAACCTTTCTCATAGTCCCAATGGCTAGCTGAACTAACCAATATTTTCTATGCTTTAATTTCTTAAAAACACAAACCTCCACTACTCTAGGATTAATGTAACTATGAGTAGAACTAGGTTCAATCAAAATAGAAACAGATTGCTCAACAATATTACTTGCAAATTCAACCACAGTTCACTAGTGATTTGCCTAGCGGTCCTCCAGTGATGCATAAATCCTAGGGACGACCCTTGCTACTTGACCTACTGTCACCTGCTTCTTGAATGTTGTAAGATGACCTTTCATTCTCATTCTCAAGTGGACAATTCCTGCGCATGTGGGGTCCTCCACATTTCCAACATTGTAGTGGTTCTATGTTCTATTATGGTTCTCTAGGGTTTTCTCCCACCACTCTTGATGGCTTCTTCTCAACTTGGGATGGTTTCTTTTGCTGATTCCTGAAGTTATAAGGTTTGAAACCTTTCTTCCTTTGGTCAGACTTCTCATTCTTTTTTTCCTTCCAAGTCTTATGGTAATCCGGTTTTCCTTTGTTTTTCTCATATAAATACTTAGCCTTCCTTATTTCCTCTTCCAGAGTTCTAGGTTCATAAAACTCAATTCTGTCTTTGTAATACTGAGGCAATCCACTCAGGAAACACTAGATTTTAACTTTTTCATCTTTGATGTACCGGACATACCTCAATAGTTCCAAGAACTTGTTTGCATACTCTTCCATAGCCTGCTGTCCCAATCTCAGCTGATGGAACTCTTTAATATTGTCATCATAGTACATGTCAGAGAGGTACTTCTACTTGAAACACTTCTGGAACTGCTTCCACACAATCTTCCTTTCATTAATATTCTTCACTTTCCTGAAGTGCTCCTACCATATGGATGCTCTTCCACTCGAATTGAAGATGCCTACCATAGCCTTCATATTTCCATAGTAGTCTTGGATTTGGAAATATTTCCTCATCCCAAGAATCCAAGCTTTAGCTTCTTGACCGTTCTTTATCTCACCATTGAAGGTAGGCGACCTTGCCTTCTTAAATTCATCACATGAACTATTCTGGTAGTGCCTCTTTCTCTTATTCTTGTGAGAAGAAGAACTTGAACCACCAGTGGATCCTTCAGAGTCAAATGACCCACTAGGAGATATCTTTCTTCTTCTAGCAGTGCTCTTACTACCTTCTAGTCTTATTGTCTGGTCCCCAGAGTTCATCTGCCTCTAAATGTATGTCAAGATTTGCAGCATGTCTACATTCAGCTGATTCTTCTCCTCCTAAGCCTTAACCAATATTTCATTATCTTCCTGATAACTTTGCATCTCTACCCTTAGGCTTCCCATGGTGGCTACAAAATCTGGGGGAGTATCTTGAAATCTTCTCCCATTAGACTCTATCTTAGAATTTCCCACATGGATAACAGCGTCCTTGTCCTCATAGGGATCATGTGCATCATTCATGTTGAAGGTTCTCATGGCTTAACCAAAACCAAACTTTACTGAACTGCACTATGTGGAATGCTTCCTTTGAAGGTGACTATGATTCTACAAAATGTGTTAATAAACACAATTGTTAGCTTCATAACATTCACAAGAATTTATACATTACTTTCCTGCATTTGGAAAAATATCATATTGACAACTTTGTCAAATCGTAGAAGTTTTCTTTTCACAAAGAATGACTATTTCAAGGGGTTGACGGGGGCAGCGTCCTCGTTTTTTTTTCTTTTTTGTAAATCTTTCGATTTCGTGCAATCTGGCGCATAAAATCACTACCATTTTCATCTTTCGAGCCCCTACAATCCCACTGAAAAATTTGTTGAATTTCCCTATTTTGACAAAATTTTCAGTTTTCCCTCGATCAGATTTCCTTCTGATGTGTCGGCGAAATTTCCCATTTTTTCTCGATACGCGTCGACAAACTTCACCTTTTTCATCTGATCGAAATTTTTTTTGACTTTGCTCCGACATGTCGACAAACTTTTGACTTTTCTTTCGATTGAATGCTTCCGTCGCGCGATGGAAAACTTCCAGAGTTTCTATTTGTTGTGTCGGAAACGTTTTCAACTTTCATTCGCCGCCATGTATCGAAAAAACTTCAGCCTTTCTTTCGATTTTTCGTAGTTAGAAAAATTTTCGACAAATTTTTTCTTTCCTTCCTCCACGTTGACGAATTTGTCAGCTTTTTGTGCCAATGCCATCGGCATGAATTTTCCCCTTTTTGCCACTGCTCGTCGGCTTTATCTTTCTCTAAAATGACATTGCGTCGAAGAAATACCACATTTTCTTCTGACTAAAACCTTCTGGGTTTGCATCCATTTGGCAGAATCTTATTGAACTCTCCGCTGCGTCGACAAATTTTTCAAGATCTCTTCCGAACGAAGGTTTCATTGCATTGACAATTTTTCAAGATCGCTTCCGAACAAAGCTTCTGCTGCATCAAAAAAAATGCCTATCACGTCGATGTATCGGTTCTTCTTGGGCTAGCTTAGCTGACACTGTCGACTTGCCTCTAGCCAACCCAGCTGATGTGTCAGCCCGAATTCAGTAACTGGGTCGACAGGCAATTTTTCATACTTAGAGAAATTTTGAAAAATTTCTCCTGTCTGCTGCTTTTCTACTGAACACAGAGGTGGATTTCGCATGGCCCTTTGAGGCCCAAAGCTACAACATGAGCTTTGATACCACACTGTCATGTCTCCACCCCTCCACCAGGGAGAGGACACGACTATGTTGTTGTCAACCCAGGAAATCTAGCCCCATGAACAAACATAAACATAAAATGCATTGAAATTAAAAGACATATACATATGCATAATGCAATCTATAGTGGAATCCAAATTCATTTCATTCAACACATTTAAGCATTCAACATGTTCATCATAATTCATTAAACAAATGCAATTGCATAGGTTCAACACAAGAGAGACTTATTTTGGAAAGAAGCTCGTCCCGCAACCAGCTATGCCGTTGCAATGTTCCACCCAACCATAGGCCAGTGTGCTCATCAATCTCTCAGCAGCATTGCCACTCCCTGAGTTGGGAATGATTCCCACAAGGAATAAGGTAACACTAGTAGACTCACACATAGCCAAGTATTTATCAAAATTCAGCCAAGCCAACACAGTTGGGTTTATCAGGATACAAAGGAGCTGGAAAGGCTGACTGCTAAGCTAGTGAGCTCAACCATAGAGTTATGGACACCTGCACCAGATCTAGCTTTTATTCTAAAACATCTACACACCCAACACTAGGAAGCATCCCCTTCTCTACTACACAGTCCCTCAGGCTATGCATTCCCTTCCAGTGCTATTCAGGATGTGCAAAGAAGAAATCCATCCCCCTAGCTCTGTCTGCGAGGTTCCTTCTCACACTAGGTTTATCACGATAGTCAGACCACATTTCCCCTCCCAAACCAATTCATACCAAAAAAAAATAACATACATAGTGATTGCAAGTTCGGGGCATGATGAAAAATGACTTGGGAGCCAAAAATGAATTTGCAGATGGGGGAAAATGACCCTGGGAGAGCAATTCAATTTTCAGAAACGTTCTATGGCTTCACGTGGGAAAAAAAGACTCCCTCAGTCCCTAAATTTGTGGATTTGTCCCCCATTGGCTATGCAACATTGAAAACACAAAATTCCCAACCATGGGAATGTAGAAACAACACAAAAACGCCCAACACATATCCTAGGCACTGAATGTTAACAAAACCACTTCCCATCCATGCGAAAAATGAAGGTCACTACAAAAACGTCCCTGGAGAATGCCTAGAACGTGAATGCATGAGGGGATGGGAATTTTTTTTGGGCAATGACTTGCCTCATAAGTCAAAAAAACGTTTTCCAAAATATGATGGCTTCTCCAATTCAAATTTTGTTGCCATACTCTTCCCATCCCCATGCAATAACTAACTCAACCAATTTATGGAAGAATTAAATGATTAGGCATAAGAGATAAAATGGGTAGTTGATAGTTTGATGGGTTTCCCCTTTGACATTTGGATTTTCCCCATTGTCCCAAAGGTTTGAATAACCCCCCCCCCCCCCCCACCCCCTATCCTTAGGAAATCATGCCCCCATCTCTTTTAATGTTGCATTGACATAGCTGATTGTGGGTATTTAATTAAATTGCATATTTACATGATGTCCAAAATTATAATGTGCCTGGCTAACAGGAAATACCATCGACATTGATTTTAATTGCTAAAACACAAAACAATAAATCAATGGTGGGGCTTTCGCCAGCTTTAGCTCCACACCATTATTAATTACAATATAAACATCATATATATTTAATGCAAATGAGGTAAAAATCGAGGTGTTACACATTCTATCAAGCTCAGCCTTGACCCTTTCCCTATATCATGGATTTAGGCGATACGGCCACTGTTTTACTGGTTTTGCATATGGTTTCAATGGGATCTTCATCTCTCCCAGATCTCCCAATATTCCCTTCATCTCAGAGAAATTTGTAGGAAACAAGTCTTAGAACTCATGCAATAGGTTAGTGATCATCCCAATAGTCCCCAACATTTGTGAACTTTGGCTGCTCCTCTATCCCAATGTCTGCCTTCCGAATTCTTAATGGTTGATTCATCGGATCTCTCGGTATGTCAGGTGCTGCAACTTCCTGATTGCCTTCTATATATGGAATATTGATGTTTCATGTATCATCCTCATCATCCGGTTGTCCTGTCACATTGTAGCACTCCATCATTGATTGTATCAGACATATCTCATGTGAATCTACTAGATATGCAACCAGAACTACCTTCAGAACAACATCCGATTGATGTGCTACAGTGCACCATGAATAGATGGATTAGTAACCATGAAACTAAAGGTGTGATTGAATCGAATCATCAATTCTTCCCAAGTAGTGATCTCTCTGTGCAACTCAGCTGATACATACCATGAGTGTAACATCTCATCCAACGTGTGGAAAAAACCATGTACCAACTCATCCTTTGGTTGCGATGCCCACAAGGTTTGGCACTCGATCAGATGATTGGCAGGGTCATTCTTCCCATCATACCTTCCAGTGTGGTACTCTTTTGCATCACCAAAGCAAACTGTCATCAACCTTCAACACTACAACCATCCGTTGACCAACTTCTTATGTGTCTCCCACCAACGTGCTAGAGTAGCCTTCAACAATTCATCTAATGCCAACAATCATTGTAGTTCTAAAACCTTATCCTCAAATTCAAGTAGAAACTCAGACAATTCAGGAAGTCCTTCATATAGTGGAAATTCAACTGTCTCTGTTGCAACTCGACACAACGATTGAGTGATTAAACCACATTTTCTGAAGCGATACCTCATGCATCCAATTCTACCAGTTTTCTAAAGCATCATCTGAGTCCAACGACGCAGAGCTAGAGCTGTGCCAACCGATCTCATCGTCAACAGTTGGATGGATGTAAAATTCTAAAAGGTTATACACATGATCCCATCTTATTACAACTTATTCCTTAACTGGTTCAACATATCTTCGTCCTTCTTTTGGATCCATAGAAGTTATGACACTGATGTCGTGATTTCAAAGGTCATCACACGCTTCTTAAAATTAATTACCGCCAGACTGTCATTGGCCCATCAAATCCCCAACAGTGCGGGATATGAGAATCCACCATAAACAACTTCAATAACATCAAAATCAACATAAGTATTCATCCCTTCAACTTCCACTGCATGGCATAGGACCCTCCCAATCGGTGTTACTCTGGCTTAGTTAGCCAGTCGCAGCTGCACAAGGGACCAAACCAAGTGTGGGATCCCCATCTTTTCCCATGTCTGTTTTGTCAGAATGTTGTCGTCTGAGCCCAAATCCAAGATGACCGAATCTACCTTGTAGTCCCCAATCTAAATATTCATTCGCATCTCTTTTCCCATATTTTTCTTGTGTAAAGAGTTCACCGCAGACTCCTTTCAACCCATGGTCGGTCGATGCAACCGATTGTTCATCCCGGCGAGGGAATCAAGATCATTTTCCAGTAACAAGTAACTTTCAAATAAGTTCTTCAAGGAACTATGATGTCACGATGGCGCTACTACCAAATTTGAATCAAAAGAAGTTGGCATTTTATAAACAAGAAACTTACTTGAATCACTTCTTATCACATCACGTGCTTCAAATAATGTGTCCCTCTTAGCGTCAACATCAAACTACACTTTCTTCTTTCCAACCAACTAGATTTGTGGAAATGAGCTATCTTCTCCTGTCATCGCACCTCCATGAGTAATGACAACAACATCATCATCCTACATCTTGGGTTCTGTTGAGATCGTCGCAACTATTGGTCTTTGGCTCTGGTTCGGTGGTAGATTCACTAGTTGATTCACATTCTTATTTATAGGTTGGTTCTGATTCTAATTCTAGTTCGTGTTATGCAATAATGAAATGTTTCCTTCCTGCCTCTTTGCGATCAGCTGCAGATAGTTATCCATAGTGTGGTCAACAACGATACAGTAAGTACATTGTGCTTGCAATTATGGGAAATCTATCTGATAATGTCCCAGCACTCTGCAATTATAACATTGCACCGGTCCACAAACTCCTCCTCTTCTCAACCAAAACCTTCGACTCTTCTACCTCTGAATCTTGGGTGGAATCCTCCTTGTTTCTGATACTGTGGTTGATTGAATTGATGTTGTAGGGGATTCAGTTGTTGTTGTACATACTGTTGTGGTTTGAGCATATTATGGGTGTTGTGGAGCCATTTGCATCTGGCTGTACTATGGTTGTGGCACAAGCTGCGCTTGCGGTACAAACTGCATCTAAGGTTGTGGCTACGGTTGTGGTACAAACTACATCGGTGGTTGCGGTTGAGGTGGTGGTTGTACCACCTGTGGCTACTGCGATGGTTGTTGCATCATTCGATGGTCTTCTCGCTTCACATAGGACATGTCCATTATTTTGTCTTAGAGTAAATCATATGCACAACAATCCTTATATTCATGCCTGAGACTGACAAAATGTGCAATATAAGTTTTTCATCTTCGTGACCATCTTCTGCATATATCCACAATCTTCATGTCGATTCCCATAAACTTGGCAGATGCGGCACCATGGCATGCCACCATAAATTAATGGGTTTGGTGCTCCCGAAAATAGGTATTTTAGAAATCCAGGCATTGATCCTTATGATGCCCCTCTACGCAACATCGAGTACACCAAAATTCCTCGCGATGCTATTTTCCCTTATTGATATCTTACAAATGGAGTGTCAGGTTTTCTAGTTGTGTCTAAATCTGGTTCATACCGACTGCATTCTCTCCAACAGGTGAAGCTTCCAACTTCATCGCAATCTCCAAAGCCTCACTCTATGTTGCAATAGTTTTTTGCATCAACGCTAGTCTGATATGAGGTACTAATGCCACGATAAACCATTCTTTATGTTGAACATCACTCATCTTGAAGCTGACTCTTTCCATTTTTTTCTTGAATCCTTGATAGAAATCCCAAATAGTCTCATTTTGGTACTTCTTAATCTCCTTTATTTCTGTAATGTATTGCTCCCCAGAATTTGGTTTTATGAATTCCTCAATTGATCCTTTTTTGACTTAAACTAGAGTTTTTGATGGAGTCCCCATAGGAACTTGTATAAACTTCATGAACCAGTACAGTGCGCAACCTATGAGGGTCATCACCAACTGACCCTTCTTAACATCATCATCTTGATCTTGCCTTACTATCCACACTACTTCACACAGGAACCAATATTGCTTGGGTTGCTCAGTCCCATTCCCATGAAGCAGGGGAACTTCGCATCATCACTCGCCATCATGGTCCTTCCTATATTCATTGATCTGCTACTATTAGAGTGTTGGTGACATGTTGGACAAGTCGGTGTCGAACTCATGTTTCTTCCTGAGTGTGGCATAGTGAACAGAGGTGTGGGTACGTTGTTTCTTTGGGTCGGTCTTTCTGAGTGTGGCATAGTGAACAGAGGTGTGGGTACGTTGTTTCTTTGGTTCGGTCTTTCCTCAGGCTTGAGCGTAGCCTGGTCATCTACCTTTTCATTTTATGGTCACTTCATCCCGTGTTTTCTTCCTTCGTGGTCCCGCGTTTCGGTCGCAGCAAAACTCTCTCCTGTCCACTGCCTCTTCTCTTATCAAAACCTTAGTCCTCCTCTCGTAATACCCCTTCCTTCCTCAGCTTCCCTCAGAGTCCCTCTATAACTCCCATCCATCTACTCTATATCATTCCATCCAACCCTCATCTCCGCGATACCCGCATCCTTCGAACACCCAAGTTCTGCTCAGTAGGGTTCACCTTCAATATGCCTTTTTCACAAATGAGCATCTTAATAGATAATTGGAAAGACAACAAAAACTCACCTCTCAGTCTGTTGAAGAACTCCCTTTCTACGTCGATGTAAGATTTAACTATGTCGACTATGAACTCAGTGATGTAGCCCTACAAAATGATTTCAAGAAAAACTTCAACAACCCTTAATGCTTTGTTGTCTACCTCCTGCAACTGCTAGATCAATTCTGGAGTCCATCTATTTGGTTCACCTCCATGGAAGTTTGTCTTCTGATATGTCAATCGTTCCAACAACTCATACAATATGATTGGAAACTTAGAGAAAACGTACTCTTGTAGATTAGAATACAAGTGCCTCTCCATCCACTTTTGCCTCGTTACTCCAAGGTTCTGATTTTCTTTCTCAGCAAATTCCCGTGTCTTCTGACTAAACCAATCTTGGATTTTCGGCCTCATCAGATGCCACAATATGCCCTCCTTCTCCTTCGCACTAAGGTCCTGACAACGGAACCGTTTCTTGACACAAAACTCATTGACAGGGGTTCACTCTCTGTCGACACCCAAAACAAAGTGATCTCCCTGAGAACCGGCCCAGACAGGTTTTACCCCATCCAGCAACACCTGCAGAGAAGATGAAGTCTCACCAAATATGTTCAAGGGAGAAATTTTGGAACCAATTTTCTGTAGTATGAAGGAGGACTGCACATCTACTATCAACTCAGCGCAACATTACTTAACAGTTTCAGATTATGCATTCATCAATTCACATCATCATTCAGTGGATCAGATCAACATTATACTTAGATTGCAGTAGATACCTCAAAGCATAAACAGATCTACTAAGACAACATCATTCAAACAAGAGAAGCATCGCATCATTCACAGATACACATCGCAGCAAATAGGAAAACATAAAGATAGAAAAAGACACCATGTTTCTGTCCAATCTACGTCATGTCATATTAACCTTTGCAGCAAAACACAGATTCTCCAAAACAATTCTTAATCCTCAAAAATCATACATATAAGGATCACATACGTGCCAAATATCTCAAAAATCATCATAAACATATGTTCTCCCAAAGATATATCCAAGCATCGTGCCTCAACATTCAGAATCCTAGATCTACTTATAGGATTGCACCTTTACATCGGATGTCCACTTTACCAATTTCCTAACTAATTAGACCAAAATCTACAAAATAATGACCATAATCCACATAATGTGGTCCAAATATATAAAATATGCCTAAAATACATAAAATATAGTTTAAGTCTCCTTGTGCACCCTTTTCCACCTTGCACAACATATTTGACCTTCCATAGCATCCGCGATGTTGCGTTGCTAACTACTCTCAAAACTGCTTGCCAACACCCTGTAATGGGAATTGAATATTGACTCTGCATAACACAACATGAGCCCTTATCCCATTTCCTATCCCTATCTGAGTCTAGAACATGAAGCTTAAAGGTGGATGGTAATTTCCTAAGGGACTCGTGTAATGAAGGGAATCCCATTGCACCAGGTATTGTAGATGGAAGGGAGTGTTTAGATTGAGAAAGGTGTAGTTGTGGTTTCTAACAGTGTGAAAAGGGTGCCACTATATGGTTTGGTTAACCTATTTTTGATCATTTCTATGTTCTGAGACTGATTCCATTGCATCCATAGAAATGTTTCTAGTAAGGAATACTTGTTTTTTCGTCGAAAAAGGTTTTTGTATGACTAAGATACAACGGTTTTGTGTGGAAATGTTCCTAGTGTTTAGATGAGTGTACCATAACTTTTGGTTTGAGAGTGCCTCTTTTGTGGATGTATGGCCTCATCTTGGGGGTGACTATGATATTGAAAGATGCATGAGAATGGCATGTATAAGTTGGGGTGGAACGTTATCTTGTTGATTCTAGTTTCCCATGATTAAGATGAGTATTTTATTATATGATTATTTACTGCGTTTTCAGAAATATATGTGCTTATAGTTCCTATTTGCTTATGAATTGTATAGTTGTAGGTGACAACCATAAGATATGATTTTTTATGGATGCAAATGACATCTTTCATATATGATTTTTTTATGTTGATATGGCTATGGTTAGAATTCGGTGACGAGTATTTTATTATGCGATTATTTACTATATTTTATGATAAATATGTGCTCATGGATCTGATTTTATTGTTGGTTACATGGTTGTAGATGGAAGCCATGATATCTAGTTTTATTATTGTTTATATGGCTGTATATGGCATCCTTCATACTGGATTTACTTATCGTTTATATGGTAGTAGGTGGTAGTAAGAAGATATGCTTTTTAACACTGTTAATGTGGATGCACATGATAGCCCATAAATCCGATTATTACATTTGTTATGGTAGCTTGGAAATCTAATTTTATTAATGGTTTTATGGTGAAATAGGTCTTGTATTTTATGTTTAGATACTTGTTTATAGCTTTCTCATATATGTTTACGTTTATGTTTGCATTTACCTTGCATTGCATGTGCATATGGAAAATTATATGCATCACAAGTTTGCATTGTCTTTTAAAAGGATGATTGCTTTATTTAATTAGCTTGTTGGCATGCTAGCCTAGCCTTACATAACTTTATTCCACTATGAAATACCTTCATTTAGCCTTCCCTTAGGTTTCCTAGTGACCTTGGCCTTTGTTTTTGGGCCCGAGACATCACGTTTATTCTCCTTAATAGATATTTCCTTAATCCAAACCAACAATGAGTATCCATACATAAAATTGTTTCAATTAACACTCACAATAGTCTAAAAATGAATCTCAAAATGATATCATAATGATATTTAAATCATCTTCAGTTATCAAACCTATTAAATTCAAATACATATAACTCTTCGTAAAAACACAATTCCAATCTGTAATCAATTCCGATCGGTAATATATTCCAAATTCCAATGATTTTGGAGCTAGTAACATTTTCCCAGCTAGCATTCTTTCCAATGGTTTCAATTCGTTATTTTTCATACTTATTATTTCAGCTACTTTCCAAATCCACATGGCTTTGGATTTCTTTACTGCACCTTCCATAGGTTATATTTTCTTGATATTATTTCACTGCACTTCCATAACAACTTTCATAATAAGTTAATAATTTATAGTGAAATGGAGCACCACACTCCTTTAATTAGAGACATAAATTCTTATTTTGTTAGTATTCTCAACACTTTATAGCTAATAGAACAAACATAATTTATTGTACCCAACAGCTCCACCATGGCATGGTAAATTCAACATGCATTATAAGCTTAAAAAGGGGCTTAAGGTCTATTTAGAAAATGCATGCATTCATATATAACAATCCCTAGTGGAAATGCATTCTTTTCAAATTCTTTAGCTGTCCTTAGTGGAAATACATAAGGTGATTTGTTGTTTCATACCTTGTAAAGATGTCATCCTTGTCTTTATTTAGTTGAATGCTTGGAATTACATGGTCATCCTTGTCTTTATTGCTACCCGATTATTTAGTTGAATGCTTGGAATTATTAGTTCGCAGGTTGACAAAAAAATATTACAATTATTCTGAGTTCTACATTAGACATCAAATTTTTTTATTTATTTAAATAAAAAAACACAACGTATGTTTGATGTAGTTGGCCTAAAGGTTTGGGTTGTTATTTCATTTTAGAAAAAACATTTTTTAATTATCTGACATGCACAGCCTGTCATTATCACCTCCTGTACCACCATGGTTCCCACCGCCTGCACCACTACCTGCCTCATCAGTAGCCCCATAGTTTCCACCACTTGCACCATCACCTACCTGCACGACCGGACTTCTCATCTAAAAATTCATCTAATTCATCGCTACCACTTGCGCCGCATCTGGAATTTAGATAAATATATGAACTTTATATTTCAATGTATGAAAGATTCTAGTTGAGAAGCCGAGCTACATGATGAGAGTAGACGCTTGGGAAATATATGAAATACAATGTTGTAAATGAATGGAATATTATAATTATAGATGTATAGACGGTCAACCAAGAAGAATGAACAAACATGCATAGGAAACTTGTTTCAAAGTAAAAATTTATTTCGTTTTCTTATCAGAATTGCTAAGACTCTTTCTTCATAATAAAACTGACAAAAATATGAACTATATTGCTTAGAAGGAATACCAAAAAAATGTGTAACGTACAATAAAGCATAAGCCAAGATGCATACTTGGCGTTGGAATTGTGGGAAGTCGTGACCTGATATGTAAGAGAATCAGAGTTTGAACTTGAGACAAACTAGTCGAGCACCCACTTGATAGTATTAGTGATATTATCTTCCTTCTCAACTTCCACTGCAATTACCAAAATACTCCTCTCATACTCCTTATGGCCATGGCTATTACATTTACCTTTTTTTAACTGGTACTCACTTTAATGTGACATTTTTTTTCAGGATTTATGTTTGTATAGTTTTGGAACAATCATACCAAACAAATGCTAACTCCAAGCAATTCTGATATTTAGTGATACAATATATGGCTTAAATCCTGCTCACTACTTGATCATCACTAAATATGTACATTAGTTGTTTCACATTGGATTATTTGTTGTTTGTAGATGCAGATACATTCGAGTGCAAGTTAGCATTAAAATTTTCAGATATAACTATGGCCCAAATTAAATTTTACATGCCAACTTCCAAGTATTTTAGTAAGGATGGTACATAAGACATTTGCATTTGTGAAAGCATTGCCACTTGTAATGCATGCAACCTAAATAAGCAGACATTGTTTGAATTGTGGTAGTGCTAGCTTTTGTTTTTTATTTTAATGGACAATTATTATTCTTTATCAAATCATTTCCAGTTGTAATTGGTCAATTATCACCTTATGCAGGAATAGTCAGGGTAGTCAGGGTACTTGGCAGGTTGTAGTCATCTGAATTTCTTGCCTAGTTAACCACTCACCAACCCACCTCAGTATAAGTGTTTGGTGAATATGCACTTATTATGCATTGTTGGAAAAAACATTTCTCAGCAAAAGATCTGGTTAATTATCTCAGCTACCGATACCTTAATTCTTGGTCGGGAAAGTGGAATAAAATATGCCACTAGTGGCTAATTAAGAGCCAATATTTTGAGAAGTGGTTGTGTTAAATATTGGTGTATAATATACAATATTCAACAATATTTAACACAACCAAGATTTATGGGAATGGCTATGTCGTGTTTGGTGCAGCCGGGATGCTGCTTTAGTGCTCGAGTCTTTCCATGGAGCAGCTCTCTCTTTCTCCTGTGACCTCTGTGGGGTACTTGGGAGCCGGGTCCTTGCTTCTATCTGTTGTCTCTTGGGGTGGGCTGTTTATTTCGCCCCTGTATCTTGTGTGGTTTCTCGGATGGGGTTTGGTTGTGCAGGGTGGTCTCACCCAATTGGCAGCCTCTCTTGGAGTCCCTCCCCTTCACTGGGGGTCTAGTACCAACCAAGATTTAAAAAAAGTGGGAAAGAATCGCTCTGTCTTGGCTGCTCTGGTGGAATTTTGTCTTTCGCCACCCCTGCATGGGTTTTCCATCGTTAATTTCTGTATTTTTGTCTACTGTCACCTCCGGCTTGTACTGGGTTGACTTGTGCCTGTTTTCTTTGTTTTCTGGTTCCAAGATTTGCACTAACCTTACTCATTGAGTCTCCCCTGGTACTCAGCCCTCCCGCTCGGTTTTTCCTTGGGTTTCAGCACTTTCTCCTTGTATTTGGGTTTATCCACCCCTTTCTTTCTGCGGGTCTTCTGGACTGGTGTTGACCCCCATAAACCCTTCTGATTGGGTTAGGGTTTCTCACTTTCTCTTCACTATCATTATGGGTTGACTTTGGTTTTTCTCCTGTCTTTTTCAGGGACCTGGGGCTCCACCCAGGGGGCTTCTCTTGGGGCTCACTTCTCCTATGTTTGTGACCCCCTACTTTAGTCTCCTTCTGGACTTCTACTTTTCTACGACCCCCTTGGGCACTCCAGAGGTGCTTTGATCGTGGCTTGTGTATCGTCCCACCAATAAGGTTTTTGGGGGTTTTAGTATCTGCTCTTTTGGGTTCTCTTGGCCTGGGGCTCCTCTTCACTGGATTTTCTCTCAGTTTTGGGTGATTCTGTTTGGGGGATTATGTTATCTCCCGTTCCGGCTCTTCGGTCTGGGGTTTGGTATCTTTTGTGTTGACTTGTGGGACTTTCCTCCATGGCTGAGGTGGCTGCTCCACCTCACTTTCGTCGTAAGTGACGTTCCAAATGTATTAAGGCCTAGGATGGTCGTTTTCAATATATTCTGGGTCATGACATATTTATGGAGCGTGTCTCCTCCCTTTGCACTCGAGCTCTCGTCAGGAGACTGGAATACTGCTGGATGAATAAATCCGCCTGGGTAGAGTGGGCTTCGGAGCACTAGAAGCCACTCTTCGATTATATCCCTACTATTATCCTATTGTCAAATGGGTGGATTGTTTTTGTGTTTCTAGAAGAGGAACACTATTCTTGTATCCTGGATGGTATCTGGTGCATTGGAAAGGGTTCTCTAGTTCTTGGGCGCTGGAACTCTAAATTCGACCCTCTCCGGGAAAGGATTTCTAAACATCATCTATGGGTGTTATTGCCTCACCTCCCATTTCCTCTATGGAGCAGACAGATTCTAGAGGGCATAGGAAATACAATCGGCCAGTTTGTTACCATAGAGACTGATTTTCATCTTGCATATGACAAGAGCATCGCCAGGGTTCTTGTACAGATGGACATCTCTTGGGGATTGCCGGTAGAAGTGGAAATCCTATGCAATAAGATCCTATTGATCCAGAGGCTTTACTACCTCCACGTTCCATTCAGATGCAGCTGTTTCCATGCAGTTGGCCACCTGAGGAAGACTTGTCCTATCATGCATTCTGGTTGCGACGACCCGGGCTTCGATGACTCTCTGTTGAGTACCTTTCCGGTCATTCCCTCCGAGCATCAGCATTGATCTCCAGGTATCTCCTTTGAGTCACCTTCTCCCACTAAAGTTGTCTCAGATGCATTTCTTGATGCGGTAGATAATTTGATTTTATCACATACAAAATCTTTT
This sequence comes from Pseudotsuga menziesii, assembly GCA_001517045.1. Lineage (NCBI taxonomy): Eukaryota > Viridiplantae > Streptophyta > Pinopsida > Pinales > Pinaceae > Pseudotsuga > Pseudotsuga menziesii. The sequence goes on from LPNX010544557.1 coordinate 451,967, forward strand.
ATCCCTATCACCTCTCTGTCCTCCAAATCTCTATCGAATTCACCATCTCTGATGCCCGTGATGGCTCAGGACCTTTCTCTCCCTTTTGACTCCCTACCATCAACAACTGTCCTTTGCTCGATACATGAGTCTCCCACGATCACGGAGGACTTACCTTTGCACCCAAGTCCTCTTCTCTCACTAGCCTCCTCGCAGGAACCCTCTCAGCAATTATTTAAGGAGCAAACCCTGCCATTACTAGCTTCTTTGGAGGAATTTCCTTCCCTTCCACGCTCTTGAATGCCTCCAACCCATACTTCTCCCTCTTGTAGTCCCACCTCATCACCCTCCTTCTCCAACCCTTCACTCAAAAAATCCTTATCTATCTTCACTGCAACAACTCCATCTTCTCCTTCTACTATACACCTCAATTCCATCCACTTCACCAATGTGACAGTCTGGAAAAAACCAAAAGGGATAAGGGACAATAAGGTGGAACTCTCCTCAGCTTCTCCACCATATATCCCTCTTTCTGTCCGCATCAATGGTGCTGCTCGTGGCTACTCTATTAGGGGACTTAGAGCGATGTCTCCCCATAGGGATGCTATATGATGATGCTCCTTTCCCTAAATATTCAGGGTCTTGGAGGTAAGACCAAAAGCCATAACCTCCATGCTCTCATTAAATCCCTTGGTCCGGATATTATCCTCCTCAAGGAAACTATGTGTAGCTCGTCTCCTGCATTATTTGCCTTCTCCAAAATCCTTCCTTCTTGGGAGTTTTGTGCGATCAGTGCGTCGGGGCTCTCTGGCAGCCTCTTCACTTCCTATAATCCTCTGAAGGTTAAATGTAGGGCCTTTCAGACATGTGCTAGCCTTTTGGTTCAAGCTTCTGTCCGTGGGATGCCTGCTTCTATCTCCATCCTCAACGTGTACGGTCCTTATCGGGACTATGAACTATTTTGGGACAAGGCATTACGTGGTGGGTTACTCAGCATTCTGAATCTCGTTTTAGGAGGGGACCTTAATCTCACCCTATACTTATTTGAGATTTGGGGTAATAAGGCCTCAATGGATCCCCTCTCTAATCACTTCTTATCCCTTTTTGATTTAGTGGGTCTCATGGACTTGGCTCCTCAGTATGCTGGGCCTACCTGGCGCAATGGTTGAGTGGGTAAAGAGGGTATCAGTAAGCATCTTGATCATTTCCTTATTTTTGGATCCTTGATTCCTTCTTTTGGGGTTCATAGGTTTTGGACTAAATTTGCAGAGATTTTAGATCATTATCATATTTGCCTCGAATGGGGCAAGCAGCGAGGCTCTTGTTCCTATCTTTTTAAATTCAATCGCTCATGGCTCAGTGATCCTAATTTCAATGATTGGTTTTTAAAGTGGCGGTATTCTCGCTCCTTTAGTGGCAGCTCCCCTGGCATTGAGGATATTTTCCATAAGCTGCGTACCCTTAAACATGACTCTAAGGTGTGAATTAAGGCCAAGCTTGCTAGTATGGATTCTGCTTCTTCTTCCCTTGACCATGCTATTGAATTGATCCTATCTGGCCCGACAAATGGTATATGGTCCATGGATGATATGGAACATCTGTCTCGGCTTAGAGCTAAGAGGCAGAAGATTTTGGACCATTTTCTGCTTACCTGGCAACTAAAAAGTAGAATGAAATGGGCCCTTCAGGGCGACTCCAACACCAAATTTTTTTCATTTACTGGCATCTGGAAGGCGAAATCAAAATACGATCTGGCCACTAGAAGATACAGATGGAAATTGTTTTGAAGATGAGGCAGCTCTTAAGGAACTGGGTAAAGCACACTTTGCTAGTATTTATAAGGATGATGGAGGTACATGTTTGGTCCATCAACTCAAGGTTGTCATGCTTTTTCCTAGGATGATTCCTATCGAGCACTCATCACTCATTTCCTGCCCTATCACTCTTGAGGAGATTGAACTCTCATTGAAGTCATTTAAAAAGACCGAAGCCTGGGCCCAGATGGATGGCCTGTAGAATTCTACCTAAACTACTTCGATCTCTTGGGTCTTGAGTTATTGTCTGCAGTTGACTCGACTAGGGTTTCTGGTTATATTCCTCCTTCCTTGAACTCGACATTCCTTGCACTCATTCCTAAGCTGGACAAGCCTCGAAACTTTGCAGATTTCAGGCCCATCTCTTTATATAACCTTCTGTGTAAGATAATAGCAAAGGTCATTATGGGCAGTATTAAGCCTTTCTTGGATTTGGGTATCTCTCAAGAAGAATTTGGTTTCCTTAAAAACCGTCAGATCACTGAGCCTATTGGAATCGTTCAAGAGGTTATTCACTCAGTTAAAACAAAAAACTTATGTGCCTTCATTCTCAAATTGTATCTTATCAAGGATTTTGACCATGTGGATTGGACCTTTGTTCAGCTCATCATGATCCAAATCGGGGTTCCTCTCCTTACTGTCAATTGGATTATGGGATGTCTTTCCTCTGTGAATTTTGTGGTTCTGGTTAATGGGACCCCTTGAATTTTTTTAGAGCATCCTGTGGCATTCGACAAGGTTGTCCTTTATCACCTCTCCTCTTCATTCTGGTCATCGAAGGCCTTAGCCTCCTTATCATGGATGCCAGGAACAATGGTCTAATTCAGGGTATTTAGATTTCATCCTCTCTTGCCCTAACCCATATCCTCTTTGTGGATGATGTGATTCTTATGGGTTCCGGTACTCTTCTGGATTGGTTTGCTTTTGATGTTATCCTGGAGACTTTTTGTAAGGCATCGTGTATGAGAATCAGTATGGAAAAATCTTGCTTCCTATATAACAATATTGACTCTAACATTTTCCTTGAATTTTCCAGGGTTCTACCTTATAGGGTGGATCTGATTCTCACTGGGTTTAAATATCTCGGTTACTTTCTGAAGCCCATTGGTTACAGGGTCAGTGATTGGCTTTGGCTTGTTCAAAAATTTGAAAAGAGAATCTGCAATTGGACCCATAAGCTTCTGTCACTTGGGGGTAGGTTGATCCTTGTTCAATCGGTTCTTTCCAGCATACTGGTTTACTGGATGGGATTAGCTCCTATCCCAGTATCTATTATGCATAAGCTCAGGAGCATCATGTTTGCCTTTCTATGGGGTTCTTCTGAAAGTTATAGAAGATATCATCTGGTCAGTTGGCAGGAACTCTCTTGGCCTAAGGAATTTGGAGGATGGGGAATAAAAAATCTTCAATGGTTTAGTATATCCCTGTGCCTTAAAAATCTATGGATGGATCTACTTAAGGATGGCTTATGGCATCATGTATTAATCTCTAAATACTTGAAAAAACTCACGGTGATTGATTGGCTCAGGTACAAGAAATTCAGCTCTCGCAGCGTATCCATCATTTGGAGAGGGTTTTTACAAATCCTTCCTTGGCTGGGTAATCACCTGGCATGGTAGGTTGGGGATGGTAATGAAATTTTGCTTCGTGTGGACCCAATCATCGATGCACATACCTCTTATATACTTCTTGAAGAGCTGAGGTCGTACCTGGAGGACTTGGATATCAGTGCTCTCTCACAGGCCCATAACATTCTACTTGATGCACGAAGCTATTGGTATATGGCTGATGAGTTGGGCCTTGGAGGTTCGTTGAAAGAAGCCTGGAATGCTTACACAGAGGGTTTGTTAAGTGGAGGCATTCATCTCTCTCCGCTAGCTGATTCCCTTGTATGGGATTTCAACAAAAAAGAGGGCACAATTTCTGCAAAATGTGCATATGACTGTATCATTCATTATTTCTCTCATTCGGTTGGTTCTCGTATCTACTCTTTACTGTGAAACAACACTCTCCCAAATAAAATTGGTTGCTTCATATGGTTGCCTATCAGGAACAAAATACTCACTTGGGATAACCTTCAGAAAAGGGGCTGCTCCGGTCCTAGCATTTGTGCTTTGTACTATTCAGATGGAGAGACTATGGATCATTTATTGTCAAAATGCTTTGTTTGGAGAACTCTTCTAGTCCATATCTACAATCAGTATCATCTTCCATTCATCCCTCCCATGGTATCTCTCTCATCATTTATAAGGAACTAGCTAGCAATTTTCCTAGGAATCCGTCTCTTAGTCATATTCCATTTCATATGATGGGGATTATCTGGAAAGCACAGAATCAGGCCATATTTGAAGGAAAAAAGGGGAATATCTACAGCATTGTTCATCAAATTTCTTACTCTGTCCAGACATATTCTTCTCAACCTGTCAAAGCAAAAAAATGCAGAGAGATTGGGAATCCTCCCTGTTTGTTCTTTCCTTGTGGATTTTTCGATGGTGCCTCTAACAGCAAGGTTGCAGGTGTGGGATATTGCTTATATTTGAATGGGTCTCATTATTTTGAGTTCACGCTGGGGTTCAGATATGGCACAAATACCAAATAAAAATTACTTAGCCTATGGGCTCTTCTGCTTTCTTCCCAAATGAAGGGGATCCCCTTATCCCACATATTCGGTGACTCACAATTCATCATTAATTGGGAAAAGGGATCAACTTCTCTATCCCCTCCAGATCTCTTTGACTAGTGTAGGGAGACAAAAAATCTAATTAATAGCTTTCCGGATCTGTTGTTCACCCACATCTACCGAGAGCACAATCGGATTGTTGACCGTCTCTCTAAAACTACTCTCTCTTTTCTCCTGGTACGGGTTGTTTCTCAGAATTTTTGGAGGACCAATTGGTCTCTCATGATTAATTTCATCTCTTTTGAGCATGGATAGGGGAGTTTACTCCTCTTCTCAATTTGTAGTCTTGCTGCTGACCGAGTGGCCTCTTTTAGATTGCTGATCAAATCCCTTTGGTTCTTGGTAGATGAAGCTGATGCGACTGACCCACTTTTTATGATGAGACAATTTTTCTAATGGGATCATTCACTCTTCTGTATTTCCTTTCCCCTCGACAAAGTCTCGAGGAGACTTATTGTCTTATGAGCTATATTCTTCTTAATTGTAACCCATTTCTAGGATGGTAGGATTGATGCCCTTTGATTCTTAATAATAATAACAAAGACAGGCTTTTTTCTTCCTGAAAAAAAAATCTACAATATTCAAACCCTGGTGAAATAGTTTGAATGATGTTTCCTAATATCCTACATATCGTTAATTCCTCCACTAATTCATAACGTTTTATACTTTATACTTTATTATTGGGATTCGGGAATAAGTGACCAATGTCTGATTCATTTCAATACACATGTAACATGGAAAAATGAGATTGTAATTATTATATATGTCCCCAAGAGCTGCCTCATCATTCTAAACACCAGGATGATGTTACACCTGGGAATCTCACCTTGCTTATCTACCTCTATGAGAATTTAACTTTGCCCTATTACCTCTTAGAAAGCCTGGCATGGGTCACCTTGGCCACTTTTTTCTTTGACCTAGAAGGGGTGGCACCTTCTTGTGTTTTGTGCAAATCGTCATTGATACCTAGCCCAATTGAGAAAAAGGCGTTGTTGGACCTTTTCTTTGGGAAAACCCTAGGTCGACGCTCCTAACAGCTTTGCAAAATGCATCGCTGGTCAGTTAAAAGGGGGAAAAAGATGTTTCTAGAAGATTCCATACCAAACCCTTTGTGGAATTAGTTCCTGTATGCCTGGGAGAGGTGGCATTCGCATCCCTCACCTCTAGGGATCTCATTCTATCCTTTATCCAAGCCATCCCATGGGTTCTAGGCCTATAAATGGAGCCTTCATGAAGAGAGTGAAGGAGGCCAGAAAAAGTGTCCTTATGCTGCTAGTTTGAAGTCTGAATCAGAGGCAAAGTAGAGGTATCTTGTGTTTGGATAGGTTGTGATAGTCATAGGAGAGTGTAGACATTCTTGATTGAGATAGAATTCATCGACATCAAGGATTTTGGTTGTACTTCTTTCTCATCCATATATTAATACAAAGACATTTTCCTTTCCTATATTTGATTGTTATGTTTGTAACTAAGTATTATTGGATTCCTTGATCACCAATATGGATACTCAATTATCATGATGCTCTCATCACTATTTGTCTATCTTGTGATCTATTTTGCAGATACTAAAATGTTGCAAGGACTTTCTGGAGTAAATACAAGTAGATACGAGATTGAGATATAACATGTTTTATGTTAATTGATTTGATTCTTCAAGGAAAGGTTATGTTGCTGTGTCCTTTTGTTCTGTAGTTGTGTTTTACATTACAGAGGAACAAGCAGTGTCAGCACTGGTTGAGAATTCTTGATAACAAAATTGGAGACCATACTGGGGATAGTGCCTAATCCAGTCATATCTAGGGAGGATCTAGTCATATCTGGTGCAGGTCCAGTCAAATATACAAACTTCAGTAACCATTACATCTATGAAGGTTGTTTCTCTCTCCTTTCAGTTGTTTCAGTTAACAAGGTCAGTTATCGATCTTATGTTTCTGATCTGTTGCCTCTATTATGAGTAAGTTTTTGCAATTTTACATTCATCTCAATCTTTCTGGTTTCTCCTGTAGGTTTTTAGATTTTTCAGTCCACTGTTCTGCAACGCTTTTCCCTTTGGCTGACAAAGCGTCGGTTCACCCTAGGGCGCCTTTTCTCGTCTTGACCAAAGCGCCAACACTATCTTCTCTTTTAATTGATAGAGCGTCGATGACGCCTTTTTGTAGAAGGCTAGGAGCATCATAGCAGCCTGGGATGCTCTGGTGCAGTGCCTTATAGTGCGCCGAGGTAGGTCTTCAAAACTGCCTATTTGCAAATTTTTTGTTTAAAATTGTCGTTTGTCATGTCCTCTGAAATTTTTTTGTTTGGTCTGCTTGCTTGTTTGCTATCTGATTCACTGGTTTTTGTAGTCTGATTCTCTGTTTGAGCTTAGATCCAAAAATTTCTATTTTTTTCATTGTCATAAACGAAATTGGAAATATACTTTGGTTTTGGTTTTTTAGTGAAGTATCTGAAAATTTCTTTTTGAAAAGAGAACCTATAGCCTCTTCCTAGAAGATTAGTTTCCTTTAAAAAAGACTACTTTGTGTGCCTCATATTTTCTAGAAAAATAAAAAAGAATCATATTACTTTCCTCTTGTTTACGCTTGTGAAGATTGTTTGTTTTTCATTTGCATGTGTGATTCAGAAGGATAAGTCTTTTTGACATTGTAGCAAAAAATTAGTTTTGCATGCACGTTAGAGGCTTAGTTTTCTTTCTGTCTTTTTCAGAAACTTTGGAATGCTTGTTTGAAATAATTTTTGTGTTTGAAAAGACTCCCTTTGCATTTCTTTATTGGATCTTGTTTTGTTGTTGAAAAAATCTTTCTTTTGGTATATTGTTGAAAAGAAAAGAAAAAGGTTCCTTACTTACCCTAGTTAGTTCTCATCGAATTCAAAAAGTGCATATACATTTAGATTAGTTTGCATCATTGGAGATAACATTCCACAAACATCCACCTAATCATTTAGATAAAATTAACGGTAGCTTTAGGTATAAAATTTTATAGAAAGTTGAGTGATAGGTTAGTGATGTGTTCGGGCATCGTCAAGCATAGGATTTTTCGTTACTTGTCTGCACTACAACCTAGGACTCGCGCGGTTCTTCCACGTATCATCGGTATATCAAACGACCATTCACGTACGCTTGAGGTATATAGAAAGTTACTTCACATACTCGACTGTATATCGGAAGGCCCCTTGTGAACTTTGTGCATTAGACTACATTACTACTGATTTGAGCTCCCATGTACTTTGCGTATATTGGGAGACCCCACTAGGATACCCTGGCCATCTGAGAAAATCCCTTTGGCCGTCTTGTGTGGATAAATACACCGAAAACAACATTCGGGGAGACTACTACGCATGTACCCCTGAGGTATAGCGCAAGTTGTACTTACTTGGAAATCCTGGTGAGAGACCGGCTATTCTGAACCCATCCTATCACTTAAGTCTTCTTGTGACCTTTAGCTCTCCGTAGGTTTTGTTTGTGTGTTTTTCTCCTTTTTTGACCTAGATTAGGTAACTTCGGCCACCACCATGGCTGAGAAACTTGTGAGACGTCAATATCGTAGATTGTAGGGTTTATCTCTGGAATCTCCTCCTACCGTGGAAGGACAAGAAGGAGTAACCATGGAACAACTAGCTTCTGCTAACATTCCTATAGGAACTACCTTAGCTAGTGAAACCAAAGAAGATTTCACTGTTTATACAAATCCTTTGGTTCAACTGCCTCCTGCAACCGATGATTTTGTACGACCATCATTGGAAGGCCATACCTATACTCCTACTCCACCAGAATATGGTCCAAATGCTCCTTTTTGGAGGACTTCTATGGGCTAAGCTATTGCTACTATTGCTGAATTTCGGGTCATTTGATCGTCACCAAGGAATCCTCCTTTGGGAGAGAAGGAATAGAGAAGAATTAATGCATCTCTCGATCGATCTCGTAACTTTTTAGAGAGAGTAGAAATAATAATTTCTCCACTTGTGTCTTGTTATGAAGCCATGTCATCTCGTTTACCCCGTAATAAAGACCCTTGGCCTTTAGCTAAAATTAAACCTTCTTATGATGGTCATCCAACATATGGTGAGACTTCTAACAACCCATGGCTTGAAGGATATTGTTCACTAGCTCAATTGATAGGTCCTATTGAAGAAGTTCCATTTCAAGGTAATCCAAGCCCAAATCACAACCCTATGGTTTCACATCCTGGACCCATTACTAGAGCTTCCATACTTGTCATGGTTGGGGGGAAATCCACAAATCAAGCAATGTCAATAAATTCTCACACCGAGGGGCAACCCCTAGCATGAGTTACATCATTTTTCAGTGGAATTATTGCTAGTTCAGGACAAGTTGCAGTTGTAGCACAACATGTAGTAGTTATCCCTCCTACCAATACCAATATTGTTCCCCCCCCCCCCCCCCCCACCCCGTTCTAGTTCATGCCAACCCTTAGGGGCACAACCTTTCAATAATCTAGCTTCTTGGGGATATATATATCTAGGAACTCAACCACTTATGGTTAATCAAGTTTACCAACAACCACCATCGACGAATATTTATCCTGGAATTCCCTACCCTGGAAATGCTTTCGTACCTTGGAGACAACCAAATTGGTCAAATGTCCTATCATATGGAGAAGCTTTTGTTAATATTACTGTAGGATATGGTGGACCACCGTAAGGACCTGGAGGAAATGGAAGACATAGAGGACCTGGAGGTCCTAGAGGACCTGGAGGTCCTGGAGGACCTGGAGGTCCTGGAGGACCTGGTGGACCATTTGGAGGACCACCACCCGAAGGCCCACCACCATCACCACCATCGCCTTCTGGAGGACCCCCTCCCTCTGGTGGCCCACCTCCCCATGGAAATTCTGGAAACCAACAACCTTTTCAACAAGATTCGAGGGCATCATCCATACCCATATATCAATTTGCATATGGTCCTACTGGTCAGCAAATGCCATATCAGTACTACCAGTATCCACAACCAAATCAACAACTGCCATTTCTAGCTACTTTAGATCTACTAGACTTGTCAAGATTGATAAATGACCCGATACATCATGATCCCTCTTGGCCTTCCATTCTTGTAAAGCCGCCTTCAGATATACCCAAATTTGATGGTAAACCCGGTGAAGATCCAAAAAACCATGTGATGACATTTCATTTATGGTGTTCATCCAATTCTTTGATGGACACTTAATTTCGTCTATTCCTTTTTCAAAGAACCCTCACCAGTATTACCACAAAGTGGTACATCGAGTTACCACAACACTCTTTTTGGGATTTTAATGCACTAGCAATGGATTTTTTAACACACTTTCAGTTTCCAATCCGATATGAAAAAGGTACAAACCTACTCACCTCACTTCGAAAAACCACATGCACTCACATCTCCGATCATATCCATGAATGGAGAAGAAGATGAAGGTTGATTAAGGCCCCTATTCCTAATCAGTTGCTCGTTGATTGGTTGAAAAAGTATTTAATTCCACCCATTGCTAGAGATGTTTCCATGGGAGGTGTTGTGACTGAGGAGAAAACTATTAGCCGCTCTCAGTACCTAGACTTGGTTTATTCCCAGTTAGGCACTTTGTATGATCTGATTCCCCATGCTCCTCAACCTACGACAGATCCATCAAGACCCACAATTGAACCACCCACCGATGGCATACTTGGTTCAGTTAAAACGCAAACGATGGAAAAATCCTCTAAAAACAAAATCAAACTGCCACTCCATCCAATTAACAATCACCACCAGCCAAAACTGCACCCTCTCCTGTTGCTCCCGCTGAAGTAAACGCGATCCAATCAACTGAATCTTCAAGCAGAAGGAAAAAAGGAAAAAATATATCTAAAAAACCTGATAATCAAGAGGAAAGAAATAAAACACATAATCCAGATGCTAATTCAAAAGGTAAGAGAAAGGTAAAGTATCCTTGTTTAATTTGTAGAGGTGACCATTTAATGTCCTCGCCGAGAGGAAGTTAGTAAGTTTTCGAATGCTTCACCCACCCCAGCAATTCTAAAAGATCCTTTCCCTTCCCAACAATAGTTAATCGATCATAAGTCCTTGAACAAAACTTCTTCATCCACTGATGAAGTTCATATGATGTCTAGTGAAACGGTGAACTTAAATACCAGATCACAAAGTTATGACCCTCCTCCAAAAAAGAAACCTGATGATGTCCCACCCGAAAAATCCTCAGTTTCCACACCACAGCCTAATAATGGTCTTCACATTGAAAAATCCATTCCAGAAGCAATTTTTCGCCCACCAAAGGGTACTCTACATAAGTCCATAATCAATCCTAATGCTCGTGCTACCCAATATTATAACATTGTTGAATATTTGGCTCAAGCACCTTGCGTTATGTGGGCATTAGAAGTACTTCAAACCTGTCCAACTCAACGAAAAAACTTGCTTACTTCCCTGGGAGCTATGGATCCTGAGAATAGTAATATCATCACTTTCAAACTGGATGATTACAAGTCAAGGCTCTCACATCAATTAGCTTTCCAGATAGCCATAAACATTGCTAGGAATACTATCTGTTGTACCGTTTTGGATGAGGGTGCCTCTACATCCGTCATGTCTTTATCTTGTTGGAGAGCCATTGGTTCTCTAGAAATCAACCGTTCACCTACCACCCTCAATGCTTTTTACGGTCGCGGATTTCAACCCTATGGATTACTACCTGCCATCCATGTCGAATTGGGGGGCAAGTCAGTCTCCATTCACATTGAAGTTGTCGATGCTCCTTTGGATTACAACTTACTCCTAGGTCGCAACTGGTTTTACATTATGCAAGCTGTAGCATCGACCATTTTTTGGATCGTCTAGTCCCCATTCCAAGAAAATATTGTTATTGTTGATCAACTAGACTTCATCACACCTAGTGGGATTAAAAATGATGCCAATAGCGTCCCTCTCCTGAATACCCCACAGTATAAGGACATTGGAGTAGGTCTTATCAAAGACTCTTCACTAATGTGAGTCTTTCCCTCATCTGATCCTCCTCCCGCTTTGCAAACTGCATCTATTAACTTGATTTATACCTATCATATAGACAAACGAAAAGCAATTGCTAATGAAATACCACCCTTTTCACCTTTCGAAGAGATTTACAATGCAATCCAAGCTACCAATGACCCCGCCATCAATGACCATTTGTTGGTGGCCTCGGATCATTATCACATGCCAAACCGGCTCGAAAAATCCTCCCCATCTCTAGATTATCTTTCACAGACACTTCCTAATGACGAGTCTATTATGGAAGTTATGTCATTAGACGAGATGCCTTGGGAAGATTATCACCACAGATCTTCTTTCCTTCCCCCATGCCATATGGTAGAAGACCAATTCACTGCCTTGGTTTCATTTGATATAGTCCTCAATCCTTAGTCTCCAATCCTCACTCGTAGTGTCTATTCTGAAGGAAATTTTTGTAATATTACCAAGACTATCCCGGTGGACATATTGGTGAAACTAGGTGTTTTCGAGAACATTTTCATAAGACAGAACTCTTCACCTGAAGAGGTTCAAACATACACGACCCTTTTCAAGGAGTTTAGAAATGTATTCGCATGGATATATAAAGAAATGTCAGGGATTGATCCCTCTATCATTGTTCATGAGATAAAAACTTATCCTAATGCCAAGCCCGTCCATTAGAAGCTACGATAGGTTCATCCAAGAAAAGCAGCCGCTATTAAAGAAGAAGTTGAGAAACTTTTGAAGGCTGGTTTCATTTAACCCGTACCACTAAATAAATGGGTGTCCAACATAGTCCATGTGAACAAAAAATAGGGCACTATTAGGGTTCGTATCGATTTTAGGGATTTGAATCACGCTTGTCCAAAAGACAACTTTCCCACCCTCTATATCGATCAAATAATCGATAACTATGCCAAAAGCGTTATTTTTTCCTTTATGGATGGTTTTTTCAGCTATAATCAGATTGAGATTCTCTCGTCAGACCAACACAAGATGGAATTCATTTTCCCTTGGGGGACTTTTGATTATCGTAAATTGCCTTTTGGTTTAAAGAATGCTAGCGCAACATTCTAGCGTGCCATGTCATATGCTTTTCATGACATTAAACATGTTGTGGAACCCTATCTTGACTATCTTCGCGACTCACTCTAAACAGCGGGATATTCATGTCAATCATCTAAGAGCTATGCTTCTTCGATTTTGTCATTTTAATATTCGTCTAAATCCCCATAAATGTGTTTTTTGTGTAGAAGCTCACCGATTTCTTGGTTTTATTGTTTCAAAAGATGGCATCTGAATAGATCCCTTGAAAATTAAAGCTATCTTGGCCCTATCTACTCCCAAGAATGTCACCGTACTCCAAATTTTGCAAGGAAAGGCAAATTTTCTACGCCGTTTCATCTGCAATTATGCAGAAAGGACACATGGTTTTATGAGGTTGCTTAAGAAAGATACCCCTTTTGTTTGGGATGATTTCACACAACGCGCCTTTGATAATCTTAAACATGCACTTACCCATGCACCAGTGTTGCAACCACTGAATTATGCCAAGGATTATTCCTTGTATGTGGCTGCGTCCTTGTCAACTATAGGCATGGTCTTTGTTTAAACAGATGAACACAACCAAGAACATGTGATTTATTACGCCAGTAATATTCTTCTCGACTCTAAAACTCGATACTCGCATGTGGAGATATTGCTCTGGCCATGGCCATTTCGGTCCAGAAGTTTCGTCATTATATTTCTCTCCACACCACCACTATTTACGCAGATTCCAACCCCATGTACTACGTGCTTACACGTCAAGTGCTTAGGGGAAAATACTCACGTTGGATCATGATTCTCCAAGAGTTTGAGATAGAATTCGCCAAAAGTACTTCCAAGAAGTCCCTCATTTTTGCAGAGCTTATATGTGACCTTCCTCGTACTATTGAGACTACAGGGCCCTCTGATTCATTTCTCGATGAATCATTGTTTCTCATTAGTATGAATGATCCATGGTACAGAGATATCATTTAGTATCTCTAGACCTTATGATACCAACCCACTACTTCCCGAGACGAACATCATCGCATTCGCCACTAGGGAAAAAGCTATCTTATCCTAAATGATACCCTATATCGTCATCGTGTCAACTCTATCCTACAACGTTTCCTTACACATGAAGAGGTTGAGATTGTTGTGAATGATTGCCATGCTGGGGATTGTGGTGGTCATCTCTGTAGGTTGGCTACTGCCCAGAAAATCTTGCGTGCCGGGTACTTCTGGCCTTCTATTTTCAAAGATTGTATTGAAACAGTCAAGAAATTCCCACCATGTCAATTGTTCACTCCCAAGAAAGGAACACATCCAACTCTACTCCATCCCACTGTAGTAGTTGGCCCCTTTGCCAAATGGGGCATAGAATTCATGCACTGTAAACCTACCTTAGCCGAGGGTCATGGCTAAATTATTGTGGCTATAGACTAATATACAAAATGGGCCAAGGAAATTCCCACATATGCCGAAGATGGTAAGAATACTGCACTATTCCTATTCAATCATATCATTGCTAGACTCGGGATTCCTACAGCTATTGTAATTGATCATGGGTCACATTTTCAAAACAAGATAATGGAAGAGCTTAGTGTAAAATTAGGGTTTCATCAAGACAAATCTAAGGACATGGCTGAATACATTTCAAGGTGCGTGAAATGTCAATAGGTAAAGGTTGAGCATCAACATCCAGTAGGTTTGTTGTAGCCTTTGCCAATCGTGGAATGGAAATGGGAAGTTATTTCCATGGATTTTATTACAAGATTGCCGATGACTTGTAGACAACATGATTCCATCATGGTTGTGGTAGACAAATTGACAAAGGTAGTGCATTTTATACTGGTAAAGTCTACGCATAAGACTGATGATATTGCCAAGATATTCATGAAGGATATTTTCAAATAGCATGGATTGCCAAGGGCAATAGTCTCTGATAGAGATGTCAAGTTCACTTCCAATTTTTGGAAGGGGTTGTTTGCAGATTTGGGTACAAAGTTGAACTTCAGCACTGTGTACCATCCTCAGATAGATGGGCAGACAGAAAGAGTCAATCAAGTGCTTGAAGATATGCTTCGCATGTATGTGATGGACAAACCAACTAAGTGGGAGGATTACTTGCACTTGGTAGAGTTTGCTTACAACAATGGATAGCAGGCATCCTTGGCAATGAGTCCATATGAAGCTTTATATGGAAGAAGGTGTAGGACACCAGTGACTTGGGACAACCCAGTGAACAGAGTTGTGCTTGGACCATAATTTCTCAAGGAAATGGAGCAAGAGGTTGTAAAGATCAGGCATAATTTAAAAGCAGCATAGGATAGACAAAAGAGCTATGCAGATAAGCATAGGAAGGACATAGATTTCAGTGTTGGGGATCATGTGTACCTCAGAGTGAGGGCAAAGAAGAGTTCCTTGAAACTTGGAAGTTGTGCCAAGCTGTCCCCAAGATACTATGGGCCATTTGAAGTGCTTTAAATAATAGGTCCTATTGCATATAAACTTGCATTGCCTACTAGTACTAGAGCTCATAACGTTTTTCATGCTTCTTTGCTTAAGAAATATGTACATGACCCTAACCATGTGATAAATTGGGATGTGATTCAGGTGGAACCCAAGGGAGAGTTCCGAATCGAGCCAATGTGTATCCTCGACAGCAAGGTCATAATGCTCCAGAACCGAGCCATAGGGCAGGTAAAGGTGCAATGGGAGCACTTCAGACTTGAAGAGGCTACGTGGGAGCTGGAGGATGCCATGTGATTGGCACATCCATTTTTGTTCAATCCTACGGAACACTGAGGCGGTACCAGTGTGACATTTTGTTTAAATTTTGTTAGCACTAAGGACAGTGCTATTGAAGGGAGGGGGGGGGGGAATGTAGTATCCCCAGTTTTGACCCCGATGCACTAAATATACATGATATGTAAATATTGTAATTAGTCATGGTGTGGAGCTAAAGGCCAATGCCCCAACATCGATTCGACTATGTTATGCTTAGATTGGCATTGTCACCGACAGTATATCGGGACTTGCAACATACTTATTAAGTTATGGCGTCATGTAACTATACATTTTAATTAAATAAACCAACCAACTATGTTCACTGCAACTAAATTGAGAAGGGGCATGATTTCTAAGGATAAGGACGGAAAATAATGAACCTCGAGTCATGGGGGAAAAGCCACGTGTCATCACCCTGATTTTTTTTATCACCTACCTTTGTCTCATCCAACCACCATTTTAATGATGCTGTTGAGTTGTTGAGGTAGTTATTGCTAGGAGTGGAGGGTGGCAGGACTATCGTTCCTTGCCACACGCTCACTCAACCAGTCCTATGTCCACCTTCACGTGGGTAAGGGGACAATCACCAAGCCACACTCTTGACCATTGAGTTCACTCTCACGTAGGGATGCCCAAGGGCTAGTTCATCTTCCTCATGCACAGCAGAGTTAAGTGTGGTGTGATTTCTTGTTTAGGGGTTCTCCTTTCTCTCTGTGACACCGTTTACAAGTCTGTGGTTGCGTTCTTTCCGCCTGATCACACATAGAATCAGTGTCTTTCCCCTACCATCGGGGACTGTGAGAAATTGTTGTGGGTGTCTTCTGTTGATTTGTGGGCTGTTGTTTTCCATATTTTCTTTTGTTGGCTATGATTCCCTTTTGGGTTAGCTGCTGTAGGATGCTTGTTTTACTACTGCTCAGGCTGAGAGTCTGTTTTACTCTTCCACTCTCGGGATGAGTAACTTTGACATTCATTTCATTGTTGAGCCATGGGCCGTGTTTTCCACACGCTGTTTGGTTGTGGGAGTTCCCCTACTTTCTATTGGTTGTGTCCTCTCTCACGTTTTGGGGAGCGACTGGAGGTTGCTATTGAGTCGTTTTGGCCATGATAGGGCCAAGAACGACTCAGGATTTGCTTCCCCTATACAAGCGATGAAGAGCTTGTTTTACTGCATGAATGCAGAGGTTGGTCTCCAGGACTACATAGGAGTGGTGATGAAGGTCTGAACTACTTGACAAACCTGGTGCATTTGGGAACCACACAGATAGAGCTAGTGGATTGGCTTTCTTCTCCACAATCCCTGAAGAGCACTGGAAGGGAGATCAAGGTTTGAGGGACTCCCTTGCAAAGAAAGGACCGATTTCATTGTTTTGGGTGTGTTTGGGTGTCCTAGATGCCATACTAGATCTTGTGTGGGTATCCTTAACTCTTCCATGAGTTCACTAGCTTAGCATTAGCCTTTCCGAGCTCCTGGTTCGCCTGATAAACCCAACTGTATTGGCCTGTTTGAATTGTGTACCCTGGTAGAATTGTTATCCTTTGCTATGTGTAAGTCTGCTAGTTCCTTATTCCTTGGGAAATCATGCCTGGCTTTGGGGTGGCAGCATTGCTGAGAGACTAAAGAGCACATGGGCATATGGTTGGGAGGAACATTGCAGCGACGTAGCTAGTTGCAAGACAGTTCACATAAGATAAGTACTCTTGATTAATCTGCTTTGCAATCATGTCACATTAATTAATTATGATGATGAACATGTTGGGTGCTGAAGTATTTATGAATGAAGGTTGCTATTGTTGTTTTGTTTCTGCTATGTATATGAACAGTTATGCATTGTAGTATGTTTCCTATTTTTGGATTATCAAGTTTCCACATTGTATGTATCCATTTTGATTATGGGGTTAGATGCCCGCATGTTGGCGTAAGGTAGTGTTCCCTTGCCTGGTCGGAGGGTCGAGGATGTGACAAAATGGTATCAAAGCCCTGGTTGTACCATGGGCCTAAATGGGACATGAGAGGCTAGTTAGCAGAGGGAGGCTACCCGAGCACAGCAGGAAGAATATTTGAAAGATAGAAAATTTCTTCTAAGAAAAGTTTTATAAGAGACAGACCGTCAGCACATCGGAGGACTGCATGGGAATCCCTTCCGATGCAGCAGATAGCTAGTTGTAGGGCTGTCCGATACAGACTTGGAAATCGGTGAAGTTTAGTTGAATTGATCAGCGATATTTGGCAGAATCCTGAGCCGATGCATTCATAAGGATTAGTGTATCGCGCAGCCGACGTGGAACTAGAGAAATAATTTTCTAAGTGTTTGTCAGCGAAACTTAGCAAAAGTGGGAGCCGCAGTTTCGGTAGGGGTCAGCCAAAGACTGCTGAAACACTAGCTCAATATAGTTGAAGAAACACCCAATTTTGACTGTCAGTGTCGGTAAAGGAAAGAGGATAAATTGGCCGAAGCGGCGGGAGGAAAAATTTCAAAAATTTGTGTAAGTGTTGAAATCTATCAGCAATCAGTGGAAGTTAGTGGATGAGATCGCTGATGCCACAGTGATTAGTGCTTCTAACAGACGACAATGTCTGCGGAGCCCACGTTGTGATCATTTTCCACCATTGCAGCTACTTAGGAGACTAACCATCCGATGCAATAACGTAGCCGATCGCCGACACAAAGGAGGTAAGTTGCCGTTTGGATCACCGCAACGATAGGAAATGTAGTGACATCGATCGCCGATGTGCACAGCTTAGTATTTCTGATGTAGGATTGTGGTTGTGGAAGGCACAGAAGGTTTATTGGTCACTGTTGCAGAAGCTGAGACGACTATGCACCCGATGCACAAGACACCCGATTGTCAATGCAGCGCATAAGCTGGTTTTCATTGCCGGTTAGGTTTAGAAAGTTGGATGCAGATCCGATAAGACGGGAAGGAATAAACCAATGAGTTTCCAATGAAGACGTGGGGTAATAGACCGATCAAAGGAAAAACTTTGAAGATTTTCAAAGCACCGAAATTTTTTAATGATCGGATTGCCGATCGGGAGATTAGATGGTTCGCCCGCGAAAACATTAGGAAGATCGTTTTCCGCCATTGCGGCTGATCAAAGGACTATGTACCCAATGCATAGTTGAATTGATCACCGATACATATTGTAATTCTAGTCGTTTTCCCATCGAAACACCGGAAAGAAATCAACAATAGACCACCAATGCATAGTCAACTTGCTCGCCGATGCAGATCGAAAGTGTAGGATTTTTGGCCACCGAAGAATCGGAAAAGTAGCTGGGATGAGGTCCGATTGGACCTAAGGAAATTTGGGTTTTCAAAGGGATTTCTCAGTAGTTTTTCGAGAATTTTTTGACTGCCTTTCAGCCTATTTTCAGCAAATTTCAGCAAACTGTCAGCGGTCATAGAACTGAACAAGAAATAGAGAAAATTTTGTGTTTTAGCATGATTGTTGTTTTATAAAATTTCCAAAAGAAGAAGGTAAGTAGTTTGAATTATATTAATGTTATGTATCTAACAATTTGCTACTAACACATTTGCAGAATTATAGACACCTCCAAGAATAGTATTCCAGGTAGAACAGTGTGGTAAGAAAGAGGTGGTTTAGTCATGAGAACCCATGATGGATATGATGCACAGGATTCCTACGAGTGTGCAAGAGATGCCATGGGAGAAAATGACCGTAACAAAAATGATGACATAGAATCTAATGGAAGGAGATTCCAAGAGACACCGTGAGATGTCACAGCCACCATGAGAATATTGATTAAAGCCCAGGAAGAGCAACATCAATTGAATGCTGCCATGCTGCAGAGTTTGATATATTTGCAGAAAAAGATAGACTCTAGACAAGGCACAGCAAGGCCAAAAGGTAGTAAGAGCAGCACTAGGAGGAGGAAAAGTACTTCCAGTGGATCATCTAACTCTGAAGAATCCAGTGGAGACACAAGTTCATATTCTCATATGAAGAAAAGTAGAAGGCACCATAGGGATCACTCTCGAGGAGAATTTAAGAAGGCTAAACCTCCTACATTTGATGGTGAGATAAAGACTGAACAAGAGGATGAAGCTTGGCTTCCTGGGATAAAGAAGTACTTTCAAGTGCAGGATTATTCAGGAAACATGAAGGCAAGAGTTTCCATATTCAATCTGAATGGAAGACCATCCATTTGGTGGGAGCACTTCAAGCAAGTAAAGAAGATCAGTGAAAGGAAACTGAAGTGGAAATAGTTCAAGAAATATTTAAGGCAGAAATACCTTTCTGACAGGTATTATGATGACAAGATCAAGGAGTTCCATGAGTTGATACTGGGAGAGCAGACCATGGATGAATATGCAAATAAGTTTTTGGAATTGTTGATGTATGTCCGGTACATCAGAGATGAGAAAGTGAACATCCAACGATTTCTAAGTGGATTGCCTCAAGCTTACAAAGATAGAATTGAGTTCTATGAACCAAGAACTCTTGAAGAAGCAATAAGGAAGGATAAGTATTGCTATGAGAAAAGCAAAGGTAAACCTGATTACCATAAGGCATGGAAGGATAAGAAGAACGAGAAGTTTGACCAAAGAAAGAAATGGTTCAAACCTTCTAGGTTCAGGAATCAACAGAACCAACCATCCCAAGCTGCGAGTAATCCAGTTGGGGTGACAAGTGGAAAACCTAAGGAGCCACAATAGAATAAAGGTCCACTCAAATGTTGGAAATGTGAAGGACCCCACTTGCACGGATATTGTCCCCTCAATAATTAAAGTGCAAGGCCAACTTATAACATTCAGGGAGCAGAAATAGTGGGTCAAGTAGCAAGGGAAATCCCTAGAATTTATGCAGCACTGGAGGACCGCCAAGCAGATCACTAGTCAACTATGGTTGAATTTGCAGGTAATATTGTTGAACAATCTGTTTCTATTTTGATTGATCCTGGTTCTACTCATAGTTATATCACTCCTAGGGTAGTGGAGATTTGTGCTGTTAAGAAGGCAAAGCATAGAAACTATTGGTTAGTTCAGCTAGCCATTGGGACTAAGAGAAAGTTCATTGAACTGGTAGAGAAATGTCCATTGGTTATGAATGGATTGATCACTTGTGTAGATATGAATGTTCTACCACTTGGTTCCTATGATGTTCTCATTGGAATGGATTGGTTAGAAGTGCACCGAGTGAAGCTTGACTATTATAACAAGACTTTTGAATGCATGGATGAAGAAGGAAACCCAGTAGTTGTGAAAGGCATTCCGAAGGTAATTTCAGTAAGACAAGTTTCAGCAATGCAATTGAAGAAGTTCTGTAGGAAAGGTTTCCAGTTGTATGCAGCTCATATTTTTGAACCAACAGGAGATGAAACTCCTAGGTTGGAGGACTATCAGGTGTTACAGGAATTCAAGGATGTGTTTCCTGATAAGATTCTAGGACTTCCTCCAAAGAGGGACATTGATTTCACCATTGAAATTGTGCCAGGAGCAGTACCAGTGTCCAAAACACCCTACAGGATGAGTACACCAGAGATTCTAGAATTGAAGATGCAACTGCAAGAGTTGTTAGAAAAGAAATATATCTGACCAAGTGTGTCTCCTTGGGGAGCATCGGTTCTGTTTTTGAATAATAAAGATGGTACACTCAAGTTATGCATTGATTACAGAAAGTTGAACAAAGTTACTGTGAAGAATAAATACCCTTTTCCTAGGATTGATGACCTCTTTGATCAAATGAGAGGAGCAAAGGTATTTTCCAAGATTGACTTGAGGTCTGGTTACCATTAGGTGAGAATCAAGGATGAAGACATTCATAAGACAACCTTTAGGACAAGGTATGGACATTATGAGTTTATGGTGCTACCATTTGGTCTCACAAATGCACCAGCTACATTTATGTTCCTTATGAACAGTGTCTTTAGTAAGTATTTGGACAAGTTTGTTCTTTTTTTCCTTGATGACATTCTTGTTTATTCTAAGAATGAGGAAGAGCATGAAGAGAATTTGAGACTAACATTGCAAGTGCTTAGAGAACATCAGCTGCATGCAAAGCTAAGCAAGTGTGACTTCTACAGGGATATAATTCAGTACTTGGGTCACATTATCTTAGAAGAGGGTATATCAGTAGACCCTGAAAAGATTGAAGCCATTATGAATTGGCCTACTCCAAGAAATGTGATGGATGTAAGGTCTTTTATGGGACTTGCAGGATACTACAGGAGATTCATTGAGGGATTTTCCAAGGTTGTAGATGCCATCACTTCTTTGCAAAAGAAGCGGATGAAGTTTGAATGGACTTTGAAGTGTGAAGAAAGCTTCTAGAAGTTGAAAAATCTTCTCACCAGTGCACCGGTATTGAAGGTTGCAGACCCAAAGAAATATTTTGTGGTATGTACCGATGCATGCGAGCAAGGACTTGGAGGAGTCCTTATGCATGACAACCACATGATATGTTATGAGTCGAGAAAGCTAAAGGAGCACGAGAAGAACTATTACACTCATAATCTAGAACTCACTACCATAGTACATGCCCTCAAGATGTGGAGACATTACTTGATGGGTAAAAGATTTGAGCTCAGAATAGACCATTGTGGTGTGAAGTAATTGTTCGATCAGCCTACGCTAAATGCTAGGCAATCAAGATGGCTGGAGTTTTTATGTGAGTTTGATTTCGAAATCAAGCACATAAAAGGAAAGTTGAACAAGGTAGCTGATGCACTCAGCCGAAAGGTACAGGAAATGTATGTGGTATCTCTTAGTATTTTTCAATCAAATTTGAGGCAACAAATTGTTAATCATGTTGTCAGAGATGAATTGTATGAACAGGTAAAAGACAAAATTGCAGAAGCAAAGTCTTGAGAAGAAGTATGAAGGATATAAATTGGAAGAAGATGGACTTCTCACTTACAAAGGCAGAATTTATATTCCAAATGTAGCAGATTTGAGGAGAGTTGTTATGGATGAAATCCATCAAGCTCTGTATTCTGGTCACCCAGGATATCAGAAGACAATTGCTAAAGCTAGAAAGCAATACTTTTGGCTGAGAATGAAAAAAGACATGGCTGAATACATTTCAAGGTGCATGAAATGTCAACAGTTAAAGGTTGAGCATCAACATCCAGCAGGTTTGTTGCAGCCTTTGCCAATCCCGGAATGGAAATGGGAAGTTATTTCCATGGATTTTATTACAGGATTACCGATGACTTGGAGACAACATGATTCCATCATGGTTGTGGTAGACAAGTTGACAAAGGCAGTGCATTTTATACTGGTAAAGTCTACGCATAAGACTGATGATATTGCCAAGATATTCATGAAGGATATTTTCAAATTGCATGGATTGCAGAGGGTGATAGTCTCTGATAGAGATGTCAAGTTCACTTCCAATTTTTGGAAGGGGTTGTTTGCAGATTTGGGTACAAAGTTGAACTTCAGCACTACACACCATCCTCAGACAGATGGGCAGACAGAAAGAGTCAATCAGGTGCTTGAAGGGCTTAGCTACCCTCATAAATGGAAAAGGAGCAATGGGCCAAGGTATTAAAGACAAAGTATAGAATGGGAGAAACTAAGGAAGCGGCCCCCATACCCACAATCAGCGTCGAAAATCACGGAAGACTGCAGAAAGCTGTAGTGTGACTAGTAAGTGGCAATTCAAAGTACAAATAGGCCGACTGTCACAGTTAGGGTTTTGGGTTACTGTTGGGATAGGCCCATAGTTTTGTATCACGGTGAGACCTTTGGGCCACCTATTTAAGCATGTATTTTGTATTATGAAAGGTTAGCTAGTAGCTGGTCAGTCAGTCAGTTAGTTGGTTGGTTGATCGGGTTGTTTCTAGTTGTCATCAGTATTGTAAGACATTGAGGAAGAGTCGAGCTCTGGTTCTGTTGTTAAGTCTATAGTTATCTTACTGTAACCAGTGGCTGGATCCTTGAGCATGAATGTAACAATCCACAGGGATTAAGAGAGAGAGAGAGAAAGGGTATATTGTAAGAAGAAAGTATTATAGGAAGAGAAGAGATCTAAGAGAAAAGGGCTCCCAGCTGTGTGCGTGGAGTTTCCCAGAAGATCTCAAGCTGCATAAGAGGTTGCAGTGGAACAGTGTTACTCTCTCAAGATATAATATAAACACAGTTCCTATGGATGTAACTTCCTCCATGGAAGTGAACCACATAAAATCCGTGTGTTGTGCGATTGTTTCATGTGATTGTGCTATACTTATTTACTATCTGTTATTCGTTACATGAACGTTTCTTATCAGTTAATGAATATATGCATGTTGTCTTTCAGTTCACAGTAACATAGAAGATTAAATGCAAGTTGAATGTATCAAGTATTCTATATATGAGTTTATCAGTGCTTGATTCATGACAGCTAATAGCTACAGTGTTGAGTGATTTTTGTATATTTAGTTCAGCAAGTTGAGTGTAAATGATGTTGAGCGTGTTAAACTATAGAAGCTTGAGTGAAGTTGTTTAACATCCTTATGAAGGTTAAATGAGCTATTAGACCCAGAGAGAAAGCCTCTGGACCTTGAGAGTTGATGAGTATATTGAGTCTTGCTGTAGGAAATATCACAGCGTAGAAAGGCAATATCACACTATCGAAGGAGCTGCGATGTGAGATATCGTAGGTTAAGAGTTGAGCAGCAGAAAGAGTAGTGCATCGTCCTAGAAGCTGCAATGTGATAAGAGTCAGTTCCATAGTAGAGTTAGCTAGGAAGTCAAAAACAACCCTTGCAGAGAAATCCTGCTGGTTAATTAGAGTAAAGAGGACCTAGGATGCTACAGAACCTGGTTGAGGAAACATGATTCTTCAGCCACCCCATCTAGGATCACTTCGGGTGAGACTTCAGGCCATTCTATGGTCTGTTGCCGAAAGGGCCAGTGAGCTAGGGGTTTTGTTGGTGCAATAAAGTAAACCCGGGTCTGCCTAGTAAGAAAGCAACAAATGGTTTCGTCGCCGGTTTTGAACAAATTGAAGAGCTGATGTTCTATTGGCATCCTACTAAAGAAGAACTTAACCAGTGGGTTGAGTCTAAGGAAAGAGAATTTGCTGCGAAAGAAAACAAGAGTCCTAGGTTGAGTATAGAGGACTGGTTACAGAAACATATCTTCACAGACCTGCATGTGATATTTTTTGTGACCTATGCAAATGATTTGTACAATTGGTTGTCAAAGTTGAATGATAAGCATATATTCAAGAAGAAAAGGAACATTGTCTGGACACCAGAGCTGATTCACATCGTGAAGAGTGTAGATAATCCCATTTCACGGGTAGTAGACTTCTGTCTTGCAAGTTTGCTGGAAGGTTTCATTACGGAGTTTGTAGTTGATCAAAGAAAGAGTTTCAGCGAAGCAGAGAGGTACTTCTTCAATGGATATCGCAGTAAGTACTTGAACTCTTTAAATTTGTCTCTTAAGATGTTAATATATGAAAAAGGAGTGCTGGATATATTCTCGGATGAATAAGTTAAGCAAGTGTAATGTCACAAGAGTTTGAGAGTGATTCTGAATAAATTGGATGTACATGTAGCAGTAAGAGATATAAAGTAGATTTTAGATCTTCCTTCTTTGAAGACAGTTTAGACAGTACAAGAGAATAGAGTCAAAGTAATAGAGAAAGAACAGCAGGGGATATCCCTTACCACCCTTATACCCCACAGAAACCAACCGAGACTCAGAATAATCCCGCAGGAACTCCATCTAGTAGTTCACACACAGTACATACTACCTCTACACCACCTACATTTACACCGCCAAGTGGTAGTAATACAGCAAATCAGGAATCCACCTCGTAGAAACAGAATGGGGGATGACATGAAATTACCTACCTTTAGGGGTACAGGGGTAGAAGACCCAAAACAACATTGGTTCCTATGTGAAGCTATATGGACCATTAAACAAATCCAGGATGACAATACTAAGTCTGTCCAGTTGGCCACTACACTTAGAGAAAGAGCTTTAACATGGTATATGAAGTATACATCAGGGAAGAACAGAACACTCGTAGAGGTCAGGACCGCAATGATTAAGGAATTTAAGAAACCCAAGTTTGAGTCACAATGTATCATAGAACTTAAAGACATCAAACAGTTACCCGCAGAGTCAGTATGGGATTTCGATCAGAAATTTAAAGCTCTTATAGACCAGGTTATTTTTGAGTTTGCGCCGAAGCAGCATAAGGAATGGTTCATCACAGCACTGCTCCCTCATATCAGACTTCCACTAATGCAACAGAAACTCCATACGCAGGATGAAGCATTGGAGATGGAAATGAAACTAGAGGCTTCACCTTTAGCTGAGACTAGTGCAAGTATGACAAACTTACAGAATCAGTTAGCCAATCTCACTTTACAGCTACATGAGATTAAGAAAGGAAAAGAGGTTGAACAAGAATTATGGTGTACAAAGTGTAAAGGACATGGCCATACCAAAGATAACTTTCCAGTATTTGTTGAGTATCTAGCAAGTGGGGCTCCTAACCCCTTAGTACAGAATCAAGGGCCATGGTGTGAAATCTGTAGAACAAGAGGACATAGACCACAGGAATGCCCTTTACTTCAGAAGTATGTACAAACTCCTAAGAATTTATATAGTAACTTCTGTAAGTTAGTAGGACATGATGAAAATAATTGCAGAGCTTATGATCTCATGATAGAGAGAAAACATGACTTCTACAGAGTCCAGTCAAAGACATCAGGACCAGCAGCAGGTCCACAGCATGAATCGGCTCATGATAGCCATGGTGGAGCATTCAAAGGAAGAGGCTGTGGTGTAGGCTTTGGCCGTGGACGTGGACCGATTGTTTGTTACAACTATGGAGCCATAGGACATTATGCTAGGGATTGTCAGAACCCTACTACAACATGTAAGTATTGCAAGTCCTATGACCATACTATAGAAGAATGTCCTATCTTGATAGCCAAGATTAAGGATCCTAAGCTAGCAGTAAACCAGAATATTCAGCTTATTGCTACCAAGCAGAAAGAACCAGAACCAAGATTCAATGTTGTGACTCGCGGCGGTGCTTCTACTAGTAGGACATCGCAGGATGCCGAAAAGCATACAGGTCCGAAGTGGGTGCATAAAGCCACTGATAAATCTACACCACTTGACCTATAGAAGAAGAAAGAACCATTTCAGCAAGCTAAAACTTTCTTTACTGACCCTATACCATCAGGATCGCAGACATTTCCTTGTAGGGGCATACCGCAGCAAAAACCTTGTGGCATTAGTCCTGTGCAGATATCACAGGCTACCACATCTGGAAGGTGCGAAGAGGATGAGTTGAAAGGAAGTGTACAATCCTTCTTGTGGGGCTGCTATGAAATCCATAGGAGAGCTTCAACGCATCATAGATCGGTATCAACAGTCTTCTTCCGTGAGCAGTACGCAGCGTGTTGTTCATAATATTATGGGCCATACAAGAACAGGAAGAGAAATGAGACTCACAGCAAAAATTGGAGAGTTTGAAGTGGATGAGGTAATCCTAGATTTAGGATCAGAGGTAAATGTTCTTACTAAGCATACATGGGAATAGATGGGTAGCCCTAAGTTAACCAGATCACCTATCCATCTGTGACTAGCCAATCAGCAGAGGGTATTGCCGCTGGGTCGAATACCGCAAGTACCAGTTGATATTGATGGAGTTTGCAGCTTTGTAGATTTTGAAGTCATAGAAATGATTGGAAATAATAGAGTGTATCCAGCTCTATTAGGTATTTATTGGGAAATTGATAACATGGCTGTTATCGATTTGAAGAAAAGACAAATGACCTTTGAGGATAAACAGATTCGAGTCATTGCACCATTGGATCCTTTTCAGGGTCCTCGATACATTGAACCTATCAGAGCAGAGGAAGAGGTGCGTAATATGGAGAGCCTCTATCAGATGACTGCTAACCAGAGTGATTATATCAATCCCACTGCAAAAGGAAATATTAGTTGGCGATGCGATAGCTCATGCGCATCGGATTCAGATGTTGGTTTAGAAAATTGGTAGAATAGACTTTATGAAGTTTCAACTCGTAGATGTACATTTATGACTAAGTCACTGCGATGGATTGGAATAGAGATTAAGGATATCCCGTTGTTTGATGTCTTAGTAGATTTCAATGACTTTTTACAGCAATTTGAGCAGGAAATCCCTCATGAGCAGAGGATGGAAATTATTGACCTTGCAGTAAGAGTGTAATGTCCCCGGTTTTGACCTATTTGCATGATGTATAGCTTGTAATTGATCATGGTGAGGAGCTCAAGGCAAAAGCCCCACCATCGATTTGGTTGAGTGTGTATTTTGGCAATGGGGATAGTTGCCGATGATTTCTTACATGCACCTGTCACATTGAAACCAATGTATATCCTATTTGAAACTAAATTTTACACTGAACTTTAGACAACATTTCTTCATTGTAATTATTTATAGTGAACTATATAGAAGATTTATTTCCTACTAATTATTAAATTTTTTTATTCAGGAATTTTTCACCGCTTTCTCAACGACTTGTAATTGATAGACTGATCTCAACCCTCACCGATTTCAATGCTCGTCGTCAACTAATATCATTAGCTCAATGCCTTCACTGTCACTGATCTCATTATCTCACCGCCTTCACCATCAATTAATATCGTCCCGATCTCATTAGCTCACCTCTTTCACCATCAGTTGATATTACAGAATCACCACCTTTTAGTTCACCGCCATCGACCTTGGCAAAAATGACCAGCTATTTAAAAGCAAGACTTATGTGGATAGGCAGGCAATTTGGAAAGAATCAGTAGAAGCAGAAAGACATGAAGTTGGTTATCCAAATGAGATGCTTCTAGGAATACTTATAGTTCTTCTCATGTTGAAGGTGGCCAAGCATATTTTTCATCTAGTTAATGTATAAATAGCTACAACACTCTTCCCATTGGTTAGAAAATTAGAACAGAGACCAGTGACCTTTACGCACCCTTTACAACCCTGCTTTCAAATTTCAAATTCTATCCAAATTATAAATATGCGGGCATAGTTAAATTGACGAGGAGGGAAAATGAATATTTGTAGAATCTAATTACATTTGAAGGTCCATTAGTGGCATCCATTGTTGAGGAAATTTACGAGGTGCATTAGTGGCATCCATTGAGGAAATCAATAGATGTAGCGGATCTCATTGCAATGCTATAAGTAGCAGATACAAAGCCACCAAGATAGCCATAGAGGCAACTCATCACTATCATAGGAAAAGAAGAGGTAAGTCACCTTATATTTCTAATCTTAATGCAAGGAAGCAAAAGGATGTTAAATGCACACTTAGAGAATGATTTTGTAGAAATTATATAGAAGCACCAATATACAACTACAATGAACATGCCTAGAGGCTAGAAGAACATAACTAGGGGCTATGTTCTTTCACTTTCTGCGATATATAACATCAAAAACTCATGTTGCTATTTAGGAATAAAACACCATAGAAACTGGAGTAGAAAAAATGGTGGAAAAAATTTAAATATGTTAATTAACGATTTACCTCGATCAACCTCATCACTACTGACCAGCTGAAAATACACTTTGTTTCCCATTGTCTCAGATACATCATCGAACAGAGTTGCAATGTAATCCATAATGTTGAAAAGAGATAACTTTTGTAGAATCACTTATCCTTGAATTGTTTGCTCAGCTCCCTCTTGAGGAACGCAGTCTTTTGCAAAGAAATTTCTTAAGTTGAATGCAAAGCTTCTGCACTGGGATATCCTCTTCTTCAAAACCATTTATTGAAAAATGTCCGAGGATGGGAAGTGGATCCTCCATGAAAGTTGACTAGGGAAAGCATGTAAAGGGCTAAAGCCAATTTGGTTTAAAAATCCTCGAGGAACATACCTGGAATTTAGATAAATATATGAACTTTATATTTCAATGTATGAAAGATTCTAGTTCAGAAGCCGAGCTACATGATGACAGTAGATGCTTGGGAAATATATGAAATACAATGTTGTAAATGAATGGAATAATATAATGATAGATGTATAGACGGTCAACCAAGAAGAATGAAGAAACATGCATAGGCAACTTGTTTCAAAGTAAAAATTTATTTCGTTTTCTTATTAGAATTGCTAAGACTCTTTCTTCATAATAAAACTGAAAAAAATATGAACTATATTGCTTAGAAGGAATACCAAAAAAATGTGTAACATACAATAAAGCATAAGCCAAGATGCATACTTGGCGTTGGAATTGTGGGAAGTCGTGACCTGATATGTAAGAGAATCAGAGTTTGAACTTGAGACAAACCAGTCGAGCACCCACTTGATAGTATTAGTGATATTATCTTCCTTCTCAACTTCCACTGCAATTACCAAAATACTCCTCTCATACTCCTTATGGCCATGGATATTACATTTACCTTTTTTTAACTGGTACTCACTTTAATGTGACATTTTTTTTCAGGATTTATGTTTGTATAGTTTTCGAACAATCATACCAAACAAATGCTAACTCCAAGCAATTCTGATATTTAGTGATACAATATATGGCTTAAATCCTGCTCACTACTTGATCATCACTAAATATGTACATTACTTGTTTCACATTGGATTATTTGTTGTTTGTAGATGCAGATACATTCGAGTGCAATTTAGCATTAAAATCTTCAGATATACCTACGGCCCAAATTAAATTTTACATGCCAACTTCCAAGTATTCTCGTAAGGATGGTACATAAGACATTTGCATTTGTGAAAGCATTGCCACTTGTAATGCATGCAACCTAAATAAGCAGACATTGTTTCAATTGTAGTAGTGCTAGCTTTTGTTTTTTATTTTAATGGACAATTATTATTCTTTATCAAATCATTTCCAGTTGTAATTGGTCAATTATCACCTTACGCAGGAATAGTCAGGGTGGTCAGGGTACTTGGCAAGTTGTAGTCATCTAAATTTCTTGCCTAGTTAACCACTCACCAACCCACCTCATTATAAGTGTTTGGTGAATATGCACTTATTATGCGTTGTTGGAAAAAACATTTCTAAGCAAAAGATCTGGTTAATTATCTCAGCTACCGATACCCTAATTCTTGGTCGGGAAAGTGGAATAAAATATGCCACTAGTGGCTAATTAAGAGCCAGTATTTTGAGAAGTGGCTGTGTTAACTATTGTTGTATAATATACAATATTCAACAATATTTAACACAACCAAGATTTATGGGAATGGCTATGTCGTGTTTGGTGCAACCGAGATGCTGCTTTAGTGCTCGAGTCTTTCCATGGAGCAGCTCTCTCTTTATCCTGTGACCTCTATGGGGTACTTGGGAGTTGGTTCCTTGCTTCTATCTATTGTCTCTTGGGGTGGGCTGTTTATTTCGCCCCTGTATCTTGTGCAGTTTCTCGGATGGGGTTTGGTTGTGCAGGGTGGTCTCACCCAGTTGGAAGCCTCTCTTGGAGTCCCTCCACTTCACTGGGGGTCTAGTACCAACCAAGATTTTAAAAAAGTGGGAAAGAATCGCTCTGTCTTGGCTGCTCTGGTGGAATTTTGTCTTTCGCCACCCCTGCATGGGTTTTCCATCATTAATTTCTATATTTTTGTCTACTGTCACCTTTCGCTTGTACTGGGTTGAATTGTGTCTGTTATCTTTGTTTTCTGGTTCCAAGATTTGCACTGACCTTACTCATTGAGTCTCCCCTGGTACTCAGCCCTCCCTCTCGGTTTTTCCTTGGATTTCAGCACTTTCTCCTTGTATTTGGGTTTATCCACCCCTTTCTTTCTGTGGGTCTTCTGGACTGGTGTTGACCCCCGTAAACCCTTCTGATTGGGTTAGGGTTTCTCACGTTCTCTTCACTATCATTGTGGGTTGACTTTGGTTTTTCTCCTGTCTTTTTCAGGGACCTAGGGCTCCACCCAAGGGGCTTCTCTTGGGGATCACTTATCCTATGTTTGTGACCCCCTACTTTAGTCTCCTTCTAGACTACTACTTTTCTACGACCCCCTTGGGCAATCCAGAGGTGCTTTGATCGTGGCTTTTGTATCGTCCCACCAATAAGGTTTTTGGGGGTTTTAGTATCTGCTCTTTTGGGTTCTCCTGGCCTGGGGATCCTCTTCACTGGATTTTCTCTCAGTTTTGGGTGATTCTGTCTGGGGGATTATGTTATCTCTCGTTCCGGTTCTTCGGTCTGGGGTTTGGTATCTTTTGTGTTGACTTGTGGGACTTTCCTCCATGGCTGAGGTGGCTGCTCTGCCTCGCTTTTCTCGTAAGCGACGTTCCAAATGTATTAAGGCCTAGGATGGTCGTTTTCGATATATTCTGGGTCATGACATATTTATGGAGCGTGTATCCTCCCTTTGCACTCGAGCTCTTGTCAGGAGACTGGAATACTGCCGGATGAATAAAGCCGCCTGGGTAGAATGGGATTCGGAGCACTAGAAGCCACTCTTCGATTATATCCCTACTATTATCCTGTTGTCAAATGGGTGGATTATTTTTGTGTTTCTAGAAGAGGAACACTGTTCTTGTATCCTGGATGGTATCTGGTGCATTGGAAAGGGTTCTCTGGTTCTTGGGTGCTCGCACTCTAAATTCGACCCTCTCCAGGAAAGGATTTCTAAACATCATCTATGGGTGTTATTTCCCCACCTCCCATTTCCTCTATGGAGCAAACAGATTCTGGAGGGCATAGGAAATACAATCGGCCAGTTTGTTGCCATAGAGACTGATTTTCATCTTACATATGACAAGAGCATCGCCAAGGTTCTTGTAGAGATGGACATCTCTTGGGGATTGCTGGTAGAAGTGGAAATCCTATGCAATAAGATCCTATTGATCCAGAGGCTTTACTACCTCCACATTCCATTCAGATGCAGTTTTTTCCATGTAGTTGGCCACCTGAGGAACACTTGTCCTAACATGCATTCTGGTTGCGACGACCCGGGCTTCGATGACTCTCTGTTGAGTACCTTTTCGGTCATTCCCTCCGAGCATCAGCATCGATCTCCAGGTATCTCCTTTGAGTCACCTTCTCCCACTAAAGTTGTCTCAGATGCATTTATTGATTCGGTAAATAATTTGATTTTATCACATACAAAATCTTCTATCCCTGTCACCTCTCTGTCCTCCAAATCTCTATCGGATTCACCATCTCTGATGCCTGTGATGGCTCAGGACCTTTCTCTCCCTTCTAACTCCCTACCATCAACAACTGTCCTTTGCTCGATACATGAGTCTCCCACGGTCCCGGAGGACTTACCTTTGCACCCAAGTCCTCTTCTCTCACTAGCCTCCTCGCAGGAACCCTCTCCGCAATTATTTAAGGAGCAAACCCTGCCATTACTGGCTTCTTTGGAGGACTTTCCTCCCCTACCATGCTCTCGAATGCCTTCGACCCATACTTCTCCCTCTTGTAGTCCCACCTCATCACCCTCCTTCTCCAACCCTTCACTCAAAAAATCCTTATCTATCTTCACTGCAACAACTCCATCTTCTCCTTCTACTATACACCTCAATTCCATCCACTTCACCAATGTGATAGTATGCAAAAAACCAAAAGGGATAAGGGACAATAAGGTGGAACTCTCCTCAGCTTCTCCACCATATATCCCTCTTTTTGTCCGCATCAATGGTGCTGCCTATGGCTACTCTATTAGGGGAATTAGAGCGATGTCTCCCCATAGAGATGCTATATGATGATGCTCCTTTCCCCAAATATTCAAGGTCTTGGAGGTAAGACCAAAAGCCATAACCTCCGTGCTCTCATTAAATCCCTTGGTCCGGATATTATCCTCCTCAAGGAAACTGTGTGTAGCTCATCTGCTGCATTATTTGTCTTCTCCAAAATCCTTCTTTCTTGGGAGTTTTGTGCGATCAGTGCATCGGGGCTCTCTGGCGGCCTCTTCACTTCCTGTAATCCTCTGAAGGTTAAATGTAGGGCCTTTCATACATGTGCTATCCTTTTGGTTCAAGCTTCTGTTCGTGGGATTCCTGCTTCTATCTCTATCCTCAACGTGTACGGTCCTTATCGGGACTATGAACTATTTTGGGACAAGGCATTACGTGGTGGGTTACTCAGCATTCTGAATCTCGTTTTAGGAGGGGACCTTAATCTCACCCTATACTCATCTGGGATTTGCGGTAATAAGGCCTTCATGGATCCCCTCTCTAATCACTTCTTATCCCTTTTTGATTTAGTGGGTCTCATGGACTTGGCTCCTTAGTATGCTGGGCCTACCTGGCGCAATGGTTGAGTGGGTAAAGAGGGTATCAGTAAGCGTCTTGATCATTTCCTTATTTTCGGATCCTTGATTCCTTCTTTTGGGTTTCATAGGTTTTGGACTAAATTTGTAGATATTTTAGATCATTATCCTATTTGCCTCGAATGGGGCAAGCAGCGAGGCTCTTGTTCCTATCCTTTTAAATTCAATCGCTCATGGCTCAGTGATCCTGATTTCAATGATTGGTTTTTACAGTGGTGGTCTTCTCGCTCCTTTAGTGGCAGCTGCCCTGGCATTGAGGATATTTTCCATAAGCTGCGTACCCTTAAACATGACTCTAAGGTGTGAATTAAGGCCAAGCTTGCTAGTATGGATTCTGCTTCTTCTTCCCTTGACCATGTTATTGAATTGATCCTATCCAGCCCGAAAAATAGTATCCTGTCCATGGATGATATGGAACATTTGTCTTAGCTTAGAGCTAAGAGGCAGAAGATTTTGGACCATTTTCTGCTTACTTGGCAACTAAAAAGTAGAATGAAATGGGCCCTTCAGGGCGACTCCAACACCAAATTTTTTTCATTTACTGGCATCTGGCAGGCGAAATCAAAATACGATCTGGCCACTAGAAGATACATATGGAAATTGTTTTGAAGATGAGGTAGCTCTTAAGGAACTGGGTAAAGCACACTTTGCTAGTATTTATAAGGATGATGGAGGTACATGTTTGGTCCATCAACTCAAGGTTGTCATGCTTTTTCCTAGGATGATTCCTATCAAGCACTCATCGCCCATTTCCTACCCTATCACTCTTGAGGAGATTGAACTCTCATTGAAGTCATTTAAAAAGACCGGAGCCCGTGCCCAGATGGATGGCCTGTAGAATTCTACCTAAACTACTTCGATCTCTTGGGTCTTGAGTTATTGTCTGCAGTTGACTCGACTAGGGTTTCTGGTTATATTCCTCCTTCCTTGAACTCGACATTCCTTGCACTCATTCCTAAGCTGGACAAGCCTCGAACCTTTGCAGATTTCAGGCCCATCTCTTTATATAACCTTCTGTGTAAGCTAATAGCAAAGGTCAATTCGAGCAAGATTAAGCCTTTCTTGGATTTGGGTATCTCTCAAGAACAATTTGGTTTCCTTAAAAACCGTCAGATCACTGAGCCTATTGGAATCGTTCAAGAGGTTCTTCACTCAGTTAAAACAAAAAACTTATGTGCCTTCATTCTCAAATTGGATCTTATCAAAGATTTTGACTATGTGGATTGGACCTTTGTTCGGCTCATCCTGATCCAAATCGGGGTTCCTCTCCTTACAGTCAATTGGATTATGGGCTGTCTTTCCTCTGTGAATTTTGCGGTTCTGGTTAATGGGACCCCCTTGAATTTTTTCAGAGCATCCTATGGCATTCGACAAGGTTGTCCTTTATCACCTCTCCTCTTCATTCTGGTCATCAAAGGCCTTATCCTCCTTATCACGGATGCCAGGAACAACTTTCTAATTCAGGGTATTTAGATTTCATCCTCTCTTGCCCTAACCCATATCCTCTTTGTGGATGATGTGATTCTTATGGGTTCCGATACTCTTCTGGATTGGTTTGCTTTTGATGTTATCCTGGAGACTTTTTGTAAGGCATCGTGTAGGAGAATCAGTATGGAAAAATATTTCTTCCTATATAACAATATTGACTCTAACATTTTCCTTGAATTTGCCAGGGTTCTACCTTATAGGGTGGAGCTGATTCTCACTGGGTTTAAATATCTCGGTTACTTTCTAAAGCCCCTTGGTTACAGGTTCAGTGATTGGCTTTGGCTTGTTCAAAAATTTGAAAAGAGAATCTGTAATTGGACCCATAAGCTTCTGTCACTTGGGGGTAGGTTGATCCTTGTTCAATCGGTTCTTTCCAGCATACTGGTTTACTAGATTGGATTAGCTCCTATCCCAGTCTCTATTATGCACAAGCTCAGGAGCATCATGTTTTCCTTTCTATGGGGTTCTTCTGAAAGTTATAGAAGATATCATCTGGTCAGTTGGCAGGAACTCTCTTGGCCTAAGGAATTTGGAGGATGGGGAATAAAAAATATTCAGTGGTTTTGTATATCCACGTGCCTTAAAAATATATGGATGGCTCTACTTAAGGACGGCTTATGGCATCATGTATTAATCTATAAATACTTGAAAAAACTCACGGTGATTGATTGGCTAAGGTACAAGAAATTCAGCTCTCGCAGCGTATCCATCATTTGGAGAGGGTTTTTACAAATCCTTCCTTGGCTGGGTAATCACCTGGAATGGTAGGTTGGGGATGGTAATGACATTTTTCTTGATGGACCCAATCATCGGTGCACATACCTCTTATATACTTCTTGAAGAGCTGAGGTCGTACCTGGAGGACTTGGATATCAGTACTCTCTCACAGGCCCATAACATTCTACTTGATGCACGGAGCTATTGGTATATGGCTGATGAGTTGGGCCTTGGAGGTTTGTTGAAAGAAGCTTGGAATGCTTACACAGAGGGTTTGTTAAGTGGAGGCATTCATCTCTCTCCGCTAGTTGATTCCCTTGTATGGGATTTCAACAAAAAAGAGGGCACAATTTCTGCAAAATGTGCATATGACTGTATCATTCATTCTTTCTCTCATCCGGTTGGTTCTCGTATCTACTCTTTACTGTGAAACAAAAATCTCCCAAATAAAATTGGTTGCTTCATATGGTTGGCTATCAGGAACAAAATACTCACTTGGGATAACCTTCAGAAAAGGGGTTGCTCCCGTCCTAGCATTTGTGCTTTGTACTATTCAGATGGAGAGATCATGGATCATTTATTTTCAAAATGCTCTGTTTGGATAACTGTTCTAGTCCATATCTACAATCAGTATCAGCTTCCTTTCATCCCTCCCATGGTATCTCTCTCATCATTTATAAGGAACTGGCTAGCAATTTTCCTAGGAATCCGTCTCTTAGTCATATTCCATTTCATATGATGGGGATTATCTGGAAAGCACAGAATCAGGCCATATTTGAAGGAAAAAAGGGGAATATCTACAGCATTGTTCAACAAATTTCTTACTCTGTCCAGACATATTCTTCTCAACCTGTCAAAGCAAAAAAATGCAGAGAGATTGGGAATCCTCCCTGTTTGTTCTTTCCTTGTGGATTTTTCGATGGTGCCTCTAACAGCAAGGTTGCAGGTGTGGGATATCGCTTATATTTGAATGAGTATCATTATTTTGAGTTCACGCTGGGGGTCAGATATGGCACAAATACCAAAGAAGAATTACTTAGCCTATGGGCTCTTCTGCTTTCTTACCAAATGAAGGGGATCCCCTTATCCCACATATGTGGTGACTCACAATTCATCATTAATTGGGCAAAGGGATTGACTGCTCTATCCCCTCCAAATATCTTTGACTGGTGTAGGGAGACAAAAAAGCTAATTAATAGCTTTCTATATCTATTGTTCACCCACATCTACCGAGAGCACAATCGGATTGTTGACCGTCTCTCTAAAACTACTCTCTCTTTTCTCCTAGTACGGGCTGTTTCTCAGAATTTTTGGAGGACCAATTGGTCTCTCATGATTACTTTCATCTCTTTTGAGCATGGATAGGGGATTTTACTCCTCTTCTCGATTTGTAGTCTTGCTGCTCACCGAGCGGCCTCTTTTAGATTGCTGATCAAATCCCTTTGGTTCTTGGTAGATGAGGCTGATGCGACTGACCCACTTTTTATGATGAGACAATTTTTCTAATGGGATCATTCACTCTTCTGTATTTCCTTTCCCCTTGGCAGAGTCTCGAGGATACTTATTGTCTTATGAGCTATATTCTTCTTAATTGTAACCCATTTCTAGGATGGTAGGATTGATGCCCTTTGATTCTTAATAATAATAACAAAGACAGGCTTTTTTCTTCCTGAAAAGAAAATCTACAATATTCAAACCCTGGTGAAATAGTTTGAATGATGTTTCCTAATATCCTACATATCGTTAATTCCTCCACTAATTCATAACGTTTTATACTTTATACTTTATTATTGGGATTCGGGAATAAGTGACCAATGTCTGATTCATTTCAATACACATGTAACATGGAAAAATGAGATTTTAATTATTATATATGTCCCCAAGAGCTGCCTCATCATTCTAAACACTGGGATGATGTTACACCTGGGAATCTCACCTTGCTTATCTACCTCTATGAGAATTTAACTTTGCCCTTTTACCTCTTAGAAAGCCTGGCATGGGTCACCTTGGCCACTTTTTTCTTTGACCTAGAAGGGGCGGCGCCTTCTTGTGTTTTGTGCAGAGCGTTGCTGATGCCTAGCCCAATTGAGAAAAAGGCATTGTTGGACCTTTTCTTTGGGAAAAACTCTAGGTCGACGCTCCTAACAGCTTTGCAAAATGCGTCGCTGGTCAGTTAAAAGGGGAAAAAAGATGTTTCTAGAAGCTTCCGTACCGAAACCTTTGTGGAATTAGTTCCTGTATGCCTGGGAGAGGTGGCATTCGCATCCCTCACCTATAGGGATCTCATTCTATCCTTTATCCAAGTCATCCCATGGGTTCTAGGCCTATAAATGGAGCCTTCATGAAGAGAGTGAAGGAGGCCAGAAAAAGTGTCCTTATGCTGCTAGTTTGAAGTCTGAATCAGAGGCAAAGTAGAGGTAGCTTGTGTTTGGAGAGGTTGTGATAGTCATAGGAGACCGTAGACATTCTTGATTGAGATAGAATTCATCGACATCAAGGATTTTGGTTGTACTTCTTTCTCATCCATATATTAATACAAAGACATTTTCCTTTCCTATATTTGATTGTTATGTTTGTAATTAAGTATTATTGGATTCCTTGATCACCAATATGGATACTCAATTATCATGATGCTCTCATCACTATTTGTCTATCTTGTGATCTATTTTGAAGATACTAAAATGTTGCAAGGAATTTCTGGAGTAAAGACAAGCAGATACGAGGTTGAGATCTAACATGTTTTATGTTAATTGATTTGATTCTTCAAGGAAAGGTTATGTTGCTGTGTCCTTTTGTTCTGTAGTTGTGTTTTACATTACAGAGGAACAAGCAGTGTCAGCACTGGTTGATAATTCTTGATAACAAAATTGGAGACCATACTGGGGATAGTGCCTAATCCAGTCATATCTAGGGAGGATCCAGTCATATCTAGTGCAGATCCAGTCAGATATACAAACTTCAGTAACCATTACATCTATGAAGGTTGTTTCTCTCTCCTTTCAGTTGTTTCAGTTAACAAGGTTAGTTATCGATCTTATGTTTCTGATCTTTTGCCTCTATTCTGAGTAAGTTTTTGCAATTTTACAGTCAGCTCAATATTTCTAGTTTCTCCTGTAGGTTTTTAGATTTTTCAGTCCACTGTTCTGCAACGCTTTTCCCTTTGGCTGACAAAGCGTCGGTTCACCCTAGGGCTCCTTTTCTCGTCTTGACCAAAGCGCCAACACTATCTTCTCTTTTGCTTGATAGAGCATCGATGACGCCTTTTTGTAGAAGTCTAGGAGCATCATAGCAACCTGGGACGCTCTGGTGCAGTGCCTTATAGCGCGCCAAGGTAGGTCTTCAAAACTGCCTGTTTGCAATTTTTTGTTTAAAATTGTCGTTTGTCATGTCCTATGAAATTTTTTTGTTTGGTCTGCTTGCTTGTTTGCTAACTGATTCACTGGTTTTTGTAGTCTGATTCTCTGTTTGAGCTCAGATCCAAAAATTTCTATTTTTTTAATTGTCATAAACGAAATTGGAAATATACTTTGGTTTTGGTTTTTTAGTGAAGTATCTGAAAATTTCTTTTTGAAAAGAGAACCTATAGCCTCTTCCTAGAAGATTAGTTTCCTTTAAAAAAGACTACTTTGTGTGCCTCATATTTTCTAGAAAAATAAAAAAAGAATCATATTACTTTCCTCTTGTTTACGCTTGTGAAGATTGTTTGTTTTTCATTTGCATGTGTGATTCAGAAGGATAAGTCTTTTTGACATTGTAGCTAAAAATTAGTTTTGCATGCATGTTAGAGGCTTAGTTTTCTTTCTATCTTTTTCAGAAACTTTGGAATGCTTGTTTGAAATAATTTTTGTGTTTGAAAAGACTCCCTTTGCATTTCTTATTTGGATCTTGTTTTGTTGTTGAAAAAATCTTTCTTTTGGTATATTGTTGAAAAGAAAAGAAAAAGGTTCCTTCCTTACCCTAGTTAGTTCTCATCGAATTCAAAAAGTGCATATACATTTAGATTAGTTTGCATCATTGGAGATAACATTCCACAAACATCCACCTAATCATTCAGATAAAATTAATGGTAGCTTTAGGTATAAAATTTTATAGAAAGTTGAGTGATAGGTTAGTGATGTGTTTGGGCATCGTCAAGCATAGGAGTTGTCGTTACTTGTCTGCACTACAACCTAGGACTCGCGTGGTTCTTCCACGTATCGTCGGTATATCGAACGACCATTCACGTACCCTTGAGGTATATAGAAAGTTACTTCACATACTCGATTGTATATCGGAAGGCCCCTTGTGAACTTTTGTGCATTAGACTACATTACTAGTGATTTGAGCTCCAATGTACTTTGCGTATATTGGGAGACCCCACTAGGATACCTTGGCCATATGAGAAAATCCCTTTGGTCGTCTTGTGTGGATAAATACAACGAAAACAACATTCGGGAAGACTACTACGCATGTACCCCTGAGGTATAGCGCAAGTTGTACCTACTTTGCAATCCTGGTGAGAGACTGGCTATTCTGAACCCATCCTATCACTTAAGTCTTCTTGTGACCTTTAGCTCTGCGTAGGTTTTGTTTATGTGTTTTTCTCCTTTTTTGACCTATATTAGGTAACTTCGGCCACCACCATGTCTGAGAAACTTGTGAGACGTCAATATCGTAGATTGCAGGGTTTATCTCTGGAATCTGCTCCTACCGTGGAAGGACAAGAAGGAGTAACCATGGAACAACTAGCTTCTGCTAACATTCCTATAGGAACTACCTTAGCTAGTGAAACCAAAGAAGATTTCACTGTTTATACAAATCCTTTGGTTCAACTACCTCCTGCAACCGATGATTTTGTACATCCATCATTGGAAGGCCATGCCTATACTCCTACTCCACCAAAATATGGTCTAAATGCTCCTTTTTGGAGGACTTCTATGGGCCAAGATATTGCTACTATTGCTGAATTTTGGGTCATTTGATCGTCACCAAGGAATCCTCCTTTGGGAGAGAAGGAATAGAGAATAATTAATGCATCTCTCGATCAATCTCGTAACTTTTTAGAGAGAGTAGAAAGAATCATTTCTCCACTTGTGTCTTGTTATGAAGCCATGTAATCTCGTTTACCCCGTAATAAAGACCCTTGGCCTTTAGCTAAAATTAAACCTTCTTATGATGGTCATCCAACATATGGTGAGACTTCTAACAACCCATGGCTTGAAGGATATCGTTCACTAGCTCAATTGATAGGTCCTATTGAAGAAGTTCCATTTCAAGGTAATCCAAGCCCAAATCACAACCCTATGGTTTCACATCCTGGACCCGTTATTAGAGCTTCCATACTTGTCATGGTTGGGGGGAAATCCACAAATCAAGAAATGTCAGTAAATTCTCACACTGAGGGGCAACCCCTAGCATGAGTTACATAATTTTTCAGTGGAATTATTGCTAGTTCAGGACAAGTTGCAGTTGTAGCAAAACATGCAGTAGTTATCCCTCCTACCAATACCAATATTGTCCCCCCCCCCGTCTAGTTCAGGCCAACCCTTATGGGCACAACCTGTCAATAATCCAGCTTCTTGGGGATATACATATCTAGGAACTCAAACACTTATGGTTAATCAAGTTTACCAACAACCACCATCAACGAATATTTATCCTGGAATTCCATACCCTGGAAATGCTTTTGTACCTTGGGGACAACCAAATTGGTCAAATGTCCTGTCATATGGAGAATCTTTTGTTAATATTGCTACAGGCTATGGTGGACCACCGTAAGGAACTGAAGGAAATGGAAGACATAGAGGACCTGGAGGTCCTGGAGGACTTGGTGGACCATTTGGAGGACCACCACCCAAAGCCCCACCACCACCAACAACATCACCTTCTGGAGGACCCCCTCCCTCTGGTGGCCCACCTCCCCATGGAAATTCTGGAAACCAACAACCTTTTCAACAAGATTCGGGGGCATCATCCATACCCATATATCAATTTGCATATGGTCCTACTGGTCAGCAAATGCCATATCAGTACTACCAGTATCCACAACCAAATCAACAACTACCATTTCTGGCTATTTTAGATCTGCTAGACTTGTCAAGATTGATAAATGACCCGATACATCATGACCCCTCTTGGCCTTCCATTCTTGTAAAGCCGCCTTCAGATATACCCAAATTTGATGGTAAACCCGGTGAAGATCCAAAAAACCATGTGATGACATTTCATTTATGGTGTTCATCCAATTCTTTGATGGACACTTAATTTCGTCTATTCCTTTTTCAAAGAACCCTCACTAGTATTACCACAAAGTGGTACATCGAGTTACCACAACACTCTTTTTGGGATTTTAATGCACTAGCAATGGATTTTTTAACACACTTTCAGTTTCCAATCCAATATGAAACAAGTACAAACCTACTCACCTCGCTTCGAAAAACCACATGCACTCACATATCCGATCATATCCATGAATGGAGAAGAAGATGAAGGTTGATTAAGGCCCCTATTC
The DNA here is from genome assembly GCA_001517045.1 of Pseudotsuga menziesii. Taxonomy (NCBI): domain Eukaryota; kingdom Viridiplantae; phylum Streptophyta; class Pinopsida; order Pinales; family Pinaceae; genus Pseudotsuga; species Pseudotsuga menziesii. The sequence continues at coordinate 494,125 of LPNX010544557.1, forward strand.
CTAATCAGTTGCTCGTTGATTGGTTGAAAAAGTATTTGATTCCACCCATTGGTAGAGATGTTTGCATGGGAGGTGTTGTGATTGAGGAGAAAACTATTAGCCGCTCTCAGTACCTAGACTTGGTTTATTCCCAGTTAGGCACTTTGTATGATATGATTCCCCACACTCCTCAACCTACAACAGATCCATCAAGACCCACAATTGAACCACTCGCCGATGGCATACTTGGTTCAATTCAAATGCAAACAATGGAAAAATCCTCTAAAAACAAAATCAAACTGCCACTCCATCCAATTAACAATCACCACTAGCCAAAACTGCACCCTCTCCTGTTACTCCCACTGAAGTAAATGCAATCCAATCAACTGAATCTTCAAGCAGAAGGAAAAAAGGAAAAAATAAATCTAAAAAACCTGATAATCAAGAGGAAAGAAATAAAACACAGAATCCAGATGCTAATTCAAAAGGTAAGAGAAAGGTAAAGTATCCTTGTTTAATTTGTAGAGGTGACCATTTAATGTCCTCGCCGAGAGGAAGTTAGTAAGTTTTCGAATGCTTCACCCACCCCAGCAATTCTAAAAGATCCTTTCCCTTCCCAACAGCAGTTAATCGATCATAAGTCCTTTAACAAAACTTCTTCATCCACTGATGAAGTTCATATGATGTCTAGTGAAATGGTGAACTTAAATACCAAATCACAAAGTTATGACCCTCCTCCAGAAAAGAAACCTGATGATGTCCCACCCGAAAAATCCTCAGTTTCCACACCACAGCCTAATAATGGTCTTCACATTGAAAAATCCATTCCAGAAGCAATTTTTTGCCCACCAAAGGGTACTCTACATAAGTCCATAATCAATCCTAATGCTCGTGCTACCCAATATTATAACATTGTTGAATATTTGGCTCAAGCACCTTGCGTTATGTGGGCGTTAGAAGTACTTCAAACCTGTCCCACTCAACGGAAAAACTTGCTTACTTCCCTGGGAGCTATGGATCCTGAGAATAGTAATATCATTACTTTCAAACTGGATGATTACAATTCGAGGCTCTCACATCAATTAGCTTACCAGATAGCCATAAACATTGCTAGGAAGACTATCTGTCGTACCATTTTGGACGAGGGTGCCTCTACATCCATCATGTCTTTATCTTGTTGGAGAGCCATTGGTTCTCTAGAAATCAACCGTTCACCTACCACCCTCAATGCTTTTTACGGTCATGGATTTCAACCCTATGGATTACTACCTGCCATCCATGTCGAATTGGGGGGCAAGTCAGTCTCCATTCACATTAAAGTTGTCGACGCTCCTTTGGATTACAACTTACTCCTAGGTCGCAACTGGTTTTACACTATGCAAGCTGTAGCATCGACCGTTTTTTGGATCGTCTAGTCCCCATTCCAAGGAAATATTGTTATTGTTGATCAACTAGACTTCATCACACCTAGTGGGATTAAAAATGATGCCAATAGCATCCCTATCCTGAATACCCCACAGTATAAGGACATTGGAGTAGTTCTTATCAAAGACTCTTCACTAATGTGAGTCTTTCCCTCATCTGATCCTCCTCCCGCTTCCCAAACTGCATCTATTAACTTGACTTATACCTATCATATAGACAAAGGAAAAGCAATTGCTAATGAATCACCACCCTTTTCACCTTTCGAAGAGATTTACAATGCAATCCAAGCTACCAATGACCCCGCCATCAATGACCATTTGTTGGTGGCCTCAGATCATTATCACATGCCAAACCGGCTCGAAAAAACCTCCCCATCTCTGGATTATCTTTCACACACACTTCCTACTGACGGGTCTATTATGGAAGTTATGTCGTTCGACGAGATGCCTTGGGAAGATTATCACCACAGATCTTCTTTCCTTCCCCCATGCCATATGGTAGAAGACCAATTCACTGCCTTGGTTTCATTTGATATAGTCCTCAATCCTTAGTCTCCAATCCTCACTCGTAGTGTCTATTCTGAAGGAAATTTGTGTAATATTACCAAGACTATGCTGGTGGACATATTGGTGAAACTAGGTGTTTCCAAGAACATTTTATTAAGACAAAACTCTTCACCTGAAGAGGTTCAAACATACACGACCCTTTTCAAGGAGTTTAGAAATGTATTCTCATGGACATATGAAGAAATGTCAGGGATTGATCCCTCTATCATTGTTCATGAGATAAAAACTTATCCTAATTCCAAGCCCGTCCATTAGAAGCTACGATAGGTTCATCCAAGAAAAGTAGCCACTATTAAAGAAGAAGTTGAGAAACTTCTGAAGGCTGGTTTCATTTAACCTGTACCACTAAATAAATGGGTGTCCAACATAGTCCATGTGAACAAAAAATAGGGCACTATTAGGGTTTTTATCGATTTTAGGGATTTTAATCACGCTTGTCCAAAAGACAACTTTCCCACTCTCTATATCAATCAAATAATCGATAACTATGCCAAAAGCGTTATTTTTTCCTTTATGGATGGTTTTTTCGGCTATAATCAGATTGAGATTCTCTCGTCAGACCAACACAAGATGGAATTCATTTTCCCTTGGGGGACTTTTGATTATCGTAAATTGCCTTTTGGTTTAAAGAACGCTAGCGCAACATTATAGCGTGCCATGTCATATGCTTTTCATGACATTAAACATGTTGTGGAACCCTATCTTGACTATCTTCGCGGCTCACTCTAAACAGCGGGATATTCATGTCGATCATCTAAGAGCTATGTTTCTTCAATGTTGTCATTTTAATATTCGTCTAAATCCTCATAAATGTGTTTTTTGTGTAGAAGCTAGCCGATTTCTTGGTTTTATTGTTTCAAAAGATGGCATCTGAATAGATCCCTTGAAAATTGAAGCTATCTTGGCCCTATCTGCTCCCAAGAATGTCACTGTACTCCAAATTTTGCAAGGGAAGGCAAATTTTCTACGTCGTTTCATCTGCAATTATGCTAAAAGGACACATGGTTTTATGAGGTTGCTTAAGAAAGATACCCCTTTTGTTTGGGATGATTTCGCACAACGCGCGTTTGATAATCTTAAACATGCACTTACCCATGCACCAGTGTTGCAACCACTGAATTATGCTAAGGATTATTCCTTTAATGTGGCTGCGTCCTTGTCAACTATAGGCATGGTATTTGTTTAAACAGATGAACACAACCAAGAACATGTGATTTATTACGCCAATAATATTCTTCTCGACTCTAAAACTCGATACTCACATGTGGAGATCTTGCTCTGGCCATGGCCATTTCAGTCCAGAAGTTTCGTCATTATATTTTTCTCCGCACCACAACTATTTACGCAGATTCCAACCCCATGTACTACGTGCTTACACGTCAAGTGCTTAGGGGAAAATACTCACGTTGGATCATGATTCTCCAAGAGTTTGAGCTAGAATTCGCCAAAAGTACTTCCAAGAAGTCCCTCATTTTTGCAGAGCTTATATGTGACCTTCCTCGTACTACTGAGACTACAGGGCCCTCTGATTCATTTCTCGATGAATAATTATTTCTCATTAGTACGAATGATCCATGGTACAGAGATATCATTTAGTATCTCTAGACCTTATGATACCAACCCACTACTTCCCGAGATGAACATCGTCGCATTCGCCACTAGGGAAAAAGCTATCTTATCCTAAATGATACCCTATATCGTCATGGTGTCGAATCTATCCTACGACCTTTCCTTACACATGAAGAGTTTGAGATTGTTGTGAATGATTGCCATGCTGGGGATTGTGGTGGTCATCTCTATAGGTTGGCTACTGCCCAAAAAATCTTGCGTGTCGAGTACTTCTGTCCTTCTATTTTCAAATATTGTATTGAAACAGTTAGGAAATTCCCACCATATCAATTGTTCACTTCCAAGAAAGGAACACATCCAACTCTGCTCCATCCCACTGTAGTAGTTGGCCCCTTTTCCAAATGGGGCATAGAATTCATGCACTGTAAACCTACCTTAGCCGGGGGTCATGGATAAATTATTGTGGCTATAGACTAATATACAAAATGGGCCAAGGAAATTCCCACATATGCCAAAGATGGTAAGAATACTGCACTATTCCTATTCAATCATATCATTGCTAGACTCGGGATTCCTACAGCCATTGTAATTGATCATGGGTCACATTTTCAAAACAAGATAATGGAAGAGCTTAGTGTAAAATTAGGGTTTCATCAAGACAAATCTAAGGACATGGCTAAATACATTTCAAGGTGCATGAAATGTCAATAGGTAAAGGTTGAGCATCAACATCCAGTAGGTTTGTTGTAGCCTTTGCCAATCCTGGAATGGAAATGGGAAGTTATTTCCATGGATTTTATTACAAGATTGCCGATGAATTGGAGACAACATGATTCCATCATGGTTGTGGTAGACAAAGTGACAAAGGTAGTGCATTTTATACCGGTAAAGTCTACGCATAAGACTGATGATATTGCCAAGATATTCATGAAGGATATTTTCAAATAGCATGGATTGCCAAGGGCAATAGTCTCTGATAGAGATGTCAAGTTCACTTCCAATTTTTGGAAGGGGTTGTTTGCAAATTTGGGTACAAAGTTGAACTTCAGCACTGCGTACCATCCTCATATAGATGGGAAGACAGAAAGACTCAATCAAGTGCTTGAAGATATGCTTCGCATGTATGTGATGGACAAACCAACCAAGTGGGAGGATTACTTGCACTTGGTAGAGTTTGCTTAAAACAATGGATAGCAAGCATCCTTGGCAATGAGTCCATATGAAGCTTTATATGGAAGAAGGTGTAGGACACTAGTGACTTGGGACAACCCAGTGAACAGAGTTGTGCTTTGACCAGAATTTCTCAAGGAAATGGAGCAAGAGGTTGTAAAGATCAGGCATAATTTAAAAGCAGCACAGGATAGACAAAATAGCTGTGCAGATAAGCATAGGAAGGACATAGAGTTCAGTGTTGGGGATCATGTGTACCTCAGAGTGAGGGCAAAGAAGAGTTCCTTGAAACTTGGAAGTTGTGCCAAGCTATCACCAAGATATTGTGGGCCATTTGAAGTGCTTTAAAGAATAGGGCCTATTGCATATAAACTTGCATTGCCTGCTAATACTAGAGCTCATAACGTTTTTCATGATTCTTTGCTTAAGAAATATGTACATGACCCTAACCATGTGATAAATTGGGATGTGATTCAGGTGGAACCCGAGGGAGCATTAGAGAGAATTTGAGGTCAAAAATGGGCCTCAAGAGGACCAAAATGTACTATAAAAATCAACCAATTACATTCTAATAGATGACATCATCCCCCATGGTTGAGGTGGCATTGCATGAGTTAAGAATTCTTATTTGTCACATTTTCTATGGTGGATGAAAACCCATAGTTAACCAAGGTAGTGGTACAAGTACTTTTAAGTCATAAAATGAAGTACTCACAATAAAAGTCATTTCACACTTTCTCATAAAATAATATTATTGTTATTTTCAAGTAAAGTACCCACAATTCATTTTCTCATAAAATAATATTATTGTCATTTTCAAGTAAAGTACTCATAATTCATAAAAATGTATTTTCACACTTTTTTATAAAATAATATATTGTCATTTTCATGTTTTTTAATTTTAAATTATATATTCACTCAATTGTATTTAATATCATAATGTCAAACTAATATATATATATATATTAAATCTTGTACTTTTAAAATAAATTAAATTCATGAATGATATTTATATGAAAAAAAGATGTTAGTTATGCATATAAATTAAATTCATTTTTGCTTAATTTTATTTACAAGTTCAATACAAATAAATGCTAAAGGACAATAATTTTTTGGGAATTTACAATGAATATTAGTCACATCATTGTAGAGTTATTTTATTAATTTTATTTATAGTCAATTTAGAAAAGTAACTCAACCATGGTTATTTATATTGTGCATAAAAAGTAGTGTAGGAGATGAGTTGTCATATATAGCTACCCCATAAAACCCCTAACTCATAATATTTAAATATATCTTATATTTTTGTAGTACATCTCTTATGAGGCCCATTTTTTACCTCAAATTCTCTCTAATGAGTTCTGAATCGAGCCAATGCGTATCCTCGACAGGAAGGTCGTAATGCTCCGGAACAGAGCCATAGGGCAGGTAAAGGTGCAATGGGAGCACTACAGAATTGAAGAGGCTACATGGGAGCTGGAGGATGCCATGCAATTGGCACATCCATTTTTGTTCAATCCTGCGGAACACTAAGGTGGTACCAGTGTGACATTTTGTTTAAATTTTGTTAGCACTAAGGACAGTGCTAATGAGGGGGGGGGGGGGATGTAGCATCCCCAGTTTTGACCTCGATGCACTAAATATACATGATATGTAAATATTGTAATTAGTCATGGTGTGGAGCTAAAGGCCAACGCCCCAACATTGATTCGACTATGTTATGTTCAGATTGGCATTGTCACCGACAGTATATCATGTAACTATGCATTTTAATTAAATAACCCAACCAACTATATTCACTGCAAATAAATTGAGAAGGGGCATGATTCCTAAGGATAAGGATGGAAAATAATGAACCTCGAGTCATGGGGGAAAAGCCACGTGTCATCACCCTGTTTTTTTTTTTTATCACCTACCTTTGTCTCATCCAACCACCATTTTAATGATGCTGCTGAGCTGTTGAGGCAGTTATTGCTAGGAGTGGAGGGTGGCGGGACTGTCATTCCTTGCCACACGCTCACTCAACCAGCCCTCTGTCCACCTTCACGTGGGTAAGCAGACAATCACCAAGCCACACTCTTGGCCATTGAGTTCACTCTCATGTAGGGATGCGCAGGGGCCGGTTCATCTTCCTCATGCACAACAGAGTTAAGTGTGGTGTGATTTCTTGTTTAGGGGTTCTCCTTTCTCTCTGTGACACCGTTTACAAGTCTGTGGTTTCGTTCTTTCCGCCTGATCACACATAGAATCAGTGTCTTTCCCCTACCATCGGGGACTGTGAGAAATTGTTGTGGGTGTCTTCTGTTGATTTGTGGGCTGTTGCTTTCCATATTTTTTTTTGTTGGCTGTGATTCCCTTCTGGGTTAGCTGCTATAGGATGCTTGTTTTACTACTTCCCAGGCTGAGAGTCTGTTTTACTCTTCCACTCTCGAGCTGAGTAACTTTGACAGTCATTTCATTGTTGAGCCACGGGCCATGTTTTCCACATGCTGTTTGGTTGTGGGAGTTCCCCTACTTTCTATTGGTTGTGTCCTCTCTCAAATTTTGGCGAGCGACTGGAGGTTGCTATTGAGTCGTTTTGGCCACGATAGGGCCAAGAACGACTCAGGCTTTGCTTCCCCTATACAAGCGATGAAGAGCTTGTTTTACTGCATGAATGCAAAGGTTGGTCTCCAGGACTGCATAGGAGTGGTGATGAAGGTCTGAACTACTTGACAAACCTGGTGCATTTGGGAACCACACAGATAGAGCTAGTGGACTGGATTTCTTCTCCACAATCCCTGAAGAGCGCTGGAAGGGAGATCAAGGTTTGAGGGACTCCCTTGAAGAGAAAGGACCGATTTCATTGTTTTGGGTGTGTGTGGGTGTCCTAGATGCCAGAATAGATCTGATCTCGGTATCCTTAACTCTTCCATGAGTTCACCAGCTTAGCATTAGCCTTTTCGAGCTCCTGGTTCGCCTGATAAACCCAACTGTATTGGCTTGGTTGAATTGTGTACCCTGGTAGAATTGTTATCCTTTGCTATGTGTAAGTTTGCTAGTTCCTTATTCCTTGGGAAATCATGCCCGGATTTGGGGTGGCAGCGTTGCTGAGAGACTAAAGAGCATGCGAGCATATGGTTGGGAGGAACATTGCAGCGATGTAGCTAGTTGCAAGACAGTTCACATAAGATAAGTACTCTTGATTAATCTGCTTTGCAATCATGTTACATTAATTAATTATGATGATGAACATGTTGGGTGTTGAAGTGTTTATGAATGAATGTTGCTATTGTTGTTTTGTTTCTGCTATGTATATGAACAGTTATGCATTGTAGTATGTTTCCTGTTTTTGGATTATCAAGTTTCCGCATTGTATGTATCAATTTTGATTATGGGGTTAGATGCCCGCATGTTGGCGTAAGGTAGTGTTCCCTTGCCTGGTCGAAGGGTCAGGGATGTGATAAAATTGTATCAGAGCCCTGGTTGTACCATGGGCCTGAATGGGACATGAGAGGCCAGTTAGCAGAGGGATGCTGCCCGAGCACAGCAGGAAGAATCTTTGAAAGATAGAAAATTTCTTCTAAGAAAATTTTTATAAGAGACAGACCGTCGGCACATCGGAGGACTGCATGGGAATCCCTTTCGATGCAGCAGATAGCCAGTTGTAGGGCTGTCTGATACAGACTTGCCCATCGGTGAAGCTTAGTTGACTTGATCAGCGATATTTGGCAGATGCCTGAGCCGATGCATTGATAAGGATTAGTGTATCGCGCAGCCGACGTGGAACTAGAGAAATAATTTTCTAAGTGTTTGTCGGCGAAATTTAGTAGAAGTGGGAGCCGCAGTTTCGGCGGGGGTCATCCAAAGACTGCCGAAACACTAGCTCAATATAGTTGAAGAAACACCCAAGTTTGACTGTCAGTGTCGACAGAGGAAAGAGGATAAATTGGCCGACGCGGCGGGAGGAAAAATTTCAAAAATTTGTCTAAGTGTTGAAATCTATCGGCAATCGGTGGAAGTTAGTGGATGAGATCGCTGATGCCGCAGTGATTAGTGCTTCTGACAGTCGACAACGTCTGCAGAGCCCACATTGCAATCATTTTCCACCGTTGCAGCTACTTAGGAGACTAGCCATCCGATGCAATAACGTAGCCGATCGCCGACACAAAGGAGGTAAGTTGTCGTTTGGATCACCGCAACGATAGGAAATGTAGTGACATCGATCGCCGATGTGCACAGCTTAGTATTTCTGACGTAGGATTGTGGCTGTGGAAGGAACAGAAGGTTTATTGGTCATTGTTGCGGAAGCTGAGATGACTATGCACCCGATGCACAAGACACCTGATTGTCGATGCAGTGCCTAAGCTGGTTTTCATTGCCGGTTAGGTTCAGAAAGTTGGATGCAGATCCGATACAGCGGGAAGGAATAAACCAATGAGTTTCCAATGAAGATGTGGGGTAATAGACTAATCAAAGGAAAAACTTTGAATATTTGCAAAGCACCAAAAAATTTTAATGATCGGATTGCCGATCGGGAGATTAGATGGTTCGCCCACGGAAACAGTAGGAAGATCATTTTTCGCCATTGCGGCTGCTCAAAGGACTATGTACCCAATGCATAGTTGAATTGATCACCGATACATATTGGAATTCTAGTCATTTTCCCACCGAAACGCCGGAAAGAAATCAACAACAGACCACCAATGCACAGTCAACTTGCTCGCCGATGCAGATCGAAAGTGTAGGATTTTTGGCCACCGAAGAATCGGAAAAGTAGCTGGGATGAGGTTCGATTGGACCTAAGGAAATTTGGGTTTTCAGAGGGATTTCTCAGTATTTTTTCGAGAATTTTCCGACTGCCTTTCAGCCTGTTTTTAGCAAATTTCAGCAGACTGTCAGTGGTCATAGAACTGAACAAGAAATAGAGAAAATTTTTTGTTTTAGCATGATTGTTGTTTTATAAAATTTCCAAAAGAAGAAGGTAAGTAGTTTGAATTATATTAATGTTATGTATCTAACAATTTTCTACTAACACATTTGTAGAATTATAGACACCTCCAAGAATAGTATTCCAGGTAGAACAGTGTGGTAAGAAAGAGGTGGTTTAGTCATGAGAACCCATGATGGATATGATGCACAGGATTCCTACGAGTGTGCGAGAGATGCCATGGGAGAAAATGACCATAACAGAAATGATGACATAGAATCTAATGGAAGGAGATTCCAAGAGACACCGTGAGATGTCACAGCCACCATGAGAATATTGATTAAAGCCCAGGAAGAGCAACATCAATTGAATGCTGCCATGCTGCAGAGTTTGATATATTTGCAGAAAAAGATAGACTCTGGATGAGGCACAGCAAGGCCAAAAGGTAGTAAGAGCAGCACTAGGAGGAGGAAAAGTACTTCCAGTGGATCATCTAACTCTGAAGAATCCAGTGGAGACACAAGTTCATCTTCTCATATGAAGAAAAGTAGAAGCCACCATAGGGATCACTCTCGAGGAGAATTTAAGAAGGCTAAACCTCCTACATTTGATGGTGAGATAAAGACTGAACAAGAGGCTGAAGCTTGGCTTCTTGGGATAAAGAAGTACTTTCAAGTGCAATATTATTCAGGAAACATGAAGGCAAGAGTTTCCATATTCAATTTAAATGGAAGAGCATCCATTTGGTGGGAGCACTTCAAGCAAGTAAAGAAGATCAGTGAAAGGAAACTGAAGTGGAAATAGTTCAAGAAGTATTTAAGGCAGAAATACCTTTCTGACAGGTATTATGATGACAAGATCAAGGAGTTCCATGAGTTTATATTGGGAGAGAAGACCATGGATGAATATGCAAATAAGTTTTTGGAATTGTTGATGTATGTCCGGTACATCAGAGATGAGAAAGTGAAGATCTAACGATTTCTAAGTGGATTGCCTCAAGCTTACAAAGATAGAATTGAGTTCTATGAACCAAGATCTCTTGAAGAAGCAATAAGGAAGGCTAAGTATTGCTATGAGCAAAGCAAAGGTAAACCTGATTACCATAAGGCATGGAAGGATAAGAAGAACGAGAAGTTTGACCAAAGAAATAAATGGTTCAAACCTTCTAGGTTCAGGAATCAACAGAACCAACCATCCCAACCTGCGAGTAATCTAGTTGGGGTGACAAGTGGAAAACCTAAGGAGCCACAACAGAATAAAGGTCCACTCAAATGTTGGAAATGTGAAGGACCCCACTTGCGTGGATATTGTCCCCTCAAGAATGAAAGTGCAAGGCCAACTTATAACATTCAGGGAGCAGAAATAGTGGGTCAAGTAGCAAGGGCAATCCCTAGAATTTATGCAGCACTGGAGGACCACCAAGCAGATCACTAGTCAACCATGGTTGAAGTTGTAGGCAATATTGTTGAACAATCTGTTTCTATTTTGATTGATCCTGGTTCTACTCATAGTTATATCACTCCTAGGGTAGTGGAGATTTGTGCTTTTAAGAAGGCAAAGCATAGAAACTATTGGTTAGTTTAGCTAGCCATTGGGACTAAGAGAAAGGTCAGTGAACTGGTAGAGAAATGTCCATTGGTTATGAATGGATTGATTACTTGTGTAGATTTGAATGTTCTACCACTTGGTTCCTATGATGTTCTCATTGGAATGGATTGGTTAGAAGCGCACCAAGTGAAGCTTGACTATTATAACAAGACTTTTGAATGCATGGATGAAGAAGGAAACCCAGTAGTTGTGAAAGGCATTCCGAAGGTAATTTCAATAAGACAAGTTTTAGCAATGCAATTGAAGAAGTTTTGTAGGAAAGGTTTCCAGTTGTATGCAGCTCATATTTTGGAACCAACAGGAGATGAAACTCCTAGGTTGGAAGACTATCAGGTGTTACAGGAATTCAAGGATGTGTTTCCTGATGAGATTCTAGGACTTCCTCCAAAGAGGGACATTGATTTCACCATTGAACTTGTGCTAGGAGCAACACCAGTGTCCAAAACACCCTACAGGATGAGTACACCGGAGATTCTAGAATTGAAGATGCAACTGCAACAGTTGTTAGAAAATAAATATATCCGAACAAGTGTGTCTCCTTGGGGAGCATCGGTTCTGTTTGTGAAAAATAAAGATGGTACACTCAAGTCATGCATTGATTACAGAAAGTTGAACAAAGTTACTGTGAAGAATAAATACCCTTTTCCTAGGATTGATGACCTCTTTGATCAAATGAGAGGAGAAAAGGTATTTTCCAAGATTGACTTGAGGTCTGGTTACCATCAGGTGAGAATCAAGGATGAAGACATTCATAAGACAACCTTCAGGACAAGGTATGGACATTATGAGTTTGTGGTGGTACTATTTGGTCTCACAAATGCACCAGCTACATTTATGTGCCTTATGAATAGTGTCTTTAGTAAGTATTTGGACAAGTTTGTTCTTGTTTTCCTTGATGACATTCTTGTTTATTCTAAGAATGAGGAAGAGCATGAAGAGCATTTGAGACTAACATTGCAAGTGCTCAGAGAACATCAACTGCATGCAAAGATGAGCAAGTGTGACTTCTACAGGGATAGAATTCAGTACTTGGGTCACATTATCTCAGAAGAGGGTATATCAGTAGACCCTGAAAAGATTGAAGCCATTATGAATTGGCCTACTCCAAGAAATGTGATGGATGTAAGATCTTTTATGGGACTTGCAGGATACTACAGGAGATTCATTGGGGGATTTTCCAAGGTTGCACATGCCATCACTTCTTTGCAAAATAAGCGGATGAAGTTTGAATGGACTTTGAAGTGTGAAGAAAGCTTCTAGAAGTTGAAAAATCTTCTCACCAATGCACCGATATTGAAGGTTGCAGACCCAGAGAAATATTTTGTGGTATGTACCAATGCATGCGAGCAAGGACTTGGAGGAGTCCTTATGCATGACAACCACGCGATATGTTATGAGTCGAGAAAGCTAAAGGAGCATGAGAAGAACTATGCCACTCATAATCTAGAACTCACTACCATAGTACATGCCCTCAAGATGTGGAGACATTACTTGATGGGTAAAAGATTTGAGCTCAGAATAGACCATTGTGGTCTGAAGTAATTATTTGATTAGCCTACTCTAAATGCTAGGCAAGCAAGATGGCTGGAGTTTTTATCTAAGTTTGATTTCGAAATCAAGCACATAAAAGGAAAGTTGAACAAGGTAGCTGATGCACTCAGCCGAAAGGTACAGGAAATGTATGTGGCATCTCTTAGTATTTGCCAATCAAATTTGAGGCAGCAGATTGTTAATCATGTTGTCAGAGATGAATTGTATGAACAGGTAAAAGACAAATTGCAGAAGCAAAGTCTTGAGAAGAAGTATGAAGGATATAAATTGGAAGAAGATGTACTTCTCACTTACAAAGGCAGAATTTATATTCCAAATGTAGCAGATTTGAGGAGAGTTGTTATGGATGAAATCCATCAAGCTCTGTATTCTGGTCACCCAGGATATCAGAAGACAATTGCTACAGCTAGAAAGCAGTACTTTTGGCTGAGAATGAAAAAATACATGGCTGAATACATTTCAAGGTGCATGAAATGTCAACAGGTAAAGGTTGAGCATCAACATCCAGCAAGTTTGTTGCGGCCTTTGTCAATCCCAGAATGGAAATGGGAAGTTATTTCCATGGATTTTATTACAGGATTTCCGATGACTTGGAGACAACATGATTCCATCATGGTTGTGGTAGACAAGTTGACAAAGGCAGTGCATTTTATACTGGTAAAGTCTACGCATAAGACTGATGATATTGCCAAGATATTCATGAAGGATATTTTCAAATTGCATGGATTGCAGAGGGAGATAGTCTCTGATAGAGATGTCAAGTTCACTTCCAATTTTTGGAAGGGGTTATTTGCAGATTTGGGTACAAAGTTGAACTTCAGCACTACACACCATCCTCAGACAGATGGGTAGACAGAAAGAGTCAATCAGGTGCTTGAAGATATGCTTCGCATGTATGTGACAGACAAACCAACCAAGTGGGAGGATTACTTGCACTTGGTAGAGTTTGCTTATAACAATGGACAGTAGGAATCCTTGAAGATGAGTCTGTATGAAGCTTTGTATGGAAGAAGGTGCAGGACAATAGTGACTTGGAATAACCCAGTGAACAGAGTTGTTCTTGGAACAGAATTGCTCAATGAAATGTAGCAAGAGGTTGTAAAGATCAGGCAGAATTTAAAAGCAGCACATGATAGACATAAGAGCTATGCAGATAAGCATAGGAAGGATAGAGAGTTTAGTGTTGTGGATCATGTGTACCTCAGAGTGAGGGAAAGGAAGAGTTCCTTGAAACTTGGATTTGTGCCAAGCTGTCGCCAAGATACTGTGGATCGTTTGAAGTGCTTTAAAGAATAGGGCCTGTTGCATATAAACTTGCATTGCCTGCTAGTACTAGAGCTCATAACGTTTTTCATGATTCTTTGCTTAAGAAATATGTACATGACCCTGACCACATGACAAATTGGGATGTGATTCAGGTGGAAACCGAAGGAGAGTTCCGAATCGAGATAATGCGTATCCTCGACAAGAAGGCCACAATGCTCTGGAACCGAGCCATAGGGTAGGTAAAAGTGCAATGGGAGCACTATGGACCTGAAGAGGCTACGTGAGAGCTGGAGGATGCCATGCGATTGGCACATCCATTTTTGTTCAATCCTGCGGAACACTGAGGTGGTACCAGTGTGACATTTTGTTTAAATTTTGTTAGCACTGAGGACAGTGCTATTGAAGGGGGGGGAATGTAACATCCCCGGTTTTGACCCCGATGCACTAAATATACATGATATGTAAATACTATAATTAGTCATGGTGTGGAGCTAAAGGCCAAGGCCCCGCCATCGATTCGACTATGTTATGTTCGGATTGGAATTGTCATCGATGGTATATCAGTACTTGCAGCATACTTATTAAGTTATGGCATCATGTAACTATGCATTTTAATTAAATAACCCAACCAGCTATGTTCATTGCAACTAAATTGAGAAGGGGCATGATTCCTAAGGATAAGGAGGGAAAATAATGAACCTTGATTCATGGGGGAAAAGCCACGTGTCATCACCCTGTTTGTTTTGATCACCTTCGTTTGTCTCATGCAACCACCATTTTAATGATGCTGCTAAGTTGTTGAGGCAGTTATTGCTGGGAATGGAGGGTAGCAGGACTGTCAGTCCTTGCCATGCGCTCACTCAACCAGTCCTATGTCCACCTTCACGTGGGTAAGGGGACAATGACCAAGCCACACTCTTGGCCGTTGAGTTCAATCTCACACAGGGACGCGCAGGGGCCATTTTATCTTCCTCACACAGAGCAGAGTTAAGTGTGGTACAATTTCTTGTTTAGGGGTTCACCTCTCTCTCTGTGACACCATTTACAAGTCTGTGGTTGCGTTCTTTCCGCCTGATCACACATAGAATCAGCGTCTTGCCCCTACCATCGCGGACTATGAGAAATTGTTGTGGGTGTCTTCTGTTGATTCGTGGGATGTTGTTTTCCATATTCTTTTTTGGTCGCTGCGATTCCCTTCTGGATTAGCTACTATAGGATGCTTGTTTTCCTACTGCCTAGGCTGAGAGTCTGTTTTACTCTTCCACTCTTGGGCTGAGTAACTTTGACAGTCATTTCATTATTGATCCGCGGGCCGTGTTTTCCCCATGCTATTTGGTTGTGGGAGTTCCCCTACTTTCTATTGGTTGTGTCCTCTCTCACATTTTGGGGAGCGACTGTAGGTTGGTATTGAGTCGTTTTGGCCATGATAGGGCCAAGAACGACTCAGGATTTGTTTCCTCTGTACAAGCTGTGAAGATCTTGTTTTACTGCATGAATGTAGAGGTTGGTCTCTAGGACTGGATAGGAGTGGTGATGAAGGTCTGAACTGCTTGACAAACTTGGTGCATTTGGGAACCACATAGACAGAGCTAGTGGATTAGCTTTCTTCTCCAAAATCCCTGAAGAGAACTGGAAGGGAGATCAGGGTCTGAGGGACTGCCTTGCAGAGAAATGACTGATTTGCTTGTGTTGGGTGTGTGTGGGTGTCCTAAAAGGCAGACTAGTTTTGGTGTGGGTATTCTTAACTCTTCCATGAGTTCACTAGCTTAGCATTAGCCTTTCCCAGCTCCTGGTTCACCTGATAAACCCAACTGTATTGGATTAGTTGAACTGTGTACCCTAGTAGAATTGTTATCCTTGGCTATGTGTAAGTCTTCTAGTTCCTTATTCCCTGGGAAATCATGCCCGGCTCGGGGGTGGTAGCGTTGCTGAGAGACTAAAGAGCATGTGGGCCTATGGTTGGAAGGAACGTTGTAGCGATGTAGGTGGTTGCAGAAAATTTCACATAAGATAAGTACTCTTGACTAATCTTCTTTACAATCATGTTATGTTAATGAATTATGATGATGAACATGTTGGGTGCTGAAGTGTTTATGAATGAATGTTGCTATTGTTGTTTTGTTTCCGCTATGTATATGAATAGTTATGCATTGTAGTATGTTTCCTGTTTTTGGATTATCAAGTTTCCGCATTGTATGTATGCATTTTGATTATGGGGCTAGATTCCCACATGTTGGTATAAGGTAACGTCCCCTTGCCCGATCAGAGGGTCAAGGACGTGACAGCGAAATCCCTTCTTTAAAGCTTGCTATGGAACTTTTACCCAACACTACTATAGACAAAGAAAGACTCCTGTACCTAAATAAACTTGATGGAACTCGACGTGATGCTACCTTAGCTAATGAGGCAAATAAACGAAGAATGAAAGTTCAATATGACACAACTGTCCAATCCCATTCCTTCAATGAAGGAGATCTGGTCTTGACCTATGACCAGAAGCATGACAAGCTGGGGGCAGGTAAATTTTTGTCTATGTGGCATGGGCCCTATATTGTCACTCGTGTTTTAGAGAAAGGAGCATATGAATTGGTTGATTATGACGTGATACCTTTGGGAGAGCCTCGAAACAAGCTCTATCTCAAAATATACTATGCTTAGGTCATCTAGCATAAGGGTCTTTGTAAATATTGTTTATAGTTTGTTGTGTGTCTTGTGTGTGATTTTAAAACATGTTTTTATAAAACCCTACTTATGCATGTATTTTTTCTGATGGATAGATGACTTCCTTCATTGGTTTTGTTGATGGTGCCCATCGATATAAACTTAACCTTGCATCAACAGCATGGGTATTGTACTCTCCTACAAGTGAGATGGTGAGTTTATGGGGTATTCTTCTAGGTCCCTCCACCAATAATCTGGTAGAATATCAAGCCTTGGTCGGATTGTTGACGAAAGCCCTAGCTTTTGATGTAAGGAAAATTAGCTTTTATCTAGACTCTGAACTGGTTGTCCAACTACTTAATCGAGTTTACACAATTAGAAATCCCATGCTTCTTCATACTTTCTGAAGAGTTAGGTTGTTAGAGAGGTATTTTTAGCAAGTTACGTATCATCACATTCTGAGACATTTAAATGTTGTAGCAGATTCTCTAGCTAACTATGTCTTAGATTGGCATATTGCTCATACTTAAAAGTCCGTTTGAAACAAAAAAAACATTTAAATTCATAAGTAGATAAATCATCCCACACATCATGTTTTGCCACAAACAACTGTAATTATAAAAGGTTTGACATATATATAAAAAGTTGTAGCACCGTGATACAAAATTTGGGCTGAAGCATCTCTAGCTTTCAATGCCCATTCAGGACTATAAAAAGTTTGGGATATACATATATATGGGGAAAAATACGAAGCTTCGAATATTTTAGTAGTACATATACAAAAAGTGAGAATCAAGGCAGACTAATCCTCATGATGCTCATGATAGCATGCAATAGTCTAGGCTACTCGGTGGAGCAGCCTAGAGAACTGTCTAGAGACACCTGCACTATGGCATTGATAACGCCTAGATAACTCATCTGTAGTCGTGTCAATAATGCCCACAGTCAAGTGCTATAGGTTCTCCTTGATATCTCCAAGCTCTTCATCAGCTTCAAAGCGGTATAGCATCATATCCCTGGTATCTACTCGCCTAACAATAGGCGACATCCTAGTTGGACGGACTGACCCAATGTCTACATGAAAACATTTTTATCTCAGTACTACAAAACATAAAAATGAAATAGATACAAATTTCAAAAACATAAGTGGATAATGTCTTCTTACCATGGTCATCCCATGCTTCCCCCTCAAGTAAATCCAACTCCGGGTCATTGTGGAAGTCTGCCCCCTCATAGGCATAATCCTCCACCATAAGTAACTGGTTTCTCAACCAGCGAAAGAATCAAGACTTGTAAGTGACTTTGGGCCCTCCATCTCCAAGGCGAGGCATAGCCATAACCCATGAAATCATCCTCGGGTCCTCAGGATCAAGTCTAGTGATGGTCACCTGGGGCCTCACGTGAGGTGCCCGTTGTAAGATAAAGGACACCACCACTGCTCCGTAACCAAACTGCTTTAGCATTCCTCTTTTGCACTTGTTTAGCTGACTCTTCAAACATGCCATCATGCCTTTACACCAGTTGAAGAAAATAGGCTCCATGCACTGCAAGGCATATAACATATGAGATTTGCTGGTAAGGTGGGCAGCCTTAGTACCTGACACCTTACAGATGGTATACACTACTGTCCTCAAGGGGATATCCACTAGAGACTTGATCCGTAGCTTGCCCAATTGGGGACTCTATACCCAATGAACAATGTTGATCGATGATATCATCCAGGGAGCCTTCTCCCCCTTGTGCTCCAGATAGAACCACAGGGCTACCATGCATAGATAGACTATCCAGAAAATAAATATCCTTGACCTCTATAGGAAGGATGTGGAATCCCACCACAAAATGTTCCTGGTCGGGATCGCACATGTCTATGATGTATTCTAGCAGGTGAACATGTGCTTTCATTCCAGGTATCCAGAAATACTTAAGAAGCCCCCAATTTTGTAAAGCCTCGATGGTGGCTAGATCATTTGCAGCCTGGTTGTCTAGGACTTCATGTTCTCTTTCTTTCCAAATTACCATGACGAACCTATAACATGCCAATTTCATGATTCGAAGGTATATCATGGCCAAAATAAAGGAAGGAATATAACATTGTAAATTGCAAAGTAAGACAAGAAACATATGAAAAATTATTTTTTGACGGCCTAGGGTTTTATTTTTTCTTTTCCTTTCTCTGCGGCACTGCTAGCTTTTGTGCACAGAGCACCACAACGCTTATGCTTTTGGAATGCAGAGCATCGAGCGCCTATCCACTATGGATAGAGTGTCGTCGACGCTCCTATCCCAGCTTGCAGAGCGTCGTCGAGGGCACTGGCCAATGGCCAAAAACCATAAAAGAAGAAATTTTTTCCTTCCAAAGTAGTTCAAATCCTCTATCCCATCATTGCTAAAGGAAAATTTATCATCTATATTACTTTCAAACCATAAAAAAAAACATTTAAATAACTTGGGATTAAATAATGCAAAAGCACCAAAATGACATTCATTGAACATAAAAAGAGAGAAGGGTCAAATGCTTACCTCTTCTATGGAAAATGACGCAACAATGAAGTGGAATTCCCTTGCCAAATCACCGGAGGAACTCTTGCTCTCAAAGCCAACTCCCAAAAACTCACAAATGGTAAAAAACAAGTGGTAAAAATAACTTACCTACCCTTTCTATTTATAGAATTTTTGGAGTTTTAAAAAATATATTGCAATTTATTTATTTTTGGAATCAAAATTATTTTGATAAAAGTGGGTTTTTATTTTTTACTTTCTATAGTTTTGAAAAAGTGACTTTTAATGGTATTTTTTGAGTTGTTTCAAGTGAATATTGGGTCATAGTTATGTTTTAAGCTATTTTTGTCTTTTTTGAGCTTAGAGCAGAACTGAAAAAGTACTGAGTGTTGTTTACACTTTTTACATGCTCATTAAAATTCCAGTAGAAAGGTATCGAGTATACGTTTTCACTCTTTCTGACTCGTAAAAAATGGATTATGAAAAAGGAACCTAGTTTAGGAGTTATATTTAAGCTCTTTTCAATCTCATCAAAACACAAAAATATTGCCAAGCGAACTTGTTGGATTCATGCTTGTAAAAGAATGAAAAAAGACCGACTGGCCTTTTTAGTCAGGGGTAGGTTATCTCTTTTTTGAACCAACTGGCCTTATTTACAAAAAAGGAACTTTTGGAGCCTTCTTAGTCATTTCAGACTCTCTAAAAATGAAACGAAAAATGAATTTGCTTTCATTGGACTCATAAAACTACATGATGAGAGACCCTGTTTGGGAACGAACCCCTCCTTTCTCAGGTTCGTGAAAAATATGAGAATGGACTCATCACTTGATGAGCTTCAATGAGTGTTTGTTACCCTCTTTGGACTTGAAAAATGAAAAGAGGTACTCACCTTTCGAGGTGGGGAAATTAAAGGAAAGGGGAATGGTTTTAATTTGTTTATATGGCAGTACTCTACAGTCCTCCTTTGAACACGGCACCTATTTGCATTTGCATATCTGAATAGTTGGGTTTTCAACTTGTCTCCGAGTTAATCCACTTTTGTGAGTCACCTGACTCCTTTGAGTCAATTCAAAGAATGCTTTGTCAAAATTCCTTGCATTACACCTGGTTCTATTCTCGTTTAAGTCAAAGCTGTCAAGTCATGTGTCATGCCACCAAATTGTTCAAAGGATGTCTCTCCCAGAATCATAATGCATCAGTAACTTCACGTGTCCTTAAAATTCCGCCATTCTTTGAGTCAGTCTGCTACGTCAAATCAACTTTTGTTCCTAGTTTCGTGTCACTGATGTGGGAATCATCATGGCCCTCTTGTGACAAGTCTATTCCTGTCGACTTCATATCAGTATCCAGGAATTATACCTAGAAACCTAGACAGCACCTTGGGCCTACATGCCTCAAAGGCAGGTTACCTTGCTTTCAACATGGGTTTACATCATTGAATCTTGATTGAAAGATCTCATCGAGTGTTCGACTTCATGTCCTTATTCACATTAGATGATATGTATTGAGATACCTTGGGGATCATTTACATCAATGATGATTACCCTCCCACTTGTTAACAATTTACATTATTGACTGGTAATCAAGTGGTTTCTACCATGTTCGACGTCAAGATATTGTAATCACATGGTTAGATTCATATCGTTTGGACTTCGGGATGAAGACCCTGAGTGGTTAGGATTTCTCATTATTGCGTATGGTCAGGTTTTGTTTGGATATCGATTACAGTCATGACATGGATCCACATTGTATGTTTGGTGGTTGTGTTTTATATCTAAAATTGGGAGGCATAGATCTACTTTGTATATCTCATAGCTATGACCTACTTCTTGTACCAGTTATTCATGGATATACAGTGTATCATGGGTAGCCATGACATGGTCATCATCATAGATCTGCAGTGTATTCGTCCGCAGTTATGATTGGGTTGGATGAAGTCAGTTACTGGTCCTATATGAGTCTATCTCTCTTTGCCTTGGTATCAAATGAAAAAATTGCAAAGTATTTAACCTATCACCTTCTTCTAGCTTCATACTTTGGGGGGCATTCTGTTGCACCTGGGAATCTCACCTTGCATATCAGCCTCCATGAGAATTTCACTTTTCCCTTTTACCTCTCAGAAATCCTGGCATGGGTCACCTTGGACACTTTTTTCTTTGACCTAGAGGGAAAAACGCCTTCGTTTGTTTTGCACAGAGTGTCATCGACACCTGGCCCAGTGGAGCAAAAGGTGGCATTGGACCTTTTCTTTGGGAAAAACCCTAGGTCGTTACACCTGACAGCTTTGCAAAAGGCACCGGTGGTTAGTTAAAAGGAAAAAAAAGATGTTTCTAGAAGCTTCCATACGGAAACCTTTGTGGAATTAGTTCTTGTATGCCTGGGAGAGGTGGCATTACCCTCCCTCACCTATAGGGATCTCATTATATCCTTTCTCCAAGTCATCCCATAGGTTCTAGGCCTATAAATGGAGCCTTCATGAAGAGAGTGAAGGAGGCCAAAAAAATTGTCCTTATGCTACTAGTTTGAATTATGAATCAGAGGCAAAGTAGAGGTAGCTTGTGTTTGGAGAGGTCTTCATAGTCAGAGGAGACTATAGACATTCTTGATTGAGATAGAAGTCATCGACATCAACGATTTTGGTTGTATTTATTTCTCATCCATATATTAATACAAAGACATTTTCTTTTTCTATATTTGATTGTTATGTTTGTAATTAAGTATTATTGGATTCCTTGATCACCAATATGGATACTCAATTATCATGATGATCTCATCCCTGTTTGTCTATCTTGTGATCTATTTTGCAGATACTGAAATGTTGCAAGGACTTTCTGGAGCAAAGACAAGTAGATCCGAGGTTGAGGTATAACATGTTTTATGTTAGTTGATTTGATTATTCAAGGAAATGTTATGTTGTTGTGTCCTTTTGTTCTGTAGTTGTGTTTTACATTACAGAGGAACAAGCAGTGTCAGCACTGGTTGAGAATTCTTGATAACACATGATTATTCTTTACTGGTTGCAGGCAATGAAGGTGATCGATACTTTTTCATATTTTTATTTTTTAGACTATAGAAACCATTATTATTAGGCTTTTCTTGTAGCAGGATGACAGCCATATATTTTCTATAACATATAAGATACCAATCATATATAATTATGGACTTGTCTATAGTTTTGAATGTATTGTGAAAGGTCACGAATTGATTTCTCGAATCCCATTCAGTATCAAATCCACCTCAAATATTTTAGGGAGAGGTGGCGTGGATAAATAGTACACATGTCAATATCCTTGATAGTGGCACGATCACCATAATGTACAATGAAATCAACAATCAATGGCTAGAGTGGTAGCTGATAATTGTGGCGACTATGCCCCAAAGTGGTATCGCTACTATTTCTATGTGTTTCCTCTTCCCTGATTCTGCAATACTTTCCCATTAAATTATTATAACATGAAATTGAACCATCCTCTGGATTATTGAACCATCCTCAATAATGGATACTTAATTACATTTTAAATTTTTAATTTTTAATGAATTTCTAATTTGGGCATGTATCAAAGGATATTAATAAGAAAAATTGTTATATCGGATGTAATCTGGTATTAATACATTTAAACTTGTTTTTGTAAACCACTCCACACTTTTCCCATGGTGTGCTTGCTTACATTTAAACATTTTGTAAAGCACCCAATATGTCTCGATCTCTGTAATCGCATGAATAATATATCTCCAAGATGAAACAAGAGCGTGAGGCTTTCCTTATGAGCTCGACCACATATATTTTTGTCATCGCATCTAGGAAATACCGAGGTCTTTCTTATAGTGTTCCAACCGAACACTTCTACATGTGACACAGCTGTGACCGTTCTTCTTCTGCTCATAGGAGAACTGAATGATTACATAGTTCAATATATTTTTTAATAAGAGATGAACAATTACTGAGTCGATGCATTGCATACAATGGATGTCTTTGTTGGTAATAACTCCCGATTCTAATTGATTATTCAAATGCAAATGCCTATATTTATACATTTCATGAGGCGGTTGATTACCAGCCTTTTCGCCTTCC